>JAMXBB010000006.1:100171240-100668910 GCA_024138015.1 Lumnitzera littorea | reverse complement strand
ATTGGATGGGTAATAGGATTAGACGAAGGGGGGGGGGGGGGGGGGGGGGGGGTGGGTAATGTACGAGTTGGACTTAGGTTGGCAGGTCGGGTAGTTAGGTCAATGTACGAATCTAGGTTAGGTCGGGTCGTCTCCAACTTTACTTCAGTAATATGACAAGGCATGGTTCAAGGCGATTTGAATTGAATTTTTTGTGGGTGAGGACTATTTGGTATGTATTTTATTAGAGATAGTATGGGTAGGGAGGTTGTCGGGGCTTGGGGTGGTCGTTTGGGTGGTGTTTGGTGGTGGTGGCCAGTGATGGTGTTTGGGTGCTGTCATCGGGGTTTGCTGGGTGCAACAGGTGAGTATGGTGTGGGGTTTCAAGGTATAAGGAGTTTGTTCGTAGGGTTAGTTTGGGCTTAGAGTGGTTAGAGATGGTAGTTTGAGAGGGGGAAGCCGTAGGTTAGGGTTTTGATGGTAGGTGTTTGGTGGTGTTGCTAAGGGTTACGGCTAGGGATGAGGGTGGTTGGATTGGGAAGCTCACGAGGTAGGGGTTCGGTTATGGTGATGAACTCAAATGAAGGTAGTTTAGAGAGAGAAATTCGAAGAGAGAGAGAGTGGTAGTTGAGCTAGAGAGAGAAAGAGTGGTAAAGGAGTTTTTAAAGCTCATTGTGTGATTGTCTCTCTCCCTTGAAGCTCATATGGTTTCAGTTGGTATAAGCTCGGAAAGTCTTTTAATAGGGAATTGCAAAATTCCAAAATTTAAGCTTTTTACCGATCTTGGGAGCTCGATTTGATTGACGAAAAGGATGAATTTAGACTTGATATTTAGCTCTATTTATAGTAGGCCATGTCTAAAACAAGATTAGAGTAAGAAATCACGCTTGTGTATGTAGAATTTGTGCCGAAATTGGATCCAAAGTGAAGGGGGTAGGCTATTTTGACTGGGGAAAGTGGAGGAAAATCAAGGAAAAGGAGAGAAAAAGAAAGGAAAGAGGGGTTAACGTGGCGCCACGTTAGCCATGTCGTCCAATGGTTGTATGCCATGTGTCATCATGTGACACATGGCAACTGATGTGGCATGTCATGTCAGTACCGATGAATATAGTGTTGCCACGTGTCAGGACACGTAGTATAGTGAGACTTTGACACATGACAGTTCCTGATGCAGTAGTGTGTTAGTTAAAAAAAATAAAATAGCCTTCATACCTTTGCTAAGATTCGAACTCTTAACCTTATGCTCAAACCCAATGCCAAGTCCATATATTTATCTATTAGGTCGTTGACTTGTGCCTTATCCATATGTGCAATTTAGGTCAGTCTAGGCTAGATTCAAATCTAAGTCCAAGCTTAATGGTCATTTACTTAAATTAAAAATATATTTTATTTTAACTACCTAAAAAAATTTATTATCTTCTAAATTCCCTTTTTTTTTCATTTTTTTTGTGATTTTTCAAATTTTTATATATTTTTCTCAATTTTTTTGTATTTTTTCTATATTTCTTTTTTTTTTTGCTTTTTCCTTTTTTTTTATATATTTCCAAATTTCTTATTTTATTGTGCTTTTTATTTTCTTTTTTATTTTTCTAAATTTCTTAATTTTTGGATTTTTTTTAATTTTCTATTTTTTTTTTGTGTTTTTCCTGATTTAGGACTCCTTAAGAAAATAAAATAAAACAATATAAAGAGGGAAAAAATTGGTTATCTACAGTAACAAGAATGAAGAGCTTATTGTTTGTTGAAATAAATTTTAGGCAATTTCTAATTTAACATTCTATCGCCGATTCGTAGTACTACTTTGCACTTATAGATTTTTAGTGCCTTGTTTTTCCTAATCTTTATATTACCTATTTAATTTATGTAATTAAATTTATATAACTTGTAGTTAAGGGAAAAGAAAAAGAGGAAAACAAGTTTCAGGTTCAAGAATTAGGTTTCCCAATAAGATTATTAGATAAGCCTTGGATAATGCCCTCAAAACCCTATAGGGTTTTGGGTGAATTTCTAGACACTTTACAAGTAATAGGATGGGTACTGAGATTGCTAAACCCGTCCTAGTTGCATCCCTATTTGGGTTGAGTGGTTGGATTGACTATCCCCATCGTTGCTTTTGTAGAAGAGAAGCTTTATAAGGTAGAGTAGGGAACTTTACTTAGAGGTTGAGTGTCATGGGTACCCTTGCAACTTAGAGTTTGACTTTGTAGGAGCATAGAGAGGTAGTTACAACTACCCCTTCGGAACTCGTTGGCGTAGTCAAAGTTGAGAGGAGTTCCTTTTGGAGAAGAGCTATGAGTGAGAAGCCAAGTTGGAGTTGTGAGTAGTCATTTAGGTTGGACATATGGCTATAGTATAGGATATGGTTACATGCCTTTGTATTCTTATTTTTCCTTTCAAATGTAATCGAGGTTAGTGTGTTGACTTATTAAGCCTTGTACTTTGCTTCACTAAAGAAATAACATTTTCTCTTTTTGCTCACTGCTTCTTCTTTACTATCTTATTTTCCTTTAGCCTTCGATTCCTATTGTTTGATTTAACTCGGAGTTGTATCATGTACTTGTTATAATAATGCTTCATTTAGGCGCGTGTTTAGAGAGGTGCCCGTAGTGTTAGTATAGGGACTAACTTAGGTGAAGCTTGGAGATGAAAATCGACCTAAGGTTGGGGGCTTGATGTAGATTAGTGCTCATGAGAAGTGCCTATAGTGTTAGTATAGGGACTAACTTAGGCAAAGCTTACGAATGACAATTGTCGACTTAAGGTTAGAGGCTTAATGTAGATAGATGCTTAAGAGAAATGCCTATGGTGTCAATATAGAGACTAACTTGGGCAAAGCTTGGAGATGAAAATTGACCAAGGTTACGGGCTTGACATAGATCAATGCCCAAGAGAAGTGCCTATCGTATTAGTGTAGAGACTAACTTAGGCAAAGCTTAGGGATGAAAATTAACCCAAGGTTGGGGCTTAATATAGATCGATGCCCGAGAGAAGTGCTTGTGGTATTAGTGTAGAGACTAACTTGGGCAAAGATTAGAGATGAAAATTGACCTAAGGCTACAACTTGGCATAGGCAAATTTTGTGCCGGTGCGGGAGGAATGGGAGAAAAGAAAACACAGGTGTAGGAGACCTCATGGATTCATTACATTCAACTACAGTTACATGCATTTTTAGTTTTCCATACCTTAGGGATAGGCCGTCCCTTTAAGGTTTCGAGCTTATAGGCGCCTTTTCCTAAGTCCTTAGTTACTTATACAAGGTCATCCCAATTGGGGGAGAGTTTGTCTCAGCCTTCTTCTAAACTAGTAGCTTCTAATTTTTTGCACACCAAATTTTCGAGTTAAAAACCCTATGTTAGACGTTGTAGTTATAGTATTGGGTAGCTCGTTGCTGATAAGCTGCTATGTGTGCTCACGCAGCATCGCATACTTCCTCAATGGTGTCAAGGCTTACCTGTGAGGCCATATAGTTGGCATTCACATTAAAGTGTGGGGTCTTGCTAGTAGGCAATTCTAATTCAATTGGGAGAATGACCTTTGCTCTAAATGCAAGATGGAATGGGGTTTCTCTGGTTGAGGTCCTATATGTCATGCCATAACCCTAAAGTATGTTTAGAAGTTTGTTGGCCCATCTACCTCCTACTCATTCTACTCTTTTCTTTAGGCTATTAAGGATTATCTTATTGATAGCTTTAACTTGGCTGTTGGTCTAAGGGTAAGCTACTAAGGTATAATATAGTCTGATGTTATGCTTATTGTAGAATTCTCTGAATTGATCACTATTGAATTTTCTTCCATTGTTAGTGATCAACTTGTACGGTACTCCAAGGTGAGACAGTAAGTGGGTGAGTACAAATCCCTCAGCAGCATGGTTGTAATGGTGGCTATGACTGGTGCTTTTGCCTACTTGGTGAAGCAATCTACTGCCACCAAGATGAATTGTCTACCCAATGAAGCTTTCAATAAGGGGCCTAGGATGTCCAATCCCCATTGTGTGAATGGCTATGGACTTGTCAGGTGTAGATCTAAACTAAGGGCATGAGTAATCAACATATGCTTTTAGCACAAATGGCATTTTTAAACTAAGGTTTTGGTGTCTTCCTTCATCGTTGGCCAACAATAACCTAACTTGAGTGCTTAAAGGTACAATTCTTGGGATTGATTGTGATTGCTGCAAATCCCTACATGAAGCTTCTCAAGGACCTAGTACCTTCTTCTTTTTGAAGGCATTTGAGGAGGGGAGTACTCTATCATCACCAATAGAGCACGTCATTGATCAACATGTAGTTAGCTGTAGCATAGGTTAGTCTCTTTACTTTGGCTTGATCCTTGGGTAATGCCTCTATCTTAAGTTGTGAGAGGGTCCATCCAAGAGGGATTGGGGGTTACCTCTATTAATTCTGTGACTTCTCGCTGTTGTACTTCTATGCTTTGTACAAGGAGATACTGTATGAAGAGTGGCTTGTCGTAGTCATGTCATATGGGGATAGCATACGAGGCTATTCTAGATAGTCTATCTGCCTCTATATTTTCTACTCGAGGGACCTTGTTGACTTCCCAAGAGGTGATTTCTGCGAGAAGGCCTCTACTATATGTAGCTACTTAACCATCGTTTTGGTTTTGGCTTTGTATTCTCCTTTGACTTGTTTTTACCACTAGCATGCATAGTTGTCAAAATCGTAATTTTACTTATGCGATTCCACAAGTTTACGATTTTAGGTGACTTTTTTAAGTTAACTTGGGTGTAGAATCTTTTTTTTATAGACACGTATGTTTTTAACCAAGTTTACATATAAACTCGGTAGAAACTTATGTTTTTGACCGAGTTTGCTGATTTTACATATTTGAGTTGAATGAACTAAAAAATTAAAGAAAAAAAAATAATACAACTAACCTTTTACAATCCATCAACTATTAAGGCATTACAATATCTATCCTATCATATTCCAATATTTTACCTCTTTCTTTCTCTCTTGATCTCTTATTTTATGTACATAATTTTTATCTAAGTTTTAACTTTGATAACAAAGTTTATAAAAAAAATTATATATTTTATTTTATAACATCAATAACTTAAAATGAGTTAAAATGTGTAGTTCTATTTAATTTATAGCTTAAAAAAAATTAGAAAAAAAATTAGTTTCAGCTCTATTTATCTCTCTTCCAAACATGTTAGATTATATATTAATAATTTTTATGAAAAAAAAAAACTTAATTTCTTCATTTTTTAAAAAAATTTTATCATGTATTTCGAGTTTTAAATATCTATTATAAGTATATTCATAATTTTTTAAAGTTATTTTAGATAAGTTATAAAAACCTACGTTTCTACGTTTCGATTTTGCAGACCCTCTAATGATTCTAGGTGGCATTACGTGTTTGACAACCTTACTAGCATGGAATTCGAGCATATGTTAAGTTTTTTTCTCCAACATCTTTGGCAATTTTTAGGCTGGTAATAAGTGCCTCGTATTCGACTTCCTTGTTACTCGTTGGGAAGACAAATTTCAAGGCATAAGGGATCTTCATTTCATGTAGGCCTTATAGTACGATAGTAGCCTTACTCCCCCTTTAGTGGAGGAACCATTGACGTGGAGTGTCCAAATGAGTATGGTGAGCTCGAGTCAAGGCTCATCCGCTCTGTTGTATTAAGCTATGAAGTTTGTAAGGACTTATACCTTGATTTCCTATCTTGGGTGGAACAATGTGCGTTGAGCTTGAGAACGTACATCATCATTTAGCCTAAAGTGTCAAGCCTTAGCAAGGTAGTTTTAAGTGGTACGTATGTCAGTATGACAATTGGACATAATTGGAAGTAAGGCTTAAGCTTTCGAGTTGTAATGACTATTGAGAGGGTGAACTTTTCTATTTTTGTGTATTGAAGCTCTAGCCCCTAAAGGATGTGACTAACATAGTAGACTAGTTAGTGGTCATGGCCATTGGCTTGGACGAGTATTAAGGATACTGCCTTATCACTGACTACGAGGTATATGTATAACTCTTCTTTTGGAATTGGTTTGGAGAGTATGGGTAGAGTCACCGAGAAGTTCTTCAATTCTTGGAAAGCTCACTGATACTCGGGTGTCCACTTGAACTGTGCTTTAGTAGATTGAAGAATTTTGTGCATTTGTTGGCACTCCAAGATACGAATCGATTGAAGGCTACTATCTTTCCTATTAGTCGTTGCACCTCTTTAATTTTGATCGGGGCTTGCTTGTCTTAGACTACCTTGATTTTGTTAGGGTTAGCTTTTATCCCTTATTTTGTGACCATAAAATCGAGAAACTTCCTTGATGCGACTTTGAAGATGCACTTCTAGGGGTTAAGCTTCATTAGGAATTGGCGAAGGGTTTAGAATGTTTCTCAGAGGTTGTTGATGTGGTCTTTTTTGGTTTTACTCTTGGCAATCATTTTGTCAACATAGACCTTGATATTCTCGCCTATTTGTGGTTTGAAGATATCGGTGACTAGCCTCTGGTATGTGAGCCTGGTGTTCTTCAAACGGAAGGGCATTACTTTGTAGTAATAAATCCCAAAGTCCATAACAAAGGATGTATGTATTTCATCTTTCGAAGCCATTCAAATCTGGTTATATCTAGAGTAGACATCCATAAAACTAAGAAGTGCGTGATTGGACATTGAGTTGACAAGTTGGTCTATATGCAGTAGGGGGAAATAGTCCTTAGGGCATGCCTTGTTAAGGTTGAAGTAGTTGACGCACATGCACCACTTTCCATTTGCTTTCTTGATGAGTATTGTATTAGCAAGCTGTATGGGATATTTCTCCTATTGAATGAAGTCTGCTCATATCAGCTTTTGCACTTCTTCCTTGATTGCAGCCTAACATTTTGGGGTAAAGTGTCGCTTCTTTTGCTTGACAAGTCGGACAGTAGGATTAACAATTAGATGGTGAGTAGCCTCCAGTATGTTGATGATCCTTGGCATATATTCAAGCATAGATGTGAAGATGTTTGAGTTTTATTGAAGGAAATCTATCAGTGTAGCCTTGTCACTATCTTGTAATTTGGCTCTTATTTTGGTTATCATTTTAAGGGCATATGATATCTTGACTTCTATGGTCTTTTTTATAGGCTTTCCCTAAGAGTTGGTTAATTTGATATTCATGACATTGTTTATAGATTGGGCTTTAAGTTAGAGCGCCCTAGATAAAGTTAGATCGCCTCTAGCTTTGTTAACATTGGTAGCTGTAAAGAACTTTCCTTTGAGGCATTTTTGGCTCACGAGCATGTTGAATTTAGTAATACTTGGTCTGTTGAGGATGGCATTGTTTGGTGACCAAACGTCAACAACAACGAAGTCTATTAACTATGTGGTGACGTGTTCGTCGTCACCTAGTCGAATGGGTAGGATGATGATTCCCTTAGTGAGTACAAGTTTGCCACCTTTGAACCTTGTAAGGCCGTGTTTTGTCAAGCTGTTCCTTCATTTGTTCGAAAGAGTTGTAGAAGATTATATCTGTTGAACTTTTGCTATTGACAAACGTTTTAGGGATGATGAAGTACCTAATTTAGTGTTATGATGAGTACATTTTGTGGGGTAGGTCAATTCCTTATTTGTCTGCAGCGGTAAAAGTGATTGCCATATCAGTCCTTAACTTCTTATTTCTTACAATGTGCGCATTGTGTTTGGCTGTTATGGTTGTATTGTTTTGGAGGAAACTGGATCTACTAAATATGGTTTTGATCTAGCTTTGTCATCCCCTAGGATTTTGTTCGTTTGTATGGACATTAGCCTACTAGATGTGATGTTGTTGCTAGTGATCTACTTGGCGGCACTGGTTCAATTGTTGGATTTGGTTTTTTCATCTGTGACAAGGTAGTCAATGTGGCCTTTGTTAATAAGGCCTTTGACTGCATTCTTGATGTAGCGGCACTCATCGATGTTGTGTTCATGTGTCCTGTGGTAGTCGCAATACTTTCTTGACTTTATCGCTTTTGGTATTTCGTGGATGTTGGGTTGTTGTGGGAGTTGATCTTAAACTTGATACATGACTTCACTGAGTGATCTGCTAAGGGGAGTGTATGAAGTGTAGTCTTAAAATTTTTGCCTTTGTTTATCATGCTTTTCTCGCACTAGGGGTTATGGTCTAGGGTTGCGAGGCCCCAGGCGATACTTTGCTAAAATGCGTATGTTGTTTTCCACTTTGAAACGAGCTTTGATGGCATCCTCTTGAGCTACATATTTCTCGACAACCTTATAAATTCATCCAATGATTCAGGATGACATTGAAAAGCCTTCATTAGGGTCTATGCTTGCTAAGAGTGCTTGTTGTTTTTGTGTTTGGCTTAAAAACTTGCAGCTTTATTCGGTTAAAACACTCAATATTTTTGTATGAAGCTGTAGTGGATTCATGATATTTTCAATTCTCTTTAATCATTTGTTGAATAAGTGACCTGAGCTGTTAGACTTCGAGATTTTTGTCTTGAGGTTATGGAAGTGTTTGATCACCTCCGTTGTGTTAGGATGTGTTAGTATCCCCCATCTATGAAGCTTATGGATTAGTGTTTTTACTTTTAGTCATCATTGTCATGGTGGCTTGAAACAATAGATGCCAAAATGTTGATTGTCGTTAAATCAACTGGGTAGATAGGCTTAGGCTTCATCTCCTACTCCTTGATACTTACAAAAATCCCTTAGTAAGTGTAGCTACGGGAGCCCTTTGACACTCAAGTTAGCAAGGGGGACTAGAAAGAAAAAGAAGACAAGCACTCAAGACCTAAAGGGTGGTGCTCGCCCAAGGTATGCGTAATATGTATCGAGCAAAAGAAAATGGGGAGAAGAGGAAAGGGAAGAGGAGAGAATTCTTAGAGAGTTAAAGGAAAGAGTGTTGTTCTCCTTACTCCACGGTGCTTAACGCCTTTAATATGAGTCATCTGGACATGTAATGATTTGGGGTTCATTAGTACTGGCCTCCCGCAGACAGCGTACTTTGCGGTAGTGACTGAGTTGTACTGCGGGTGGTTATCTTGTGGCCAACCAAACCATTGAAATTGCAACCTAGAGGTTTGATAGTTGTAAGGGTTGCTGGATGTGTTGTCGTATCATGGATGTCAGACATTCACTAATGAGCTACAGCAGGAAGCAGGCATTAAAGACAAAAGTTAAGTTGGGACATTGAAGAAGGGGTCAATTGACGCTTGATCGAGGTCAAGATAAGCCTTGAGTTTATACTAGGTGGTTGGAGTATGTTAGCTTGATGATCGAGGTAGTCTTGCTTGAACAAGATACCATATGGTCCGTATAGCGAGTCACAATGCAAGGATTAGCTCGCCAATAGCTTACACCCTTCTTGGAGTAACTAGATGGCTTTACAAGTAGGTCGTGGTTTAAGGAATGAGCTCGTTGTCTACTTGCGTGAACTTTGGTTTTCCACATGATGGGCTTCACTTATCAAACCTTAACACTTCTCCTCTTGAGTTTTATCATAGTATTTCATTGCTTATATTGAATGCATTAAAAAAATTAATAAAAGTTCAATTATTTGTGATTGCATCATGTCATGTAGGGATTGGTGGATTCGGTTCTAAATTGCAAGCTTTAATGCCATGTATTAACAAATTTTTTGAACGAAAATATTTATTTATGACTTACTTTATACATACATACATACATAGTTATGGATTTTTGCTTTTTTTTTTTCATTTTATATACCGTTTTTATTTCATTTTTAAATTAAATAACTTGAGTTTTTATATGTTCTAATTTTGCATAATTGTGTTATTATTTTTCAAATACTCTACTTGAGATTTTGCTTTTCTTTTGCTTTTAATAACTCTATTGTTTTTCTATTATACAAAGGTTCAATCAATCAAAACTTTTGAAGATATCATATTTTCATCTTTTAGGCTATTTTTTCCTTTAAGAATGATAATCAACTTTATGTTATGTAATTGATTATGATATAAAAATTGAAAATATATAGGAGCTTAGGTTATACAATTGAGAAAATAATATACAAAATAAAATGATATCCAAATTTAGGTTATACAATTGAAAAATGACATAGCGTAAATATTCAACCACAACCATTCTTATTTAAGTATTTTCCATTAAGTGAAAGGATTTTGATGTAACTTCATTGATGTTGACTATGGAAAACTTATATGAGTTTTTAGATTCTTTCACTTGACTAGCTACGTTTTACCTTTTTATGTTTTGTATACATGATTCAGTTAGATACTATCTGTCTGTTCACTTCACAGATAAGAGGGAATTCCTTAAAAATGACCTATTACCATATTGACCTCGCTAAATAGCTATTCAATGGGCCGTCAATACCTCACCAAGTATTAAATGGCAATTCAATAGTAAAACTCATGACTATTATATCTTGCATTCCCCATCTACCCTTGGGTACTTAAAAGCCTGAGATATACCGCCATAGCCTAGCAGATACATGATCAAACCTTTTCTTCTCCAGCCACAACAGGATCGAAAGCAAGACCTTCTCCAATTAATGACCAACAGACCTATAATAGAAATGGACATGGACCATGCTACCTCCTTCTCCGACCAATGACCAATGAGAAGCGGACTTACGAACCATGCATAGACCATCGAACCTCTTTCTCCGATGGACAACACGACCTTCTGCTCCAACCACAACCACCATGGAACCTTCTTCCCCAATCAACATAGACCCACCAAGCAAACCATCGACCATAAAGAACCCTCTTCTCCAATCTCCGTGCAGCAAAAGACCTATCGAGCGCACCAAGACTATGACAGACATCAACCTTTCTTCCCCGACAAACATCGACATACTTATCACAACGACCCACCACCCACTAAGTTAACGTGCAGGCATCAACTTTTCTTCCCTGACCAACAACCTTACCGGAGACCATGAAGATGTACTGGAGACCTGAGAATGGAAGCTAGGATTTGGGTTTAGTATGGTAGTCAGGATTTTAAAAAAGTATGGGTATTGGGATCATTTTCATTATATGACAAGTTAAATTTTAAATTGTGTTTTAGTTCATAAGCTATTATAGCTTCATTGCACTCATAATAAATCGGAATGCCATTACATGCAAGGTAAAGGGAAAAAAGACTTGAAAATATTAGACAAATAAAAGAGCAAAAAGCTTTCGGACTCTTCTTTTTACTCGACATGCATCAAACTGATGTACTCTAGAGAAATGATAGCACATATACATAAAATGTTAAAAACCAATTATGAGTATGCAAAATATTAAAAAAAAAAAAAAGGTAAAAAAGGAGGTAAAAACAAAGGTAAGTTATTTTAATTTACCCAAAACTTTATTTATGAACATGGAGATAATTAAGATGCAACCCTCTACTATCATCCTGCACATCAACACCTAAGTGTCTTTCGTTTGAAGCACTATCTCGCACATTTGTTCCCACGGTATGGCCAAAGATTGATATCTTTCATGGAGAGTCTACTAAATAATTCAAGTAACTCAAGGTGATTTAGATGGGCAGTGCTGTCCAGGAAATCATCAACTTCTAACAGGCATGGAAAATTCTCCAAAATCAAGTGATCAAACTATCAACTAATGGATTTGGCATATAGAAGAAAGCATTATCAAGGAATAGATCAACTCCTCGATTTTTTTTACACGAACATATATTTCATTTAACTCTATCCGTCCTCCTGATGAAGTGCAATCCAGAACAAGTTCATTTCTCTTATGCAGCAATGAGGTAAGTGGTAGCAATGCAAACCCACAATAACCTGCAAATGTGGATCATCACAGAAAACACAAGACAACACATTATCAAATAATAGCAACTTGCTTGACACAGGCAAGAAACAATTTTGCACTTTGGCAGAACAGTGTTCCACTAGCAAGCATGCAAAGGCATTGACTCGAGTCATCATGGCATGCAAACTACTAGAATGTTAGAGGTTGTAGCCTGACTTTCAGTGACAAGGATATGTCCAGTGCAAACATGGGAAATCAATGGCATAATTATGGATTTACAACAAGCAAGATTAAACGAACAACTAACTGTAACTCTAGCTAAGGTACTAAGGGGATACATCTCCGGAAGAAACTATACTGATGCAAAATTTATGAATTGGACTCCTAAAGATTCAAATGAGAAAAGTGAAAGCAATGATTCCTGGAACAAGCAACTGGTTCTGATTTGATTATTCATGGAGGGCAGCTCAAATAGTTCAATACAGCTGAATCAAAAGCCAGTCTATAGTTAAAAGTTGCTATTGTAGTATACAGAGAGAAGAAACACATGCCTAAAATGACAGCTTGATCCGCATAACATTCAATCTATGGGTACTTCTACTTATCCTCAATTTTACATAGGGGAGTTTATGGATACTTCTCCTTCTTCTCCGCATTGAACAGTTCATCCCAGTGCAAGCACAATGATAAGAAGATATCAAAGGTTGCTAGCAATGCCATGTGGGTTGAACAAGGAATGCCGACCTTCAGCAATAATTTCTCCTGTCTTCTTGTTCTTCAGAATTACAAGTGCCCCAGCATAGCCCCCCTTTTTCCCTAAAGCCCTTGAGGTGATCTCTAACTCATCCTACAATCAGGAGCCAGATTGCTTTCAACACCCAGGCATCCAACAGGCATCAAAAAATAAATATGAAAGCATTTTTAGATGAGTAGGGTATACAGTTGAATCAGCACATTGCATTGGCAAGTAACATACAGAGTTCCAAGCAGATAGAAAGGGCATACTCTACTATATAGTTAAGCACTTCCCTAGCCATATGGAGTATGGGAAAGGGGGATCACATGTATACATAGCCTTTTGCACACGAAGAAAACTGTTAAGTTTCATTTAATTAGTGCTCTGTAAATTTAACCAGTTGCAACCTACTCATACAATTTCATTTGACAATTGCTATCTAAATTTTTACCAGAAGTGTTTCCTCAAACATATTCTACATCTGTTATAATCTAATCTTTATAAATTCTCGATTACAATAGGAACTAGGGTAACTAATTAGCAGTAGGCAATTCTTGCAAGCAACACGATGGCAGGTGGCCAGCAATATCGATTAACAAACATGAAAAACATCAAGAGGAAATAATTCATGCTTGTATTTACGTTTATAACGTTTCCCATTGTAATTAATCACCACCATACCCGAACACTACTATGAGCTCCTAGTGATTGTTGTTACCTTTGATTGCTAACAATTGCATCTGAAAATTGTAAATACAAAATCGAACCATAATAAAAATGTACAGAAAACATATTCCGCAAGACATATGTACCCTTGATTGCAGCGAACTAACAGAACTAGTCAAAGGGTTTTCCTTCCGTGTTTCCTCCAATCACGTACTACTTTGTAGAAAATTTCTTTACTATATATCTCATTTTCTCATCTTTTACTCGGAATATGATTGAAGGAAATAGGAGAGGGACACCATCTGCAGACAAGAAAAATCATCCTTAAAAGAAGGAAGGCAGCAGGATCAGGAGCAGACACTCCGACTTACATGAACCTTGGCAGTGGAGAGATACGAGATAGACATGTTAACCGACATACTAACAGGAAGACCATCCACGTGCACGACGGAGTAACCAATCTCATCGACCAGGTTCGCTACAGCACCTGAAGCCAAATTCCCATTCCTATCCTGATCATGATAAACTAAGAGCTATGAAGAACTCCGGCAATTCATGAAACTTGTTAACGGAACAATTTGGGAGGTAAAGAACTTACACCGAGACGAGGAGGGACCTTGAAGGAGCAGACGAGGAATCCAGGTCTGGATTGGTCGACCCGGATGCCCTTCAAAGTGAAGCTCTCATAGAAACTAGGGAATTCGCCTGGTCGGTGAGCAGGAACCACCAGTCGTGATAGCTTCTCCGACTCATCCTCACTTATGGTAAGGTGATCCTTTGCCTTCTCCATTATTTCCCTTCTATTTTCCTCTTCTTTTTTCCCGTTCCTTTTGTCAGTGGTATGTGTAGGTGATTTCTTCTTTCCACTCACTGCAGTGCCAGCGAAAATGGGGACGACAATAAAAATCACTATACGGGGTAAAATTAAAAAAGAAAAAAAAAAAGAATTAAGAAAAACCTCTTAGTTTGCCCATCATTTTCTTTCTTTCGATTATATTTAAATGCTTATCATATGTTGGATGTGATTCATGCTGAAACAGAATAGTAATCTTCTTTCTAACTACAAACATATTCTCACGTTTGTTACGCCACAGTTGATCAAAACAGAAAGTTTTACACATTTGAAAGTATTTTTCCAGGGCGGCAATTTCATTTGCTATTTCAATTTTTAGAGGAATTCAATACTACCTTTAAAATATAGAATTGTAATTCTATTTCATGCTCATTAATTATATTAATTAAAAATTACTTATTTAATTAATCAAATTATGACATGTAATGATTAAACTTATTTAATTGAATTTCATTTTATGACTACTCTAAATAAAAGAAAGAATTTATCAATCAATCTCATTTTATTCAACTTGATTCAATTCCATTCTATTTTAGCACATTTGATATTATTTCGATTGATATGGAAAATTATAATCTTTTGTTAAGATCAACATTTAAGTTTTCTTCTTTACACGAGACCAACTATTACATAATCTTTATATATAGTCAACATTGAAAATAGGTCCTCTAAAAAAATTTTGGTCTAATGATCAAGCCATCAACTTAGCAACTATACAATGTTATTTTCTAAGTGCAATTAAATTAAAAATAACTATTGCTCCTCTATTCCAAGATAATTACAATTTCATCATTACTTTATTCATTTCCACTAGCAATCTCTTTCTTCTTTTGGGTTTTTAACTCTAAGAAATTTGGTGGCCAACATACATTATATTTTGGTCATTTGCTCTCAACTCAATTGGTGCAACTGCTATGTTTACTACATGATTGTTATAATAAAAGGATGTGTTGATTCATATATGAAAGTTTGCGATCATTCCTCCATGAATGAATAAAAGTTATGTTTGAGTCATATTTTTAGATTTAAGTTCCTTTTTCAGTTGTTTTTGTTTTCTTTATCGTACAAATTTTGAATCTTTCCCAACTATAGTTTAAGGTTAATGTCATCCATTTTTTATCTAAGAAATGTATCTGTTTTTGCATTAAATATTTGGATCCCCATTCTTTTGATGTATTTTATTAATATTATATGTATTTATATTTTTGTGTGTTTCAATTAATGAAATTCAATTCTCGTGTTGAAAAAAGGAAAATAAATTTCACCAATAAAAAATACCACTAAGATTCCATTTTTTTTTTTAAACTTAAGACTACACTTGTCAACTCCATCAAAAAGTTCCATCTAAGCAAATGATAACTTTTGATTAGTTGATATTAATTAAACTAACAAAATAATATTATTGTGTATATTTGATTAAATAATATAATAAATATAATAATATATTGTAAATATATTAAAGAAAAAGGGTTGTAAAAAAGTATATATATAAAATTTGAAACCTTACACTTAGTAGTAGCTAGAGACTATAAGCGACGCGAGTTATACTAGCTAACCTATTTAACTTGTAAAAAAAATGTGGATTGGGCTTAAGAATTTTAACTCACTTAAATGCATACTTTTTAAACTTGCTTAGTTGCTCTGCTTAACTCACGAGTTAAAGAGGGTCAACCCACTACCCGACGAGTTAACTTGCTAACCTGCAAGAAATTAAAAAATAAAAAATAGTTTATCGATGAATAAGTACTTAGATCAATTAAATGCTTCTCTATTCTTAAAAATATTATTTTAACTTTTGTTGGACATGAAAATAAGCTGATACAAGTTCGGGTATTAACCAATTTTAGTACATATATTAGTTGCATGCATGACCATATTTTTTCTTATGAATTTTAGATTGGATATGGGATTTCTAGATGTTTTTACTGTCACATTAAGAGGAACACACACATTCCTTAGAAGAAAAAAAATAGAAAAAAGTAGTCCTTTGAAAAAATATTATATTTGTGAGATTGCAAAGATGCCTTTTGGAAAGGCGCCTTCAGTTTAGGTCTTTTTTGCATCGAAGGAACCTTTTCGAAAGGTACCTTCAATGCACCTTTTCGAAAGATGCCTTTAGTTGTGATAATATTATAATTGAAGGTGCCTTTTGAGAAGTAACCTTCAGTTTTAATATTATCATAGTTGAAGGCGCCTTTCCAAAAGGCCCCTTCAGTTGTAGTAAAATTAAATTGAAGATGCCTTTCCAAAAGATACTTTTAGTTATAATTGCTTGGACACTTTTTGAAAATGCACCTTTTTTAGAAAAACCTATATTCCATAAAATGGTAAGTCAAGGAACCTCATGTATGCTCAAAACAAAGTAAAAGTAGCAAATTACAGTGTAACTCAAACCTTAAAACTTCGAATCCAACCCACTTCCTAGCCTCCCAACACATAGCTCTAGCATGTGATGATATTCATCACTCTACGTCCAATTCGCATACCCAAAACCCCAAATCATTCACTACCATTGATAAGAATTAAATCACTAGACCTTTAACCCGAAGCCAAGCTTGAGGCTTAGAAGGACTAATAAGATGAATTCTTATGTTCCAACCAACTCTTGCTGAGGTTGAGTCGATTCTCACTGTCGACCAATTCCTTACGCCAAGTCGAGTAACTCAACATCTCTTGGTAGTTAAGTGTTGACTTGACTTATGCTCTATCGATGACTTGATCCCTCATGTGCTTACTCGACCATAATTGAGCCGACCTCCAGCTTGGCAATATTGGTTTCGAAAAGTCAAGAGCTCCAACATAGATCCATAGCTACTTCTTCTCGGATAGACCTAAGTTTGCTCGATACCCCTATCCTAACCATACCATTTGTTTGTTTTCGCTAGAAGCATCTCCAATAATTTGTTACCACATCTTCAAGATCTATGTGAAGGGTTGTACTGCACCGATCCATTGATTTCTTTGATTTTTCATTTGTACCCTTCATTATTCCTTGTAAATTACTTTTTTTGGACATTGTCCTTTTAGTCTTTTCCATTTTAGGTAGGTTTCCTTAGTTTTTTAGGTATAAATACCCACTGTACATGTAGCCACATCATCATCATCATCATCATCATCATACTTTAGAATATTGAATATACTCTTTTATAAACATTACTCTTGTTAGCTTATTTGCTTACTTTACTCTTATCATAACCGTTAAGCAAAGTTAGGAGATGAGTACCCTCACCTAACCATTTTATGTGTTATATTGAGTTGTGTCGTGAGTCCTAAGGAGTTCCATAGTACATCATATCCTTAGAGCTATTCGTAGGTTTACTTGTTTGCCTTTCCTATTATTTTCGAGCATTTTTCCACTTTGTTTTCAAGTTTTCAGCAAGCTTGAACTTACCCCGATACCGTTGCCCTTGTCTGTTCTTGGCATGGTGTATCATCTCTTGATATCCGAGTAGAGGTTTCATTTAGGTAACTTGTGTTTAAACATTCTCGAATAGTAGTGATTGTTGTGGAAGTGTGTTATAGTGCATAGAGGATAACTATGGATGATTGAGTTAGTAGAAGGAGTAGTAGTTTACTGTGGTTATATACTTTGTTTTCCCATGTTTTGAACATACAAAAATAGAGCAAGTTTTCGATTGGGTTTGTTGTCCGTTGGAGTAATGTTATGTAAACAGATTAGTTAGACGTCGTGTGGAAGAGAGTGTATGTGTTGTTTAGCTTAAAGGAATAGTATCTATTGTGTCTCAGATTTGAAGTTTGTCTACTAAGTTTTGTCAAGAAGATGATGGATCCTAGTGTTAATACCGGTATTGGAGACAACAATAGTGGTGTTGTTTACTATGGACGGCAACCCTAGAATACCCTTACGAGTATGGATGAATGACTTGATGAGGCGGCTAACCTCTTGGCCGATCTGACTAGAGTTATTCATACAATAGCTTATCAACTTGTTGAAGCTGTATAGAACACTTCATAAGTTGCTTGACTTGTTAGAGGGCAGATCCTAACTCAATAAGTTTGAGGTGGAGGAGTAGGAGGACGAGTGCGAAGAGGGATTGACTTAAATGATATGGATGATGAAGGAGAAGAAGAGTATGATGAAGGAAAAGAAGAGTACAATGAAGAAGAGGAGTAAGCTCGAAAACCCCGAGCCATTGATCATGTGAAGCTTCAAATTTTGAGCTTTAGTGGTTTTGGAAGTGTTGATGATTACTTAGACAGAGAAGAGAAGGTTGAGTGAGTTTTCGATTATTACCAGTACGAGGACCGTGAGAATATGAGGACTGTTGTTGTCGAGTACTCCTGTTATGCTGCAATGTGGTGGAAGAACTTCCAAGTAATGAGGTGATGAGAAGGATATAAAGAGTTGAACACTTGGCTTAAGATGAAGATGATACTCAAGAACAGATTCGTACCGGATACTTATCTACAAGATACTTTTGCTCGACTTCAAGAGTTGAGATAAGGAGATTGAACTATTGATGAATATGTGTAGGAGTTCCAAATACTCATGGTTTGCTGTGAAGTAGAAGAGCTATCAACACGAACAATATCCAAGTTTCTTATTAGATTAAGAGATGAACTATGAGATATTATAGAACTTCAGTAGTTTACTACGTTGGATAGTTATACGAATAGCCTAACGAGTAGAAAGATAAAGGAGCAGAATGTCAACCTAACCTCCAATGAGCTAACCTATTGAGGGAAGTTTTTTAGCTTAGCAAAGTATCAAGCCAACCAAAAGGATACATAGTTGAGTTAAATAGAAGGGATCGACCAACTGATGGCGAAGTGCCATCAAGAACTTATGAAAAGGGATAAGGATTTAGGAGGAAGACAAGGCATATCAAGTTCTTCAAATGCTAAGGTTTGGATACATTGTTACTTAGTGTCTAAATCGACAAACTATAATTATCAAAGGAGATGTCCCTAAGCTCGAAGTAGATAGTATTGATAAGGAACCTAAAAAGGAGGTTGTTTCCAAAAATGAAACCACTTAAGAAGATGAACTAGTTAAAGAGGATGTGTTTGTTGAGGATTTAGATAAGCTAACTTTAGTTGTCTGACGTGCGATGAGTATAGAACCATTTGTCAAGGAGGAGTAGAGAGAGAATTTGTTTCATATTACTTGTAAGATGAATGAGTAAGTTTGTGTGCTCATAGTGGATAGTAGGAGTTCTACTAATGTCGTGTCCATTGACCTGATTAAGAAGCTTAAGTAGTCGACTATTATTCATCCGAAGCCATACAAGTTGCATTAATTGATTGAGAAGAGAGCTGTAAACCCTACCTTTAGAAGGCCTATGACTTGACTAAAAGTACTTTCTGAATGTTCTCAAGGATCAACAAAACTAAGAACTTAAGTTTATGTTTAGAAACAAATTAAATTTTTCCAATTCAAAAACCAATTATCGATAAAACTTGAGCTTGAAGAATTGCGAGCTCTATAGTCACTTAAGACCCTAAACCCTAAAACAATTAAAGAATTTTAACTTTAAGTGACTAATTGATAATTTAATTTGAATAATTTCATTCAACTTTAGAAAATTTCACAATTTTATAAGAATTAAATCATAAATTACAAAACAATGCAAGATGAAAGCCCTAAAATAATTTCTTATAAGACCATGCCCTTATCTTCATGTCTAAGCCTTACATATAAATAGGTAGACCAACCAATCACTTTGGATGACTTATCAATTGAAAGTTGGAATTATTTATCAATTGATAACTTATCAAAATCTACTGATAAGACACTTTCTTTATCACCCCTTCACTTATACTACATATGAACAAATTTTTACAAGATTTCACATGCGTAGCTTCATTAAATGAGACAAGACAATTCTATGACCTCAAAGGACACTCCATGGCCGGTTTGAACAAGCAAGAAAGGGGGGCCATGCTTTTGTCTTGCATCCTTCAATCACTTTCTCTTACACACTACTATTCACTCTTTAATGCTTACATCATCAATAGTTGTAATTGTTGACTTTTGTGTAAGCTATAAGACAATAATTTCAAGACTTCTTAAATACACATTCACTCCCATTCCCAACCGGCCACTCTTTCCTTCATTCCTCTCACTTTTAATTTCATTTTCACTTCCTTTTTCTCTTATTGGAAACCAACCCAAAAAGTAAGAACACTTAAGCCCCACAAAATCAACTTTGCCACCATTTTCCAAGCTTCACTCATGGTACTTTCATTTTCTTTTCTTATGTCTTTCTCTTCCAATATCTAGGCTCCTTTAAAAATCTTAGAACTTTTCACAAACCCCACTCCAAATGATCAAATAACTCGAGTTTTCTAAAAGGGTGCAAAGGAAGGAAGTAAGGTTAAGAGCTTAAGTAAAACCTTTGTGCACAACCATCATACTTTGCTTTAAGGATGAGTAAATGTTTCTTATGTTAGTAGTTTAGTATTCATGTTAGGAGACTTTGATTTCTTGAAGATATGAGTATGATTATAAGTTGTTATAACATCAAAGATCATCCTAAGAAATAAACTCATGAAACCCTTGTATAAAGTTAAAATATGAGCATGTAAAGTTAGTGTTTTGTAAAGATACTTGTTTAACATTTTGAATGGAAGATTTTAAGTTGAGAAAATCTTAAAACAAGGACTTGAATGAAAGATGAACATGCTGGACGTGAGGATTCAAAGATCATTTGAGTGTTGATTTTATTTCCATTAAGCTAAACATGCTTAAATCTAGACTTAAGTTAAGGAAAAATCCATCACATCAAGTTTTATGAGGAAACCAACTTTGTATGACATGAGTTATGATATGGAAGTTGTAATAAGTATGAGATTTTCTATTTTTCATGTAAAGGATGAGCTAAAATATCATCCCATTGAAGAAAAGTTAAGTTAAGATTTGAATACAAGTAGTTTAAGTTCATGATCTAATACCTAAACTTAAGGAAATGATGAAATAAGTTGGAAAACCAAGTTGGAAGCCCTCATATATAAACTGACCAGATCTGGAACATCCTTAAAAGACACTTAAAAATGTGATAAAGCTAAGTAAACAAAGTAAAAAGATTAACCAAGGCAAGTATGATAAGTATATTAAGCTTAAAACTTAAAATCGAGCTTAAAATTTCCAAAACAGGCCTTAAATGTTAAGTTGAACTACCCTTAAATTTTTTACCAGCAACTTGACACATCCATAAGAGTTGTTTTAAGACTTTCAAGAAGCCCATAAAATACTTTCTAAGCTTGAGAAAGTGACCATTTTTGAGTTGAACCAAACCCATTTGACAACTTAAGCTCATTAAAAAGCCTATAAAGTGGTTGTTAGGCTTAGGAGTATAAATCAAAGTTGTAAATCTGACCTCAAGGAGTATTTTGAGCTTAGGATAAAATCTTAAGACCAAGCTTAAAGGATTTCTTAAGTTACCAAAAAGTCCATTTACTAAACAAGGCCCAAAAGTACTCCAAAACATGAGGATTGCTATTGTTCTGACCCATGGATAGATTTGCATGCCTTATTTCGAAAATCTAACCTCACCACATTAAAGTACACTCGAAAATGATGAAGATTGACTCTAAGATCATAAAAATTGGATTTAAAATGAAAAAATTATACGTGATTGAACTTTTAAGTAAAAATTGGGAAAAGATACGAAAACTAGTCAAGAGTATAATTTAAGAGATTTTAGCCTAGTATCCTAAGTTTATATCAATTCCTTATAGTATTATGATTTCGATGATCAGGGGACACCGTGTATGGAGACGATTTGCTCCTAGATTACCTTAACTGACTGCATGGCGGAGTGAGTAAATTCTTGATTACTCTTTACTTGATTTTTCTTGTAGAATAGATGTACCTAAACTTATATATATAAATTGGATGCTTGTGTGATATGGGAAATGCATGTGTAAGAATTTGTGGATGAATGTGATGGCTTATTAATTATATAATAATGGGAATTATTGTGATAATTTATATCTGTAAGTGTATGGAATGAAATTGTCTGATCACTTTGAAAAATTGGATTAACGAACTATATGATTAAGAAATAAGATGAATCATGCATTCCCTATAACTGCATTTGGATAACACTGACTACTGCTTCATACAGAAGATGGAAAGAAACTCACAAGAGGATGAGTCTCTTGTAGGATTGGGCACTAGCTATGTCATCATTTTTATTGAGTCTCTATCTTAAGCTGATAAACTTACTAAGCGCTGGGAGACGCAAACCGTCGGCGAGGGGCTGAGTCTTTTGGCTTCTACTTAGGGCGTGTATTTGTGGATTATGAGGGCCACTACATCGCTAGACTTAAGATTTTAAAAATATGATTTGTTATTCGATGAAGAAAGTATATACATACACATACATATACACACACACATACATACATATATATATATACAGTTTTGTTCTAGCTTAAGCACAATAGTGCAAGTGAAATAAAACCCAAGGTCTAGAACTCGGATTTTGGTTTGGGTCGGTTAATTATCTCCAAACCCTGACTACAGGGGGTGTAATTCTGAGTCGTATGTAGTTCTTAGGTCACTATATGCATTGTTCAGCATACTGATTGTTCGGTATATTGATTGTTCATGCATTCATATGATTGTGCATCTAATAAATTTCTTCCATGTGGTATTGATGAGGGTATTTATCTCACTAAGTTTAAGCTTACACCCCAATAGATTTCTTTTGATGTAGGAAAATCTCTTCGCTAATCTAGACCGAAGCATGCCCGTGGTAAGTCTCGTGTAGGATTCGGTTGGAGCGATCAGAGAGCGAAGAGAACATTTTGTAATATATTTGTAAATAACTAGTTACTTTTACATATTTGTTTATAACATAGATTAAAATTTCTAAAGCAGTTTTCTTATGAATTGCATTTGTTTGTAATATTCTTTTAGTGTGGGTCTTACGAGTCCACACGATTAGTTAATTTATACCATAGAAGTAATCTTAGTTAAATTACTTTATATTACTTATCTATGGGCTTGGTAGTAACGTATAGTGGAAGGAGCCTTGTGTGTCATATGAAAGGCTTACAATCAGTAAGAGAGCTGATAGTAAACCTTTGTACGGTATACGGCGACCTACCACGACAACAATACTGTTGGGTCATGATAGGAGCACTACATGTCACTCAACAAGTCTTATTGTTGATCTCTATTAGAAATTATTCTCACGATATTCTCTATGACATGCTTCCCATGTGTGCATCTCATGTACTGCTAGGTAGATCTTAACTTTTTGATAGGAGGGTTATGCATGATCGGTTTAGGAATACCTATGTATTCGAGAAAGATGGAAGGAATATTACTTTGAACCCTATGATGCCCAGTTAAGTTAGTAAAGTTGGAAGCTAAACTTATTCGAGGTTCTAAGAAAACTTTGATTCTGAGTAGAGCCAAGCTCCAAGAAGCTATAAAGGTTGACATGCCGACTTTTATGTTAGTCAGGCGACTATTAGAGTTAAAGGAGTATGTTGAGCTACCCCTTGAGGCGAAGGGACTACTGGATGAATATGTCGACTTGTTTCTCGAACAACTACTTGAAGGATTACCCCCTTTTCGAAGCATTGAACATTGTATTAACTTAATATCGGCGCTATCTTGTTGAATAAACCAGCTTATTAGATGAACCTTGAATAAGCTATTAAGCTCCAGAGATAAGTCAATGAACTACTTAAGAAGGGATATGTAAAGGAGAGTCTCAACCCTTGTACTATGCCCATGCTCCTTATGCTGAAAAAGGGTGGTACTTGGCAAATGCGCATTGATAATAAAGTTGTAAACAAGATCATGATCAAGTACTAGTACCCTATCCCTAGACTAGATGATAGGTTAGATGAATTGAATGGAGCTAGAGTTTTTAGTAAAATTGATTTAAAGTTTGGTTACCATTAGATTTGAATGATGTAAGGAGAAGAGTGGAAGATTGCATTCAAAATGTGACATGGACTTTAGAAATGAATGGTTATGCCCTTTAGACTATCAAATGCTCTAAGCACTTTCATGCAATTGATGAACCATGTGCTAAGAAATTTTATTATAGAATGTATTGTGGTGTATTTTGATGATATCCTTGTGTATAGTACTGATTTGCTAAGTTACTGTGAACATCTTTGTGCTTACATGATGTCCTCTAAGTTGAGAGGTTATTTGGAAATTTAAAGAAAGGTTGTTTTTACTAGGAGGAAGTAGTATTCTTGGGATATGTAGTTAGTAGAGGAGACTTATGAATTGATGATGAGAAGGTCTGAGCTATTGTCGAATGGTTGACTCCAACCACCTGGGCTAAGGTGAAAAGTTTTTATGGACTAGCATCCTTTTATTGAAGATTCATCAAAAACCTTAATGCCATTGTTGTACCCCTTACTGAGCTAACAAGGAAGAATATTGAATTTAAGTGAGGAGAGAGAGAAGAAAGAAGTTTTGGTGAAGTGAAGGCAAAGTTCACTTTTGTATCGGTCTTAGCTTTACTCGACTTTGAGAAAATTTTTGAGCTTAAATGTGACGTGTTAAGTATTGGAATAAGCACTGTCTTAATGTAAGAAGGCTGACCAATTACCCACCATAGTGAGAAGCTTAGAGAGCCTCAATTGAACTACTCTGTATACGATAAAGAACTATTTGCCCTTATCTAAGCACTTCAAGTGTGGTAGTATTATCTATTGCCTAAAGAGTTTATCATCTATACAAATCATAAATCTTTAAAGTACCTTAGAAGTTAGACCAGGTTATTGAAGTGGAAAGTGCTATGGGTTGAATTCCTAGAAGAATTCAACTTTGTAATCAAATATAAACAAGGCCATGCCATAAAGAGTTGATATAAACTTGATAAAAACCTGGACAATCTCGAAGTCTACAAAACCTTGATTTATTATATAAAGAGGATTTCATCAAAATAATATAACAAGACGGGTCAAACTAGATTACCACCAATAGAACTAATCAATATGATTGTTTCCATGAAATCGAGCCAATACTGTACGTAACATCATTAAATTTAACTACAAGCTAGGGTGTCACAATTTTCCATCACATAGAGCACCTTATTTTAACTAAATTAGGAAAGATACCTAAAAGTTTTTTATTTAATTCCCCATGCCACCGAAAACCTTTTTATGGCATCACAAGAATAATGATTTTATCCCCATCTTAATTAAATAATTATACCCCCAGTAAATTCCAAAAAGATAGTAACAAGACCCTAAAAAGGACTATCACATTAAGTTATATTTTCTTGTCAACTTTTCTTGGAAGGAATATCATATGACACTACCCCAAATATGAAAGACTTAGGATTAAATGAATAAAATAAATAAATAAATAAAAGAACGGGGAAAGGACAATAGGAGACTCACGCTCCACCCCACCCCCCTAGAAGCTAGTAACAACAAAAAGCATGTAAGTTGACTTGGCAAAATCTTTAGCAAATAACAAAACTTGGCACATGTGATATTGTCCATTGTATGCACATAGGTTAGAACACCTTTCTTATTTAAGCTCAAAAAGTCCCTATAAAAATTCATAGAAAAAGGCTTTTAAAATATCTTGCATCAAAGAGGAAAACATGGAAAAGGTGACCACCCTTACTTCCTTTTTGTTACTGCTGGCCAACCCTCACAAACGTCTCATTCATTTTTTTAAATTTGATATGACACATTCGGTCATTATCTCCTTTTTCCCTCACTGCCGCAGACCCCTGCACACATATCCTTCTTCATTCTTTTGTTTTCTTTTTCCTTCATTGCTGAGGAACATCCACACATATAATCACCTTCCCCATTACCATATCTTCATCTTTACCTTGTGAACACATTGGATTTCTTCTCCACGCTATTTCCTTCCTCTATCAAACATCAAGACGACTGTGCCATCCACTTCCAAAATCACCATTGACTAGTAACACCCTTGCCTCTTCCATGCTAGATTTGTCCTCAACACTAAAATGGAGACATTGGAAACTTAGGCAAAGAACTAGGAGCATTCCGGAGTGACTACCATAACAACAAAAAGAAGTTCGAATCCTTTGAATATCATTTAGCACCACCTTCAAATATCATTTAGAGTCGATGTCCTTCGAATATCATTTAACAATAAGAAGAAGCTTTGTTTCTTAAGATTCAACAATAGGGTAGTCAAACTCACATAGGACGAGTATATACGCGTCTTGCAACCAACATGTTATTTGGCACGACCTTACACATATGAGTGTAATTGAGCTGACGTGAACACAAGAAATCCCCCATGGCAAGTTTGGTAGAACTTTACTTAGACACGTGTCGTACAAGATTCATTAGCCAACTTGTAGACCTTCTTGAACTCGATATATATACATATATGTACGTGCATGTGTATATATGTTGATTCCATGCGATTCCATCGTAAGTCCTTGACATAAACTCCATTGTGCTCGAATTATATCATATGACTCTCGACTACTACACCCATATACATATAAATCTCACCAACCTTGTAGTGTTTAAGTTGTATAAAAAACCAACACAAACTTTGCAAACTAAATAACCACGAAACACATGCATGGAAGTGTAGGTTGCATGAGTGATGGACGTCCAACATACTTGCTTGGTGAAAAGGAGAAACTTCATGACAATAGGAAGTGGACCATCCTTATCCTAGGTTGTTGGATGAAAAGTTCATATGAGAGCAGTGAAGAACTAAAAATCTCAAGTACTTAATGACACTTCATGAAGGACATGACCTAGCAAAGAAAACCATTTAACCATACTTAATAAAATGAGTAATGAAGTTTAACACTTGAACCTACAAGAGACTAAAGGATGGCCTAACCAGCACCCCATGCAAAATTTTAAAAGATTATATAAAAATGAACATCATTGATTTAGTTTAAAGGTATATTCAGGAACAAAAAAAATTAGATTTACTTAAAGAACAAACCCTTAAGTCACTTGAAAAACTTAGAAAAGGTATTAGGCTTATGAAACCTAAATAAGAAGCTTAATTTGAATAACCAAATCTAATCCTAAATTATTTTTGAGATAAAATGATAATTAAAGTGGAAGAAATCAAAATATAAAGCTAAACTAGTGAACTAAGTTCACCTATTAAGCCACATTCAATAAAAATGGGCTTAATGTGCAAATCGAGCCGAGTAACGATTAATTTAAAATCATGAAGCTGTGATATTAAACCTTACCCCCACATACAAAAATCACAATAAAATTCTACTAAAAAGGAACCAAGCCTAGAATATAAGAATCGAATAGATCGAAGTAAGCCTAACACTTTAGGTAGACAATAGCTATTAGGCCCAGTTTAGAAAAATTTTGACCTAAACTCTAAAAACAGACCACACCAAATGAAAGTACGTTAAAAAACAATCAAAATAGACTATTAGAATTTAGCACATGAAAATGGGACTTAAAATGAGAAAGTTATGACTAAAACAAGATTTAAGAGTAATTGGAAAAAGTATAATGAATTTAGGGAAATTGAGTACTATAACATTTTTTATTAGACCTTACTAATTGTCTTGAATTTCTAACTACCAAAGGACTTCAATCAAGATGAGGATTTACCGGTTGACTATTACAATGACTAACAATTATGGCTGAGTGAGTACCTTATGAGTATTATATTTGTATGTGTGTGTAGAATAGTGAATTGTATATTTTATATCAACTGAAAATGAATGTGAATGGGGTTCTATTGGGATTATGCATGTCAATGTTGATTAAAAATACTTTAACATATCAAACTACTATCAAATGTATGTTGTGTATAAATATATATATATAATTATATATTATGAACTTGGAGGTTGTCTGTGAAAATTTGTATGCTCACCATGTTAAATGGATTTAATCATAAATTGCATCTAAATTAAGAAGGTCGTTAGCATCTAAGCGATAATAGGAAGGGCTATGGAATTAAGGGCATTTGGCGAATGATTCAATTGTACAACATGACCTATCTCATTCTTTAAGAACTAAGTGGTATTAGGAAATGCTACCTACTATATGAGAATGATTATTAGAGATTATTGCTTTGAAGTGAGTGAGATTGTAAAGGCTCCCACATACTATGTATAGCTTTCGAATGGTTATATGTATCATTGCATAGCATATGGTTGTTTGCATTCAAATGATTATCAATCACTTATTTGAGCTTGTTTATATGGTATAGTACAAAGGCTTCTCACTAAGTTGGATGTAGCTTATACCTCCTCAAATGTTTGTCTTTGTAAGGTATCTAGCCGGTATTTGGGTAAGCTATGCCCAAGGTTAGTTCAAGGTTTTGGGAACTTAAGGTCTAGGGTCGAGGGAACATGTTATGAAGTTATTTATGACATTTTGAATATATTTTGTAACTTGGATCGCTTGTTAAGTTTATTAGAATCTATAATATGGCTTATAGACTATGATTTAACTCTTGATTAGGTTTGTCAGTTAATTCTATAATTAGATAATAGTTTTGATTTTATTAAAGTTGAACTACCATTTTCCGTAACTTGTTATGGAGGAACGCCTTGTACATAGTATAGAAGGTTAAGGAGCAACAAGAAAGGTCAATCCTTGCTCTTTGTAACATGTACAGTAAGCTATCACACCAAGACTAACCATAGGGCCGTGATAGAATTAAGTGATATCAAAGCGTAGGTTAAAAATTTAAATAAGTAAAATATAACACTAGAATAATAGGACAAGCACCTTATGACGATGGGACTAGGTAGAAACGAGATAGGCTTATTGTATAAACTAACCCTTAATGGTTTAACTTAACTAAAACTAATCGAGATAACCCTTTGACCATTAGGATGGACTCCTTCAAACTTGACTCATACTCATAGGGTTGAAGATGTGGATTAGGAAGACTCTATAGCACTATAGAGACAAATTGAGAGTTATATGCGAAGATATGGCTTTGTTAGGTGAGCATCTAGAGTTGCTTACCATACTGACATAATGGAGTCATGGGTCAGGATGATTGAGGCTAGATTGTTGCTGGAGGTAGATATAGTAATGTCGAGATTTTGTGTACACTTGAGCAACAAGCTAGAGAGTTGAAAGAGTTACGATAAGCCATGGATATAGTATTTCTAGCAACTGATACTGTTAGACCACCATTTCCTAATTTTGAAATTGGAAAGTGTTGAGATCGAGACTAGTCCTTGTTAGAGAGAGGGCTAGAGATCATTATCGGATATTATCTACCAAGATTGCTCAAGCCATTGATAAGGTATGGGATATGTTTGAGTAATGGCTGTAATATCTCATAAATTATCAATCAAGATATGAACACTTGAGTATTAGGACAAAGCCCTGTCTTTGTACAATTAGGGTCAATAGTTGATCTAAGGCATTTGGGAAAGTAAACCGATTAGGCTAGAAACTTACGAAAAACTTGATAACCCTAATCGAGGAATTCTCGTATGTTTGGAAATCCATTATATCATAAGAATATCAAGAATACAGTCAAAATAGTGAGAATTTATTCTATGTGAGACCTTAAAGTCGGATTTAGGATAATTGTACCTAAATTTAGGGCAATTGTACCTAAATTTAGGGCAATTAAGAAAGGTTATTCGATTAAGCTTAAACTTTGTCACTAAGTTAGAAAAGTTAGTTGAAATAACCTAGTAAGATTAGATTTAAAAAATAATGATAAAAAATCCCAATTTTAGTGTTAGAAGTATCATTAACCATTATAGTGTAAAATTGATCGAAATTCTTAAAACTGAGCTTAGAATGCGATGAAGACTTAGAGATAAGGTAATTAGGTACTAAAAGAAAATAATATAGCATAATATATTATATGAGTATACACGTATTTTTATGAGCATACTCGATATATATAATAAATATATCTGTAAATCAACCTAAAACTATATAATTATGCATAATAAGCGTTAAATTTGCAAAAATATTAAATAGGAAAAATATCTTAAAAATAAAAGACATGTTAGAAACATGGTTATATGCATATAATTGCTCATTACATGTGTTACAAATATAGTGTACATATACATGTAGGTTAATATAATAATTAAATATACTTAAATTATTTAAATTTTATTAAAATTACACTTAAAGTTAACTAAAACTTATCCAAAGGATGTGGGAACAGCTGGAATCCATGTAGCACTTCAACAGTTGGAAATGATGACTCAAAAGTAAATTATCAACCATTTGCCACCTCATACTTTTTATTTTTTAAGAAAAATATTAAAATAAATTACTTAACAATTAAGAAAAAATTCAACCTACCCTAATTACTATAAATAAGACTCCCTTACAATAGATACACGTTTAGGAACTCAAATTATAAAAAGGAAAAATTAAAAAATCAAAGGAAAATAGAAAAAAAATTAGAACAAAACAAAGCAAGGACTGAGCTAGGACAGTTCCTAAACCATTTGATTACCTAACATAGAGCCTCGCTGCCACCTAGTAGAGCCACCACCGCCTAGGCCTACCAACAACCCCTCTTTGGCCAACGGTGGCTAGAGCTCCGATGAACTTAAGTTCCGAGTTTCTGCCCTATTTTTCTCTATTTTTAAAAAATTATTAAATTAATTAGGAAAAATATGAAAAAAATAATTTCTTGGTAATTTTAGATGTACTTTCATTTCATAAATTTATTTTAACAAAATTAGGAATATTTAATGTACTTACTTAACAAATGTTCTATTCACCCGAAATTTGAAATTCAAAATAAATACACTAAATGATATAGTTTCTAGCTCAAAATTTTTGTGAAAGATACATATGATATATAGATAATTTCTATGTAGCTTGATTTTTAATTTAAATATTTTTAATATTTATTGTGTTTTTTGGCCTAAAAATAGCTTGAAAATAGGCTGAAATTGTAAAATAAATAGGAAATTATAAAATTAAATGATGAAATGGACATGTACTGATTTCTAGTGAATAATAATAATGTTAGGATAAGTTGAAATCAATTTGGTACAAAAAGGATTATAATTGAGTAATTTAGGATAATTCAAGGGTAAAATCGTAAATATAAATATATAGGTGCTAAACTGAAAACTTGAAACCAAGTACTAGTTGAGTTCCCTATATTTTTAGTAGTATATATAAATTTTCGGGGAATTTTTTGGTAACCTGAGTTATTTATTACGAATTTATGTAGTAAAATAGCTTAAATTATAAACTGAGACTCATTTTTAGTAATAATTAGTTAAAATATGATAAATAGTTGAATAAAAACTATTTATATGTGTACTGGTTAGATCAGTTAAAAATTATATTTTTAATATGTTTAATGATATTTTAATAACTGGGATATATGATATATATATATTAGGGTTAGATAATATCTATATTATATAGATATATATTGAAAAATTAGGTAAAATACAGTTTAATAACCTAAAATACGTATAATACAATAATATTTATATAGATACGTATAATTGTATTAAAAGTTTGAACTACCTGTTAAAAGTTTGAACTACCTGTTAAAAGTTATCTCTAGAAATAAGACTTGTAACCTGTGTTGTTGGGTCTGTTTGAACCTAATAATACTAATTTTACTAAAATCAAACAATCTTAGGTAATATAACCTATAACTTTATAATATTACTAGAATCTATACATTACGATAACCCTACTAGAATTAAAACGTAATTTAACCAATTAAAGTATGTTTCGATATGATCAAAATGATATATAATACACAATAGTATAAATTACGTATATTATCAATAATTGATAACTTAACTTTATATATATATATATATATATATAATCATTTTAGATAAAACCCTAATGTTTTCGTAACTATTATGAAAACTGAATTTGGATTTTGTGTATATAGGATTTCCTAGTGGTCACACTATTAATAACCCAAGTCTTCTATAATGATAAGTTGGGTTAATGCTTTACAACATTTTGAGGTATTATTTTAGAATATTTAAAGACCTTGATATGTATTGGCTTGTGATTGTAGGTAATTGTTTGTGTGTATGCAGAGCTTGTGGTTGGGTTTTGATTTGCTGTGATGGGAGTTGAGCTCTATGTTATTATTGTTCCATAAATATTATGTTTGAACTATTAGAGCTTAGTTGATCACCCTCATAATGAACTAACTCAAATTAGGCCTAACATTTAACTTGATTTGCATCATAACCCATTAGGGGTAACGACTAGGATTCTCAAGCCAAACACGGACTCTCTTTGATGAGGATAGTTGAAATGGTTCTTTCCCTACCTTTAGTTAAACTAAGTAACAGGAGAGGAGGTCGCAACAAGGTTGAGGGTCGTGGTTTAAAAGTGGTCACAAGAGGAGGGTGTGCTCTATTGCATAAGCCTCGGTTTGATTTCGATTTGTGAGTATGTGATGTTAATCTCCTCAACTCGGATTAGAGCGGGCACAATTTCTCTAATCTCATGACGAATCGGATAACGTCATGTGATAGCATTTATTTGTATATACATTGCATCTAACCAACTTAGTTGAAAACCCTACTTGTGATGTGCTGAGTGCATACTTTTGTCTCCGTCTCAATTACTCAACAAGTTATCATTCATTCCCCTATAGTTTGTTTTACAAGTCTCAAATGGATTACAAGTGCCTACCCAACACCAGAACACTAGTAAACTAGGACGGGGATTGAGATGCAATAAGTAATGGCTGGTTATTGCCCTTAGTATTAACTTTTTATTTTTTTTAGGAAAACTACACAGAACTCCTAAAAAGGCTTGATAGTTTTCAATATTTTGGTCTGTATGTGAAATGATAGGTACCTATGGGATTTATTACCACTCTTTTGTAAGGTCAAATTACAAAATTTATTTTTAACAAATTATTTGAAAGGATTACTTTACAGGTTTATATTAAACAAGTATCGAATTGAATGCTTTAAAGGGATAGAGTTGAGTACGCTTGATGTGAACTAGATTTAAGATAACAATTATAAGAGCAATTTTTATCTTAAGATGGTTCACAGGGTGGGACTGTTATGAGTTCACCTTTTCGGGGCATGATAGTTTTGAAGTAATGTTAGAGTATTATTCTTAAGAATTCACTTTGAAGTGTTATTCTTAAGAATGTGCTTTGAAGCATCATAAATAAAATGAGTTAGATATGTTAAAAAACATTGAGAGTGGGTAGTAAAAAGGGATTTAAACTACAAGTAAATATACAACCATAATATTTATATACTTATAGTGAAGTTAGGGTTATAATAAATAATATCGACTTTGGAACCAATTAACTTCTATTTAATTGGTTCTGATGACTATAGAGAAGTATCTCTTAATCTCTTGATCAACCCTTAAGTAGAGTTGTATGGAATTGCTTATAAGATATAGAATACTATTCCTCGAGATTATTACTAGATGTGAATAACGAAGTAATATCAAAATAATATAGAAAAATTATTGTAGACTTAACTTAGAAATCAAAACTTTCCATGCTCATCTCTTAGATTTCCCGAAAGAGTTCTTTAGACCAATTAACTAATTACCACATCACTTATTTTTTATAAGTATTGAATAGGATGACAACTTAGTCTAGAATAGTTAGCAGAATTTAGAGAAGTGAATTAGGCAAAACTTATTCACAAGAGGTATTATAGAATCCGATTCATATAGTGAAGTAGAGGGTTATAAGATAAACTTAAGGGATTAAACTAGGGAAGGTAATAGGGTCAAACTTAAAGTGGTAATTTGAGACAACAATATGGTAGACAGAATACAGTATAAGAGCCATGAACTTTTGCTAATAGATAAAAGAAATGGTATGTTTATACTCAATGATGACATTAAACCCTTGTTTTGACCTTAAACAAAGTTTGGAATTTGTATTTTCTTATCCACTATGAGTACTAGTGATCTAGGATTGTAAAGTTAAACTGTATAATGATAGATAGATGCTGAGCATGTATGATGTATATAGGACTAGGTGATCTTATAAAAGTTAGAACTTGACTATAGCATACTCGTAAATAAAAAAAAGGATTTATTGCTAATAAACTAGATTTGCATAAGTATATAGCATAATTATAAAAGTTAAAAATGCATATCAATGAATTATGGAAATTATTACAGATATAATCTCATGTAAGTATTGGGAGCTAATACTTGATCATTGAATTTGAAATGTGAAGTAATACAAAAATTTAATATCGTAATTTCGATTTTAAGTTGCTGTTTCATGAGTATAGTATGCTATGTACATTAAATATGCTATATACATAAGTGTTGGCTAGCTTCTTTTATGAGTTTTATAGTGTCTTTATATTTTGTATCATGGAAATGTATAAATAAAATCATGTGTTACATTCTGAAGTAAGTATTATTAATAAAGGTGCATGCATACTGTAGTCATTATTTACAAGTTAGAATTAATTCGTAAGAATAGTTAATGCAATATTAGGTAATAACTTGAAACCTGAATAGGAGACGTTATTCTTATTGCTTATAAAACTAGTGAAGCAAGAAAACTCAATTTGTAACTTAATAGTAGTTTATAATAGAAGACATTAGGGTTAATCCCATAATACTCTAGTAGTAAAGAAAGCCATACTAGGAGAGTGATGTCAAAGGTAATCTCAAAAATAGTAACCTTATCATATTAATTGAAAAATAAAATATTAACGTAGCTTAAAAGCATTCTACTAAGACTATAGATTATTATGGATTAAACCCTTAGTATAGTATAAATCATCTAGTATCATAACAAACCCTCAACACAAGAATGCCAGTTAGAGACCCTAAAGAAATATTGATGACCTCAACAAATAGAACCAATGGATACTGCAAACTAGTCCTATCACATACTTACATCCAACATAAGAAATTAATTTGAAAATAAGAGAATTAAAGAGAAGCTTCAAACTTTAGTCAATAATTCCCACTAGAAGAGGAGGATTGATAGATGTAAACTAAAATATAACTAAAAGATGAGGAAAGCATACACTACATATTTGTAATGGCAATGGGTAATCAAGAAGAGAATGGCAAATCTATGATTATCAAGTCTCTTCCTTAATGAATATCTTATTCTCATCAAAATACTTCACCTTTGGTTATGTTTTGTTAGGTAATGAGTTCATATTGGTATCAATGTGAATCTGTTGATTGAGAGTTGTGTCAGTTTTTGTTGAGTTGAGTCAAGTCATGAGGATTTAAAATTGTTGACCATCTCATTTAACTTCGAGGTGGAGAAAAGTCTAGATTTGTTAAGCTCAATATTGTTGACATTCGCATTGCACCCAAAAAATTTATATAGACTCCTAAAAATATGAACAATTTAGTCATCACTTATTTTCGTATTATCGATTCATTGCCTATATATTCGAAATTACAATTTTATCTTTAAATTAAACTTAATTACCTAAATATGATTCTTTTTGCACAAAATTATTTTCATCCTATCTTAACATCATTATACTTCATTAGAAATCAATATAGGTCAATTTCACTATTTAATTTCATAAATCCTATTTAATTTCATATTATATTTTTAGCCTAATTTCTAGCTATTTTTAGGTTGAAAAAATACAATAAATATTAAAAATATTTAAATAAAAAATCAGGCTATATAGAAATTATCTATATATCATGTATATTTTATACAAAAATTTTGAGCTAAAAACAACATTATTTGATATATTTATTTTGAAAGTTAAAATTCAAATGAATAATGACTTTCTTAAGAAAGTATATTAAATATTACAAAATTTTCAAAAATAAAAATATCACACGAAAGAATGTATGAAATAATCTAAATATAAATTTTTTTGAATTTTTCTACATAGAATTACTATTTTTTAAAAATAATAAAAAAATGGTAGAATTTTGACTTTTGTATTCTTGGATTCTTCGGTGGTCGTGGGGTAGCGAGGGTTTTTCGGAAGGTCACGACGCTAGGGGTCCTCTGTGGTGGTGAAGTGGCTCAACAGCAAATCAAGGGCTATCCTAGGAACTGGCCCAGCTTAGTAATTACTCTGTTTTTTCTATTTTTCCCACTATTTTTTCTAAATTTTTTTCCTTTACTAATCTAATATTTAAATGTCCAAACTTAGTCTAAATGAGGTTAGGTGATATTTATAGGGTGCAATGGTGGTTGAAATTTTTTTTTCTATTTATCTATTCATTTAAAGCTAGTAGGTGGTGTCCTTCTCTTATTAAATTCTCTTTTTGAATTAGCAACCTAACTCCTATAGCAAGCTGCGGTGGTTTCCAAAAATTCTTAGCTGATTTGAAGCCAAAAGGATAAGTTTAGATGGATATTTTGCTTACATATTAATATTATATATAATATATTAGTATTTAGTTATTTTATTAATATATGAGAATATTTCCTATGTATATATCACATGTAATACATCACTATACTTGTATAATTATGATTCCAATATATCTTTTATTTTTAAGATACATTTCTTAATTATTTTCATGAATTCGACAATAATATATTCATTTGAGTAATTTAGGGTTAATTTATAGGTATAATTATTTTTTAACCGCATATACTCATAAAAATACGTGTATATTCATATAGTAAACTATACTATATTATCTCATTTTATAGCTTAATTAACTTATTTTCAAGTTTTCGTCGCAATTTGAGCTCGATTTTTAGAGGTTTCGAGTAATTTGGTACTATATCAAATAATCATACTTCTAGGGGTCAAAATGGGATTTTGGGTCTTTATTTTCAAAATCTAACTTTATTGAGTTACTTCGACTAACTTTTCTATTTTAGTCGTAAAATTTAGACTTAATTAGATAACTTTTCCCCAAAGGCCCTAAATTTAGGCTATGTTGTCTTAAAAACAATTTTAGAAACTTACATTATGGGATTTAAGTATCCATAATTATCTATATTTTATGCTAAATTAATAAATTAAAAATCGGAAGCCCTAATGATTAATTAATTAGAGTCTTGCAGTCTCTAACTTATAAGACGATTTTTGTATCATAAGTGTATAGATGATATGAAAAATTGTAGGTAATCTTAATAGGCTCCCTTTAGGATCCTGAAACATCCTCACTTATGGTCAAATGATTATTTACATTCTCACCCTCTGTTTTCCTCTTCTTTTTTTCCATTCCTTTTGTAAGTGATATCTATATCAGTGATTTCTTCCTTCCACTCATTCTAGTGTCGCTAAAAATGAGGACAACAATAATCACTACCATATGGTTAAAATTGAAAAATAAAGATGGAAAAATAAACTCAAATTTTACTCCTTTTTCCTACCTTTTGATTTTATTTAAATACTTGTTATATGTTGAATGACTTTATGGTGGAGTAGAATAGTTATATCTCATTACAAGAGTATTATTTCAATTGATAAACAGAACGGTTATTTTATAGAATTCTTAATACTACCGAAATCAATAATTGTAATTTCCTCTTAAGATAAAAGCAGCTATTCCATGATTCTTTATATATTTTTACATTCTATCCATGAAATCCCGATCCAATAATCAAGTTATAGACTAAGTAAGGATAGAATGTTATTTTAAAGTATATTCTCAACCTATAATTTTTTATTAAACAAAAATATAGTTATTACTTCTCTATGCCCAAATAATTATAATTTAATCATTACCTTGTCTAATTTCGCCAATGATCTCCTTCTCCTTCTAGGGTTTTTTATCTAAGATATTTTGAAGGTAGTAGCCATTATATTTTAGCATAATAAAAGGATGTATTAATTCAAATCTAAAGTTTGTAATCGTTCCTCCATTAACAAATAAAAATCACATTAGACTCATATTTTTATATCTAGGTTCTTTTCTAGTTGTTTTTATTTTGTGTTATGTTTGTCATCCCAATTTGAGCCCAAATTGGAATCTTTCCCAATTGTAGTTATGGATCAATGTTAATGTAACCCATCTTTTATTTAGGAAATATGTCATTTTAAATCTTTGGTTTCCCATTCTTTTGTTGTATTTTGTTAGTATTATATTGTCCAACCTAAGTTTTCGATTTTCGTTTTCCTTAATCCGATAAGTATTAAACCTTAACTCATTTAATACTAACTCTTGACTAAGAATTAAGGAAAACCTAATATTTTTATGAATTTTGAAAATTTTGTAGTCACCACCCGACGAAGGTCAAGAGAAAAACTAGGTTAAAACCAATTGGATGGATTGATCTTAACCCAGACACTAGTTAGAAGGAAAATCATTTTTGAAAATGAGAGAATTTAAGTTTGAAAGCTAACCTATTAAACTTTGAGCGGTACCACTCTTAACCTTCAAAATTTAATTTTATTTTCGAAATACCCTTTTAACTAGAAAGAATAATTCTTAATTTATAAATAAAGAAAATTAATTTATTTACAAAAAAAGAAGAAGAAGAAGAAGAAGAAGAAGAAGAAAATAAGAAATTAAGTTGATTTACAAAAAGGAAAATAAAAATTTTTCCCCATTTTAAGTCATCTGGTATGTTCCTACATACTCTTTAATAAAGATAAGACTTCACATAGTTCAATTTTTTTGTAAAACTTTAGTGGTTTAGTTCTTTTTAGCTTCCAAAAATATTCTAGATTTACAACAGCAACCAATTTATTTGATTTGAAAAAACAATCCTAAAAAAAGTCCTAATTTCACTAATGTTTATTTTTGAAAAGGATCTCTAATTTTCCTAATTTTGAAGAAAAAGTTCAATAGATATGTACTTTTTATTAAAAAAAAATTTTCTAAGTGAAAAAGTACCTTTCTATTTTTTATCGTTAATTTATTTATACTTGGTAGACTTTACTCGTCTCCTAGAGGTGGTCACATCACAACACTCGGGCTCTTAGGGACTATACAAACGCCCCTATCCTTAAAACTTTTCTATTAAAATAAAATGGAAAAAAAAAAGAGAAAAAGATAAACTTGGGTCAAGTGGGTTAGTCTCGGGTTTGGGAAGAAGGACAATAGTAGCAACAGGGTGGTTTGTTGATGCTCCAGCAGTGGTTATGAGTAATGTTGGTTAAGAAGTTTCTAGCATAGAGAGAAATTGCAAATTGAGGCTTTATGGAGTGATTTTTAATGATTTGGAGTGAAGTGAAAGCCCTTGTTTATAGTTGTTAAGGTCGAATTGTGAATAGAAATTTTCAAAAGAAATAAATGGATTTAATGTGTGGAATGATTTTCTTCCATGTTTGAATTTGATTTTATCTATGTAGATAGACAAATTTAGATGCAATATGGTGTAGTGCGAATTCTATTGAATAGATTTAGTTTATTGGAACAACTTACTCCTGATAATAGAGATATTATTAGAAAAGTTGTTATATCTTTAGGGGAATAGATACATTAACATGATATTAACGCAATCCAAGTTGGTTGTTAATTAGGAATAGATTCCAATAGACATTGTCGAGCCTGATTTTTTTTCGGTTTCTTTTATTTAAAATTAATTTCCTAATTTCTGATTAATACTAAACCTTAACCCATTTAACATTAATTCTCGACTAAAGAAATCGAGAAATTTCAGTTTTTTATTGAAAATAATTTTTGGAGTCACTACCCAACTGAAGCCAGGAAAAGAAAAAAAACCGTAACCAATTAAACTCTAACGGGTACCACTATCTATTTACCAGAGAGTTCCGAATTCGAGAGCTCCGAATTCGAGAGCTAACCTATTAAATCCTAATGGATACCACTATCTATTTACCGAAATTAGAATTATTCTTCTAATTATAATATTTAAAAATAAATAAATAAAAAAAATCAAAAGAAAAAAGAACCTAAGTTTCTACATATTTTATCGTCACCCCAAAGGTGCCTACGTACCCGCTAGCCGAGATCAGACGATTGTAGTTTTTTCTAAAAAAAACTTTAGTGTGTTAATTTATTTTAATTTTTGAAAAGTCAACTGACTTTACGTATTTATCAATTTAATTTATTTAAAGAAAATCTAAAAGGTCATAATTCTCGAACACTTTTATTTTTACAAAAACTCTCTAAAAATCCTATCTATTTTAAAAAAGTGGTTTTTTATTAATTTTTTATTTTTAAAAATAATTTTCTATGTGATGAATCCTAAAAAGACTAACTTAATGATAAACAAATCTCTTAAGCTAATATATCTATATCATACTATCTACATACTATGTTATCAATCTTAAATAAATGAATAAATAATAATAATAAAATAAAAAATTGAAGAAGGGGACCGAACTTGAACTTCAACTACGCGGTAGAGTGCTATTTGTGTTTAGCTGTGGATTATGCTGTGAAGTAGCGTACCCTGTGCATGGACAATAATGGTTAGTGGAATTGTGATCAATAATGGCGTGCTGTGAAGTGCTGGAGTTTAGTTGATGACTGCCGTGTGGAGGAATGGGTTTGAGGCTTGGGTTAATGGTTGTTGTTATGTTGAAAGTTATCGACGGTGGGTAAGGACTCGAGAGTGAGTGGTCAGGCATGTAGGTATTTGTATGAGAGCTTGAGAGAGGCGCTTGGTGGATAGTAGGACTTACAACAGTGGAGCGTCAAGTCGATGACTATCATGTGGGACTGGGCTACCGCGGCTTGGTGTGTGGTGTTGGACTGGTGGTGATGTGCTACAATGGGGACTTGCAGTGGGTGATCAACGTATGCAGGTAGTGGTCTAGGGACAGTACAGTAGTGTAGACAATGTGTGTGTACCAATCGAGCATGAGTCAAAGTACTGTGCAGTAGAGTGTATTTCGGCAACAGTAGAGAGGTGATGTGATCGAAAGTGGAGAATTGTTGAATTGCTACTGAATGCGACAGGACTTATGACCGATGAAAAGGATGTGGATGGTAGCGGCGTAGATAGCAGCAGCCGTGGCCTATGTGGAGTATAGCAGCGATGAAAGATGGGACGCTGCAGTAGAGCTTGGTCGTGGGCTATTGTGCCATGAGGATGGTGTTCTGCAGTGTTTGTGGAGCTATTACAGCAGGGTTGTGCAAGGATGGGGCATCGGGGATTGGCATCTCGTGTTTTGGGTTACGTAAGAACAAGAGACTACCATTTTTGGGTTTGGTGTATGTTCGCTGTATGTTGTTTGGTGATGACTGAATTACTACTGTACAAAGGTCTTCTTTTTTTTTTTTTTTTTATATGTACGTGTATGTATGTTTTTAAGGTCCAAATCAAATCATATCTAGTTATATCTATTGTATCTGATTCGATAACAATTAAACTAGATCTAAATTAATTTAAATCTAATTTAACAAGATCAAACTAAATTCAAATGATTTAATTAGATATGAATCTCATTTTCATCTTACTTTTGCAAAAATAGAAAAATAAAGACATAGATGCTTGTTGAGACTTGAACCCAAGACCTCAAACTAAATCTAATCTAAATACTCCAATATTTATTTGTTAGGTTGTTAACCTGCGCCTTGACATTCAGTACAATTAAATTGTACTTAAATTACCCGATTCCCTAAAATAATTATTTATACTAACTAAAACTAAAACTATTTGTTCCTATTCTACAAAATTTTTATAATTTTTCCTTTTATTAGTTTTTTGGTATTTTCATCATTTTTTTAATTTTTTTATTATTTTTATCTTTTATTTTATTTTTTATTTTTTTGAATTAAGACCCTTTTTGTAAAATAAAATAAAATTACAAAGAGGCAAAAATTAAGTGTCTACAAACATAATTAGGATTAGAAATAAGTAGTTTTAAGATGAATGCTTACATATTGTAATTTCCCGTAGATAACAAGTATTGAGATAAAAAAAATATTTTGGTAATATTATGCTAAGTGGTAGAGGAAGTCTGCATGTTAATTGTATTGTTAGTAATTGTTTTGTAACCATTGTGTTAGTGGCATTAGTTTGTGGATTAGTGTAGTTTAATTAACAATTTAGAGTTTCAATAATTAATCACTTGATAAATTGGATTGCTAGATAATAGGAAGAATAATAAGTGTTAGTGTTTGAGTCCTTTTCCTAGTAAAGGCGACCCTATACTCACCCGTAACCAAGCTTAAAAAGGGGATCATAGCCTGAGTTACGACCGTGATAATGTTCTTACCGCCTCACTATATAAGAAATTTCCCTCTCTCTCTCTTTCCTTATTTCTCACATTTTAAAACTCTACCCTATGATCCTCTCAACACATCGATTCCCTACCAAACGCTACCATTATTTTCTTCACTTTAACTCTTATTTCACTTATTTCTAATACTTGCACATTCATCTTATATCAACTTAACGCTCTACTAAGGTATGATCTCCCTCATTTTTCTATATTTTCCTAGGCTTGATTCTTGTTTTAGGGTTTATATTTATGTGTTTACCATGATCTGTACAAGTGTTGTTTCTTGTAATAGTAGTGTGTATATCATCCTTAGACTTTGATTTTGCATGAATTCGTAAAAGAAGTTGCAAATTAAGAGTAAACCTTTTTTTTTTTTATTGATAATGGTAAAATTGGGGATTTTTGCAAATTGAGACTGAGTTGATTGATATGTCTCGTTATAGTATTTATGTGTTATGTAGAATTGGATTGTTTGTTGTTGTTATGTATGATTGAAGTGTCGAGTTTATGAGTAATGATGTGACATTAGGTGTTGTATAGTTGAGGGAGAACACTAATCATTAATTGATGCCAGGTTGCAAGTTGAGTCATTTTGAATTCATAGTGCATGCTTGGAAGTGGATTAGGGTTAATCATGTGGTCGATAGATGCTTGAAGTTTGAAAATTGAAAGAAGTTGAAATGGGTTTACTTAGTTCGAAGTATATTTGAATTGCATACGAATTGAACTAACACTGATAATTGTAGATGGCACCAAAAAAGTCAACTACCTCTTAACATAAGTGATTGAGGGCTGATAAGACTCCTTCTCTTCATCCCAGACATTCCAACGTGGTAAGTTCTAGTCGGTTAGTTGCTCTATCGGTTGGTATGACTAAGGAGCAAAAAGATAGATTAAAGGAGTTTGTTACTAAGAAGATTATTAAGCAGCATTGTATGGTGGATTGGGACGTGCTAGGGGAGTATGGATTAAAGATAGCTTTGCAACGGTTATTAGGCAATGAACCATGGTTGAAGTTGTTTACAATTCAAGAAAAGACTTATTGGCAAACAACTCTGGCTCATCTCTCGTCTTTTAAGATTAAGTATGAGTATATCGGCTCTAAGATGGATAATGAGGTGGAGTTCTTTGCATTTGGAAGGACTCACACCTTCGATTTGATGACATTCGTACGGGTGATCGGGTTATATACCCGAGCTAAACTTTAAGATGAGGAGTTTGTTGATCTACCCGTGAGTCTACCCCGAGGAACTTTGGTAATTGAGTTTTGGAGAGAAATCTTTAATGAGAGCAGCTTTAGGGCAAGCAAATCCAAAGCTTTTACTTTAAAGAAGACTAGTACTCAAGTTTTCCATCATATCTTGGTGAGGATGATTTATGGGAAACACGAGAGCCTTGGAGTAGCGGGGGAGCATGATCTATTACCCTTATACCATATGTTGAAGGGGTTTCCGGTAAATGTGGGCATCTTAACCACATTTGGACTTCGCCAACAAAATTTTGATAAGAGTAAGGGTATATTTGTTTGGGGGGGTAGGGAGGTAGGGGTGCTAATCACTAGGATCTTGAGGAATCTACGGTTGTGGCCTATAAGTAACAAGCCGAGCAACTCTTGTGCTGATTTAAAATCACTCTCAAAAACTCCTTTTAATCAATGGGGTATTGCAAGAGTCGTAGATCTTAAATTGGATATCAAGGACCTTAGAGCTCCTTATTTTGCACCATCAACATCTAGCTTCTCAGTTGGGAATTTAAATAGATTAGAAAACAAAGTGGCTAAGATTAAGGAGACTCAAAAGGGGATTGTTAAGCTCTTGAAGAATATAGCTACAAAAGTGGGAGTTGCTGTTCCTTCTTGTTTCTCTCATCCTTAAACCCAAGAGGATGCTGGTCCCAATCAACCTCCAGTTCCCCCACCAATACCAGCTCCCCAAGAAGAAGAAGAAGGAGATGAAGAGTCTAGTGAAGAAGGCTTTGGTGATGAAGAAGATGAGTTTGATGAGGATGATAGTGATGATGAAGAAGGCATTGAAGAAACTCAGCAAGCACCAGTTGGATAAGGTGCTGGGGATGGAATTAAGAGGAGTCCTCTAAGGAGGATGAAGACGAGTTGGATGAGGAGATAGAAGCCGATGATGATTGACTTGTTTCTTTCTTGTTTGTTTTCTTTTGTTGGTTTAGAATCCCTAGTTCGTTCAGAGCTTACCTTTACCGATGTATTTCTATGGAGACTCTCGTACCATGAGCTTGTCGTCTTTTATTTGCTTTTTGTTGTTTTGTCTTGATAGTCAGGTGTCTTTTGTTGTTCGAGTTGTCATGGTGTTGGAAGTTGTACTCTTTGATGGTTCAAGAATCAATGAATTGCTCGAACTTCATGTTTCAGGGAAGGCTAGTTCTTTTTTTTTCTTAATTTTCATTCTTTTAGTTATTCCAATTATATGCCTATTCTATATTTACTTTCTTCTAACATTGAGGACAATGTCTCTCATTAAGTATGGAGAAGGGTAAACTATGTTTATAAAAAATCTTCTACTTAAGTTTATTTGTTTCAAGTTATGAATTGACTTAATAGATTGTGGATTTGACAAAATATCAATCAATTTTGTAAGTTAATTTTGTGCCTTACTCACATCTTGTGGACTTAGTTTACATAATCAAAATTATGGGATAAAATCTCAGTGAATCACACTTGCTTGCTATTTAATGAATAAGTTTAGGGATTATAAGTGAATTGTAGTCTTTAGTTCAAAGTTAATTGGTTGTGCTTCTAAATTTTCTGAGTAGTATATCTACTCTTCAATTACCTTTAGGAGTTTATTTAATCTTAAGTGAGAAGGGCAAATGAAGTAGTTTATTTGTTGATACTTCTTGAGAAACTCTTCAAATTAGAGTAAAATAAAGTGTTTAAGGATTGAATTAGTAAGGGTGGGCTTTGGTCCCTCAAAAGAGCAAAGTTTGACCTTGCTGCTAATGAATCCTTTATGCCATTGCAATAAGAATTTTATAAGGACCAAGTTAGTAAGGGTGGGCTTCGGTCCCTCAAAAGAGTAAAGTTTGACTCCACTGCTGATCTTTGGTATTCTTACTTATATTTAAAAAAAAAAAATTATGAAAGATGAAGAAAGAAAAAATGCGAATGCAATGTATAAGTTGTTCTTGGAGAGATTCCATAAAAAGAAGTAGAAATAAAAGGGAAAGATGGATGCAATATACTTTTCTTCTAGATTAGTGTTCTTAAGAAGTAATTGAAGGGTTTTTATACACTTAAGGAAGTAGATGAAGTATAACCAAATTTCGTTGATCTATTTGGCTTTGTGTTAACTTTGGACCTTTGAAAGCTTTTGTTAAATAGTAAGGGTGAAGTGTGTTTTATTTTGATTAGTCTTAGAATATTTCTTTTTGTATTCTAAGAATACAATGGGGTATGCACAAAGTTAAGCCACTAAGGATGCTTTATCAAATATGTAATTGATTGCTTTGAGTGTTTGCTTGAGGATAAGCAAAGCTTAAGTGTGGGGAAATTTGATAAGTATAAATTACTTTACACTTTCAAGGTATGTTTAGGCATAGAATTGATTATAATTGTAATTTAATTCTTAAGTTTTGGTACTTAATTGTATAAAATATTGATTTTAAGTAACTTACGAGTAAGCGGATGAAATATACATAAGAATAACAATTTTTTAGTTAGTCACGGCTGTAAGGAGAAGAAATCATTGAAGTAGTATCAAGAAACACCCAATCATGGGTGTGATAAAGAAGAAATGAAAAGACTAACACTGATCATGCCCTCAATCACGGCTGTGATTACATAGTAGGAGGCTGATCACACTCCTAATCATGGGTGTGATGCAGTTTAATAAAGCGATGAAGAGTTCATGGCATTCATTACGGTCGTGATTGGTGAAGTGAATTATGTTTTTGAGATTATTGTGCCCCGAGTCACGGGTGCAATGGAAGGGGCATAACTGTTCTTTTTAACTTTTTACACGAACCAGTACATGAAAAACGTTAGGTAGTGTCTTGAAGAGGTAGATTTGAGTCCTTTGACAGGGAGAATATAAAACTACCGCAACTTATAGAGAAAATACACATCATTTTAGAGAATAGTTTGGAGATCATTTCGGAACATCAATTCACAACAAACACCTAACCATCCGTATCTGTATCGGTGTGTTTTCACTTACAATATAGTTGTCTAGATATTGTATCATACATTTCTCGAAATGACTCAAGAGGGACGATGGGATTTCATTGTTGCACATTATAAAGATATTTACAATGAATTTAAAATGAGGTTATATTTTCTTACCTTTCTCATGTTAATTTCATTGTTATTTTTACATTGTGTTTATATATTTTGTTCTTTTATCACGTATGAGTAGTACGTTAAGACTTGCTACATCACTTAATATAATCAAGTGCATGGAATAACAGTTTCTTGATATATGTTCATTCTAATAAATTGCACTGAATGAATTTAAGTATGGTATAGTGCACGAAATCAACTTAGAACGAATTTCAATAGAACATGTTAAGAGACAATTCTATTGAATAGATTTAGTTTATTAGAACAACTTACTCCTAATAATAGAGATATTATTAGGAAAGTTGCTGCATCTTTAGGGGAATAGATACATTAACATGATATTAACGCAATCTAAGTTGGTTGTTAATTAGGAATAAATTCCAATAGACATAATTAGAATTAGAAGCAAGTAGTTCTAATAAGAATGCTTTCATACCGTAATTTTCCACAGATAACAAGTATTGGGATAAAAAAAAATATTTTGGTAGTATTATGCTAAGTGGTGGAAGAAGTCTACATATTAATTGTATTGTTAGTAATTGTTTTGTAACCATTGTGTTAGTGGTATTAGTTTGTGGATTAATGTAGTTTAATTAACAATTTAGAGTTTCAATAATTAATCACTTGATAAATTGGATTGCTAGATAATAGGAAGAATAATAAGTACTAGTGTTTGAGTCCTTTTGCTAGTAGAGATGACCTTATACTCATCCGTGTTATAAATGATAGGTACACTTACCTGTTGAACCAAGTTTATGATAGAATATAGGAATTTAATTTGTAAAACTCAAAAGCTCTATTTAGAGGCGATTAGGAAGGGTTTGGCCGCTGAGGTTAGGTGAGACATTTTTATGGATACCCTTCGATTGAGAAGGTCTTCACTTCTATTGGGTATACAAAGGCTAATGATATCGGGAAGCAAGTTCACCAGAAATTTCCTAAGCCTGATTTGTCCTTCCTAGATTGGTTAGACAACCCTAAGGTTGCTGTTGGTGGTAAGGGGGAGGTCGAGTCTTTTAGTGACTCGTTAAGTAGTTTTAGCAATGGCTGCGATGCAAGCTGCAAGAAGGACAAGGGAGGGGGGTTGAGTAATAGGTCATGCAATAAGAGGAAGGTCAATGAGAGAATGTTGTCACTGAGTAGGCTAGGGGCAACTTTGTTTTTTTTTTTTTTTTTTGTATTAGTTGATGGTTTAGGCGATGAGTGTTGGCTTTTGCTTGTCTTCATTGTGTTCCATTTGGGGGGGTTCGAGATGCCAATTTTGCCCTTCTAAAATGTAATTATCGTGGACTTGAATCAAAAGGCTTTGTTTATGTGCTTGACTTATTTCCATTTTGTTTTCCTTTCCTCGCTTATGCATTGCTACTTCACATTTAGAATTCATTTTTTTCTAAGTCTTTTGTGCTGCTAGTGATATTTTTGAGCAAATTGATTCATCTTGTTTTTTCATGAAGTTTCCTAAATACCTTTCGCCTGAGCAAGTAGGTTGTTCCTACTCATAAGTAATCTTTTGGTTCTCCCTTGAGATTGTAGAAGCTAGGGCATCGCTAGGCCTTAATGTGGGCTCGTCGTTTGAGGATGACAAGTATGTAGGTGTGAATCTTTTGGTGATGTCATGGAATCTTCCAGACAGAGTAAGCTCAACTGGGTAAATCTTTTTTTACATTAAGTAATCTCTTTGACATAGCTTATTTCGGGCAATATATACACTTGACAGGTGTATCGTCTTAGGTAATGCGCTTTTTAGGAGCCATTTAATGCGCGTACGGTGCATTGCTTGGGTTCATAGCATACTTAAGCCATTTGATGAGTGTTATGTGTACGATTGGGGGTGCTCTAGGTCCCCTATATAAAGGGTACGTAGGTACTTACTTTGCTACGCTAAACATCCAAACAGTTTTATGGGGTATAGCTAAGTGCTAACTTACTTCTTCCTTCACCACGAGTATGTTGAGGGTGAGAAATTGAGAGAGAGAGTATTCAAGTTAGGGTAGAGGTCTCCTTATCCCTTCCCTTCAAACTATGATCATGAGGTATAGAGAGCTATCTGACAATAGAGGGTAGCTTCTGAGCTGTGACTAGGAATCATACTTTAGCCTCTAGGCCATTCCCCCTTTTTACCCTAATAATACCCAACAAAGGGGGAGCTCAGGTGCCATCCACCTCTTATTGATGGTAGCCTCACCATAGAGGCGCTCGTTTGCAGGAGGTTCTAAGTGGTTCTTCTATGCACTATCTCAAATGAAACTAAATAGGCGAGGGGTGGCCACAGTGATTATGGTAGTAAAGGGGATCTTTTTCTCCACCTTAACCTGCTGACCAAGGCAAACTGGAGGTACTCATGGGGAATCCTCTGCTTTGTAAGTCCCCTGGTCCACTCTGTGAGTAACCTAGATGGAGTAGGCAAATCATACCCCGTCTCCCATCTAAGTTGCCGCGACAAGAGGTCGGCCAATATGGGTGAAGCATTGAACTTCCTTTGATCTTAGCAGGACCCCTAGAGCTTAGAGATTTGAGTGGAGTAGCTAAATTAGCTATTCCCATTGCTACTTCCGTAGGAGACTAGCTTCGTTAGGTAGATTAAGGGCCTTAACTTGGAGGTTACATGTCACTAGTGTCCCCACAGTTTGGAGCTTGGCCCAACTGAAACTTAAGGATGTAGTCATAACTATCTCAATGGATTTTGTGGGCCGAGTCGAAGTTATGAGCAGTTCCTCTTAGACAAGAGTCCAGAGGAAGAAGCTAACTCGAAGTTGAGAGCAATCATTTAAGCTTGGCGTTGAGCAACATACTAAGATTGGGCTTGTGACTTCATAGTTTTCTTTCTTTTCTAAATGTAACAGGGGTTATTATGCTAACCCTTAAGGCCTTGTACTTCATTTTGTTAACAGAATAACACTGTCCTTTTCCACTTGCCATTGCTTGTTTGTTATTTTGTTCTCCTCTAGCTCTCATTTTCTATTGTTCGGTTATAGTAGCCTTGTATAAACCTACTTTACTTGCTTATCCTGGAATTTCATCAAGTTTAGAAGGCAAGCCCTGTATGATGGACTTGCTTCACATATGTTTAGGGATGAAAATCAATCCTAATGCGGAAAGGTGCCTATATTGTTAGTGTAATGACTAACTTAGCCAAGTGCTTGAGGATGAGGATTGACCTAAGACTTGGAGCTCAATGTAGACCAACACTCTAAAGTAGATACAATGCTTGTAAAGTTTGATACAGATTTGCAAATGAACACATGGACCAAGTATCATACGAAAATCAAGGGGATGAGTTCGAGCTTGCAAAAAGCTCAAAGAAGTAAATGGAAGTCGATGGTTTAACAAATCTTACGTACTAACTCTACAGATATGACGTTTGTAGAACCACACATGGATCTAAGACTCGCCAAATGTGATGCATTGGTCCGAGTGATAGGGTTGCTCACCACAATCTTTGCTAAAGGGATTGATAAGAGTAAATAGAGGGAATTTTTTTAAGAGAAAAGTCTCAAGGGTTTTTCATTAAAATGTTAAGTCTGCCTAAAACCCTATACAAGTGTTCTATTTATACAAAGGGGTAAAGTTGTAAATAAATGAATAAAAGGATGCCCTAGTGGCATTTCGGTAATTACAAATGAAACAAGAACGACAACTAAGGAAAATACAAGAAAAAGGTAATCCAAATAACATAAGTAAAATGGGTAACCGCATAAGATTTTTGGGTGAAGGGCTAATGCTAGATTCCGAGGAGTTATTGAAGACTCTGGAGCCTTATTCTAGGTAAACTTGAGCTTCTGGATGGTCTGATATGTCCATGGCCGACCCCAAATGGCCAATCTGACCTATTATGGTAGTGACCGCCCCAAGGCCGACCTGACATGATAGTAGTTGACCTGATGTGGCAGTGGCTAAGCTCGCATGGCCGGGCCGATCTAGAGTGGACGAGGCCTCTTTGTGTAATATGACTTGGTACGGCTGGGTTAGTATGGGATAGTTGGGCAGCTTTGTCATGACCGATCAGATCTTGGTTGAATAGACTTTATCGAGCAAGTCGATCTCGATAAAGTAAAGTGAGCGGCCAGGACAGGACAATCCTGCATAGCAGATTAGAGTAGACCCGATAAAATGGAATAGAGCCAACCTTAGTAAGGTAGAATGGACCAAGTATAGCAAGGAAGACTTGGCACAATAGTGCATAAATAGTAGCCTAAGATAGAGCTTGTGGAGCATGTTGGGTCTATACTTAGCTGGGTCTATACTTACCATAACAGTATAGACCCAACAAAGCAAGGTAAGCCGTTTAGTATTGATGGAGCTTATAAATAGGTCAATCATTCAAGCGGAGCTCGTGAACAGGCCTCCTATATAGTCCAAAGCAGGGCATATCATTGGATTAGTACCTGGAATCCTATCATTCCCTCCCTCTTAGAAGAGTTTCGACCCGAAGCTTGGCAGTTGGCAACTTCAGATCCCTCTAGGGTCAATCATTAACCAACAAAATTGAAATTTAAACATAAGAATACACTTTAGCTCTTGCAATAAGGACATCACCAGCTGATGCTCCCTCCACTCGTCGTGGGCTCTATCAATCAAATCTTTCATCTTGGGTCTTTCCTTTTACTCATCATGGATTCGATCAACTACACCTTGGTAGTCCCAATAACCATCAATTACTGGAAGTAACGTGATCTCAAGGTCATACAAAAGATTATGGGCTCGTAGGTCATGTGTCGGTAGGACGTAAGGTGGCTCATCATTTGGAAGTGCCTCCACCTCTTCAAGATTACCCAGCTTAGATCCCATAACTTCCTCATTTGTTGTAATCAGTATTTCCTCTGCTTCCTTATAAGTCGATTCTTCTTCCTCCTTCCATCTACACACTTTAAGTCTTTCTAATTCAAGAGTGCTAAGAGTCAACATGATATATCCATAATACACATATCCATCATCTCGGCGTTGATAAACTCCAATCGATAGTCGATAATAGCTCACAGGTGTGATTTTGTAACTACTCATATCAGTTCTACGTAAACTTATCAGATGACTAAGATGTAGGATTCTGATATGAGGAAGGCAAACATAATAATTCTTGGAGCTACCATCTATGGCATTTATAGTAGGTAATGAAATCATTTCAGGAACATAGGGGTTTAAACACAATTTAACTCGGTGTTTCACGCCTCTACTGTTCATCTCTCCAACAACCTTCACCTCTTCCTTTTCTACTTCCTTTCTTCGGCCTTCCTTTTCATCGGCTTTCTCCATTTGAGTATTCCTTTGCTTCTTAATTTCTTTTTTGAGCCGATTAAGTATAACCTCTAGTTGTTCCTACACATCATAATGGTCGGTACCAATGGCGGATTCTTCTCTTAAGGCTAGTTGGATAGCTTCATTTAAGCTCCTTACTCTTGAGGGGTAAACATGTCGGGCAATCTCGGGCCTCAACCCTCTCATGAATCGTGAGATAGTATATGAAAGAGATTCATATAATTCACATCACCGCAGGAGTGCTTTATACTCTTGGGCAAATTCTTAGACACTCATTTGTCCTTACCTCAAGGTAGATAGTTTCTCATACAACTCATCTTGATATAATAGGGTTACAAATTTTTCTCTCATTGTGGGTCTCATTGAGCTCCATGTAGAACTCACCCCTCTGAAGATCCTTCACCTTACTTCATTCTTCCACTAAGTCCTAACAAGACCTCGAAGCTAATCCTCCATGATATATTCTTTGTCATGATCAGGGTACGAATACTTTTCAAAGACTTTATTAACTCAGAATCCCCAATCCAAGTATTTGTTTGGAGATCCATATCCATCAAACATGGGTATTCTCGACCTTATATCTTTATAGTCATGGTCATAACCATATCTTCCTTGATTGTCATAGGCCATGTTAAATGGAGATATCACTTTAGCAGACTAGCTCGATAACCTTAGGAGTATGAAAGTTCGACTCGATAAGCTAATGGGAATGACAACTTGGATAGCTTCTTTGAAGTACAACAACTCGGTACCTAATGATTTCACTTTATCAGCTCAGTTCAGAGACTTACACTTTGAGCACTAAGCACTATGCCAATCCCCAAGACAGCAGCATAACCTACTAGCATAATCGTGATCACCAATAGCACTAAATTGTCTAAAGCAACACCAAAGAAAATCTACCACCTTTCACTGTGGTAACAACAAAGCTTTCGTAACTAATAACCACCAAACACTATAAATTAATGTTGAAACACATTCCACTAATTTTTGTTGTGATAACATGAAAGAATCTCGTTGAACGACCCTCCGTCCAAATTCAATAACCCAAACTATAGTTGATATGGCTTAATCTCAAAAGCCCACTTCTAACTTAAATCAAGTAGCAAATATACTCAAACACTCAAACGTATACAACGATGAACCTCTTCTGTTTTCACAATGGAGAACAGAGTACAACAGAGCATAACAGGAACCGCTCTTATCTACCAACAAATCTCTACTTCGTAGCTTAAGATCTCTAAACCTACTTCAATCGAACCAACTCCAATATCTACGAAAGGAGCACAACTACTAATCAGCAAACATAAACAAATCTTTGCAGCAACTTCTGAAAACCTTCAAGAATCCTAAAAGGATAGAACCCTAGAGCTCTGATACTAAGATGATACAGATCTGCGAATAAACATATGGACCTAGTATTACACGAAAACCAAGGGGTGAATCCGAGCTTACAGAAAACTTGAAGAAGTAAGTGGAGTCGATGGTTTAGCAAATCTTGTACACTAACTCTATGGATATGATGCACCGTAGAACCACACACAGACCTAAGACTCATTGAATGTGATGCATTGGTCCTAATGATAGGGTTGCTCACTATAATCTTTGCTAAAGGGATTGATAAGAATGGATAGGGGGAAGTTTTCCAAGAGAAAAGTCTCAAGGGTTTTTCATTAAAATGTCAAGTTTACCTAAAACCCTATACAAGTGTTCTATTTATACAAAGGGGTAAAGTTGTAAATAAATGAATAAAAGGATGCCCTAGTGGCATTTCGGTAATTACAAATGAAACAAGAACGACAACTAAGGAAAATACGAGAAAAAGGTAATCTAAATAACATAAGTAAAATGGGTAACTGCATAAGATTTTCGAGTGAGGGGTTGATGCTGGATTCTGAGGAGTTATTGAAGACCCTAGAGCCTTATTCTGGGTAGACTTGAGCTTTTGGATGGTTTAATATGTTCGAGGATGATTTGATATGTCCGTAGCTGACCTGATGTTACTAAAGTTGACCCCAAATGGCCAATTTGACCTATTATGGCAATTACCACCCCGAAGCTGACTTGACATGATAGTAGCTGACCTAATGTGGTAGTGGCCGAGCTCGCATGGCTAGGCCGATCTGGAGTGGACGAGGCTGATTTGTGTAATATGATCCGGTATGGCTAGGCTAATATAGGATAGTCGAACAACTTTGTCATAACCGATCAGATCTTGGCTAAATAGACTTTGTCGAGTAAGTTGATCTCGATAAAGTAAAACGGGTGGGCAAGATAAGACAATCTTGCATAGCAGATTAGAGTATACCCGATAAAATGGAATAGAGCCAACCTCAGTAAGGCATAATAGACCAAGTATAGCAAGGAAGACCTAGCACAACAATGCACAAATAGTAGCCCAAGACAGAACTTGTAGAGTAGGATTGCCATAGTTTATGGATAGGTTTGTGGGAGGGCTCAATCAAGGTAGAATGAAGCATACTCAGCATAACAGTATAGACCTAACAGAGTAGGGCAAGCCGTTCAGTACTGATGGAGCTTATAAATAGGTCAATTATTTGAGTGAAGCTCGTGAATAGGCCTCCCATATAGTCCGAAACAGGGCATACCATCGAATTGGTACATGGAATCCTATCAGAGTTAATGAAAGGTCTAATCTAGGCAAGGCACTTGGGGATGAGAATCGACCCAAGGCTTACAATTTGATGTAGATTGGTGCTCTAATGTAGATACGATGCTTATAGAGTTAGTGTAAGGACCAACTTAGACAAGACGATTATGGATGAGAATCCACCTAAGGCTTAAGTTTGGTGTAGACTGATGCTTTAATGAGAGTACTCACAACATTAGTATAAAGACTAACTTGGGTAAGAGCTTAGGGATGAAAATCGACCTGAGTTTGAGCTTAATGTTAACTGATTCCTTGATGAGAGTACCAGCAACATTACTGTGAAGATTAACTTAGGCAAGAGCTTAGGGATGAAAATTGACTCAAGATTTAGACTTGATGCAGACTAATGCCTTGATGAGAGTGCCCACATTGTTAGTGTAAAGACTAACTTGGGCAAGAACTTTGGGATGAAAATCGACCCAAGGTTTGGGCTTAGTGTAGACCGATGCCCTTGTAGGTGCCCGTAGTGGTAGCGTAAGAACTAACTTAGGGCATGTATTTAGGGATGAAAATCAACCTAAGGCTATAGCTTAGCTCAAGTAAAGGTTACACACATACTTAAAGAGAGAGAAGAAGAGAGACAATTGTAGGAAACTCGTCAATTCATTAAGTAGAATCACAGTTACATGTGCTTTTGATTTTATACTATACTTAAGCCTTAGATTGTTAGCATTCAATGCCTTAGGGATAGGCCGTTTGTTTAGAGTTTCCAGCTTGTAAGCTCCTTTCCCTGCGTATTCTACTACTCGTACCAGGTCCTCCTAATTGGGGCCTACCCTTCTTTTAAGCCAATAGCCTCTAATTTTCTACACATTAGGTCCCTTAGGTAAAAGACCTTGTGTTTGACATTATGATTATAGTACTGGCTAGCTCACTACTAATAGGCCGTTATGCTGGCTCGTGCACTTCTTTAATGGTGTCAATGCTTGCCTGGAGGGCCATGTAATTGGTGTCCACATAGAATTATGGCATCTTGCTGGTAGGAAACTCTAGCTCAATTAGGAGGATGACCTTTACTCTGAATGCGAGACGGAATGGGGTTTCTCTAATGGAGATCCTATGCATCGTATGATATCCCTAAAGGATATTTAGGAGCTCATCAGCCCACCTACCTCCTACTCACTTTACCTCTTTTTTAAGGCTGTTGAGGATTATCTTGTTAATAGCTTCAATAAGGCCATTAGTCTAAGGGTAAGCAATTAAGGTGTATTTTATCTTGATGTAGTGTTTATCACAAAATTCTCCGAATCAATCGCTGTTGATTTGCCTCCCATTGTTAGTGATAAGTTGGTATGGCACCTCAAAACGGGATAGTATATGGGTGTGTACAAATCTTTTGGTGGCTCGGGTTGTTATGGTGGCTATGGTCAATGCTTACACCCATTTGGTGAAGTAATCTACCATTACTAGGATGAATTATCGTCTCGATGATGCCTTTAGGAAGGGGCTAAGAACATTTAATCCCTACTACACAAAGGGTTAAGGGCTTGTCAAAGGGTGCAATTTAGAATTGGAGGCGCAAGCGATTGGTGCATGTTTCTTGCACGAGTGGCACTTTTAAACTAGGACTTGACATCTTCCTTAATTGTTGGCCAATAGTAGCCCAACCTAAGTGCTTAAATGTATAGTGCTTGGGACTAGATGTAGTTGCTACAAATTCTTACATAGAGCTCCTCGAGGATACGAGTGCCCTCTTCCTTCTTAAGGCACCTAAGGAGGGGAGTACTTTGTCCTTATTGATAAAGTACGTCGTTAATCAATGTGTTGTTGGCTATGGCGTAAGCTAGCCTCTTTGCTTCTGTTTGGTCCTCAGGTATTGCCCCCGTCTTGAGATATTATGTAAGAAGATCTATCCAAGAGGGTTTAGGACTTGCAACCTATACTTTGAGGACTTCTTGTTGCTGATGGGAATCAGGCTACCAGACCACTAACCCACAGCTGAGCCTAATGACTAAAAGGACTGGCAAGATGAATCCTCTTATTCTAGCCAACTCATAACAAGGTCGAATATCTCCTTGCTGACCTGTTCTGCTTGCCAGTTTCTCACATGTTGTATGTCAAGAAGTGGAAGGCCGAAACATCAACCTATCTTCATTCTCACACATGCTTGGCTAATTACTTACTCGACTACACCTTTGTTGAGATGCCGAGAGAAAGACTCCGGACTAATTAAGCCACCCCTACTTGGACAAGCAAGTTTTCCGTAACTTTTTATCCATATCTTCCAATGGTAACATCAATATAGCATTGCCACTTATACAGATTCATGTGTAGAATCCGTTGCAACAATGATTGTTTTCCTTATATGTTCATTTTTACCCTTTTGTATCTTGTACATTGCTTCCTTAAAAAATACCCCTTTTTTTGTCTTTTCCCTTTTGGGTAAGTTGCCTGAACTTATGGGTATAAATATCCCTATACTTATAGCTATAAAGGAGAATTAGATTATCATTGATACTTTTTGTATTGTTTTCCTTACATAAACATTGCTTGTTTACTTTCCGCATCACTCTTATCTTAACCCTTAAGTAAGGTTAGGTGACGAGTAACCTTACCGGACTGATTTGTACATCATATCGGATTGTGCCGTGAATCTTCGAAAGTTCCATTGGTGTATCATATCCTCTGGAGCTATTTGTGGGTTTTGCTTACTTTTTCATTCGTATTTGTCCTTTTACACATACCCCACCACTTTTTTTAGAGCTTTCTGTCAGCTCGGACCCATCTAGTGACCGGCCTTGTTTGTTTATGGTCACGGTTCACAACATCTTGGTATTAGCATCACTCTTATCTTAACCTTTGAGTAAGGTTAGGTAGCGAGTAACCTCACCGGACCAATTCATGCATCGTATCAGATTGTGCCATGAGTCCTCGAAAGTTTCATTGGTGTATCATATCCTTTGGAGCTGTTTGTGGCTTTTGCTTACTTTTTCATTCGTATTTGTCCTTTTACACATACCCCATCACTTTCTTTAGAGCTTTCTACACGCTCAGACCCATCTAGCGACTAGCTTTGTTTGTTCATGGTCATGGTTCATACCATCTTGGTATTAGAGCAAGGTTTTGTTTGCGTTGTAGTTAGCTTTTGAAGTTTTGCTTATACTTTGTTTTGTGTGTGTGAAACAACGTAAGTTATTATGTTCATATTAGCTGCTATGTTTCTTAGTTGTTAATTTCTTGAAGTGTTTGTGTGAACTTTAAATCTGTAGAGAAAATGATGGACTCGAGTGTGAATGTTGGAATGGGAGATGACAATAGTGGAGTTGTCCACTATGGATGACAATCTCAAGGAACCCCAAGAAGCATTAACGAGAGACTTGACAAGGTGGTAAACCTTTTGGTAGACCTGACCTGAGTTGTTCATGCATTGGCTTATTAACCCATTGAGGCCACATAAAAAATCCCACAACCTATCCAACCTATTAGAGGTTAGAATGCAGCTTGACTAGTTCGAGGTGGAGGAATAGGTGGATGAGTGAAGAGAAGGATTGATTTGGTAGACATGGGAGATGAGGAAGAAGAAGAATACTTCGAGGAAGAGCAAGCTCAAGCCCCTAAAGCATTTGACCATGTGAAACTTCGAATTATGAGTTTCAATGGATCTAGGAATGCTGATAAATATCTGGAATGGGAAAAGAAGGTGGAGCATGTTTTTGACTATTATCAATATGAGGATTATGAGAAGGTGAGAACTACTACTATTGAGTTCTCCGGATATGCCGCCATGTGCCTGAGATGAAAAGAGTACTTAGAAATAGATTTGTGTTAGAAACTTATCTTTAAGATACTTTCACTTGGCTTCAAGAGTTGAGACAAGGAGGCCAGACTGTTGACGAGTATATTCAAGAATTTTAAATTCTCATGATCCATTGCGAAGTGGAGGAACCCCCAGCTCAAATAGTCTTAAGATTCATTACAAGGTTGAGAGGTGACATTTGAGACATTGTAGAACTTTAGTGATTCACAACAATGGATGAGGCCATCAGAATAGCCTAGCGAGTAGAAAGGCAAAGAACAAGCCGAGTATCTACCAGGATGCCGACTAGTTGACTTGGGCAGGCGAGTCACAAAGCTCAGTTGAGTAATAAGCTGAGCAAAAAGATGGACATTCGAGCCAATCAGAGAGGCTGACCTAACACTGAAGTGTCGACCTGAACTTATGAGAAGGGGTAAGGGTTTAGCAGGAAGATGAGCTAGATCAAATGCTTCAAGTGCTAAGGATTCAGACATATGGATACTCAATACCTGAACCGAAGGACAATGGTCATCAAGGGAGACGTCTCGAAGCTAGAAGTAGATAGTACAAATGAGGAACCTGAGGAGGTAGAGGTCCTCATTGAGAAAGAAAATGTTGAGAAAGAACTGATTGAGAAAGACATATTTGCTAAGGACTTGGACCAGTTACTTATGGTTGTCCAATGCACTATGAACATGGAACCTTCACGAGAGGAGAATTAGAGAGAGAATTTGTCTCATACCACCTATAAGGTAAATGATAAGGTGTATGCTCTCATCGTGTATAGTGGAAACCGTACTAATGTGGCATTAGCTGATCTTATTTCAAAATTGAAGTTGCCAACTGTTGCGCATCTACAGCCATACAAATTGCACTGATTGAGTGAGAAAGGAGCATGATATGTCACTTAGAAAATATTACTGTTGATTACTATAGGGAATTACTCAGACCAGATTCTCTGTGACATAATATCCATGTATGCTTCCCACATGTTACTAGGTAGACCGTGGTTGTTTGATAGAAGATTTATCTACAACGGCAACAAGAACACATACATGTTCGAGAAGGATGATCGAAAGATCACACTAAACCTAATGCTGCCGAGAGAAGTTAAAAAATTACAAACAAAACTTACCCGCAGACCGAAGAAGGCTCTAGTGATAAGTAGAGCCGAGCTCCGAGAGGCCATTAATGTTGATGAACCGACCCTTATGTTGATCAGGTGCTTATTAGAAATGAAGGAGCAGGGTGAACTATCTCAAGAAATCATAGAGTTGCTTGATGAGTATGCCGACCTGTTCCCAGAATAGTTACTTAAGGGGTTAGCCCCAACTTGAGGCATAGAGCACTACATTGATTTAGTACTTAGTGTTGCATTGTTGAATAAGCCAGCCTATCGGATGAATCCCGAACAGGCTTCTAAGTTACAGCATCAAGTTAATGAGTTATTGGAGAGAAGATACGTCCAAGAAAGTCTCAGCCCTTGCATTGTACCGGTGCTTCTAGTGTAAAAAAAAGGATGGAACTTGGCGGATGTATGTTGACAACCGAGCTGTAAACAAAATCACGATCAAATACAGGTATCTGATCTCGAGGTTAGAAGACATGTTGGATGAGTTGAGTGGAGCTAAGGTCTTTAGTAAGATTGACCTAAAGTTTGGCTACCATCAAATTTGTATGAGGCCTAGAGACAAATGGAAGACTACGTTTAAAACTCGACATGGACTCTATGAGTGGATGGTCATGCCATTTGGCTTGTCAAATGGCCCGAGCACTTTCATGTGATTGATGAACCATGTGTTAAGACATTTGATTGGAAAGTGTGTCATGGTGTACATTGACGACAAATTGGTTTATAGTACTAACATGCCAAGTCACTATGAGCATCTTCGTGAAGTATTGGATATCCTCCATGCTGAGAGACTATTTGGAAATCTCAAGAAGTGTTGCTTTTGCTAGAAGGAAGTGGTATTCTTAGGCTACATGGTCAGTAGAAGAGGCTTATGAGTGGATGATGAAAAGATTTAGGCAATTGTAGAGGTGGCGAACTCCTACTACATGTACCGACGTAAGAAGTTTCTTTGGTTGGCTTCATTTTATAGATGATATATCAAGAATTTCAGCACCCTTACTACTCCTCTTACCTAGCTCATGAAGAAGAACACCGGCTTCTGATGGGGAGAAAGGGAGGAGAGGAGCTTTGTCGGGATAAAAGAAAGATTGACCTTTACTTTGGTATTGGTTTTACCTAACTTCGAGGAAATATTTGAGCTGGAATGTAAGGTGTCAGGCATTCGAATAAGTACTACCCTAATGCAAGAAGGCTAACCAATTGCTTTCCATAGTGAGAAGCTTAGAGGACTATAGTTAAATTACTCCTTGTATGACAAGGAGCTCTTGGTACTGATCTGAGCATTGCAAGTGTGGTCGTACTATTTATTGCTAAGAGAATTTGTCATATATATTGACAATGAATTGTCGAGGTACTTTCGAAGTCAGACGAAGTTATCGAAGTGACAGGTGAGATGCGTTGAATTCCTTAAAGGATTTAATTTCATGATTAAATACAAAAAGAGTAACGTAGTTGCAGATGCTCTTTCAAGGTGACATGTGCTTTTAACTAAACTACAAACCAAGCTGTTTAGGTTTGCAAGTATCAAAGAGTAGTATTATGAGGATTCACACTTTAGACCCATAATCATATGATGCGTTGATGGAAGGATAGTGGATGAGTATCGTTTGGAGGATGGCTACTTGTTCTGAAGTGGAAAATTATGTGTGTTGACCTGTTCACTGCAGGAACTATTGATTGGGGAAGCCTATAATGAAGGACTCTCGGGACATTTTGGAGAAAGAAGGATTTGTGAACTGTTGAATAGTCGATTCTTCTATTTGAGGATGAGGAGAGATGCGTATTGAGTTGTTCTATGCCATATGCAAGAGGGCTAAGTACCGAGCTGAGCAAGGGAAAGCAATGCCTTTACTTGTTCGGACGAAGCCATGGACTTAATTAAGCATAGACTTTGTTCTCAAACTACTGCAAACTATCCGAAGTAAAGATTCTATAATGGTTATCATGGATTGTTTCAGCAAAATGGCACATTTCGTACTTTACTAAAAAACTAATGACACTTCCGCTTTTGCTTCTCTTTTCTTGTAAGAGATTGTATGGTTACATAGCATGTCATGAAGTATAGTCTTTGACTGGGATCTAAAGTTCTTGAGCCATTTTTAGAGGACCTTGTAGCGTCGGATGGGGACTAAACTACTATTTAGTACCTCCTATCATCCCTAAACTGACGACCAAACGGAGGTGGTTAACTGCACTTTAGGATGACTACTTCGAGCTGCAGTAGGAAAGAACTTAGTTGATTAGGATGTTTGCTTGCTAATGATCGAATTTGCTTACGATCGAATTTGCTTACAACTGTATAGTGCATGACACCACTAAGAGGAAGCAAATGCAAGAGCTCAAGCACAGTACCTCTAGCACATCTATGACGAAGTCACTTAGCACAATGACCAAGTTGCTAAAAGAATTCGAGAGAAGACCAAGGGTAGGATGGCTAAATAATTATAACCAGGAGACTTGGTTTGGCTATATCTCAGCAAGAAACGATTCCTGAACAAGAGGAGGAACAAATTATCTGTAAGAGTTGAAAGACCTTTCGAAATCTTCAAGAAGATCAATGATAATACCTATAGATTAGAGTTGCCCAAGGACTATGGGGTTTCTAATGCCTTCAACATTGTCGACCTCAATCTATATGACCTTGACAGAGAGCTAGACGAAGAGTTGAACGAAGACCATTTGGATTTGACCTTAAATCCAAAATAACCTAAAAGGAATGATGGGAATCAAACTATTGGACTATTAACCTGCAGTTGAGCCCGAGGACTAGAGGGATTGGTAAGATGAATCCTTTTATTTCAGCTGACTCATGTGGAGGCCAAATATCTCCTTGCCGACCCGTTTTGCTTGCCAAGTTGAATAACTGCCTATTTCTTGCATGTTGTATGCCGAAAAGTGGAAGATTGAGATAGTAGCTCATCTTCGTTCTCACACATGCCTTGCCAATTGCTTATTCAGCTACACCCTTATCGAGATGCCAAGAGAAAGAGTTTGGACTAACTAAGCCACCATTGCTTGAACAAGCAAGCTGTCTGTAACTTTTTGTCTACATCTTCTAACGGCATTACCGATATAACATCACCATGTATACAGAATCATGTGTAGAATCTGTTACACCAATGATTGTTTTCTTATATGTTCATTCTTACCCTTTTGTATCTTGTACATTACTTCCTTAGAAAATACCCTTTTTTTGTCTTTTCCCTTTTGGATAAGTTGCCTAAACTTATGGGTATAAATATCCCTATACTTATAGCTATAAAGGAGAATTAGATTATCATTAATACTTTTTATATTGTCTTCCTTACGTAAACACTGCTTATTTACTCTCGGCATCACTCTTATCTTAACCCTTGAGCAAGGTTAGGTGGCGAGTAACCTTACCGGATCAATTCGTGCATCGTATCGGATTGTGCTATGGGTTTTCAGAAGTTCCATCGGTGTATCAAATCCTTTGGAGTTGTTCATAGGTTTTGTTTACTTTTTCATTTGCATTTGTTCTTTCACACATACCTCATTACTTTCTTTCAAGCTTTCTACTAGCTTGGACTCATCCAATGATCAGCCTTATTTGTTCTTAGTTACAGCTCGCACTAGTTGCTATGCTTCCATGCTTTGCTCAAGGAGGTACTGTATGAAGAGTGGCTTGTTGCCATTATGTGATGTGGGGATAATGGATGAAGCTATTCTAGATAGTCTGTCTACTTCTGCATTTTTTACTCAAGGGATTTTGTTGATTTTCTACGACACAAATTCCATGAGTAGACCTTATATCGTGTATAAGTACCTGACCATTGTTTCCCTTGTGGTCTCATACTCTCCTTTAATTTACTGTACTAGTAACATAGGGTTCCAACATATGTTGAGCTTCTCTACTTTGATGTCTTTAATAATCTTTAAGCTGATGATGAGTGCTTCATACTTATCCTCGTTGTTGCTTGATGAAAAAACAAACTTTAGATTGTATAGAATCTTCGTTCTTGCAGGCCTTGTAGTGTAATATCAGCCCCACTTCCCCCCTTAGTGGAGGAGCCAACAACATAGAGGGTCCACACATATATGGTAAGCTCGAGTTAAGGCTTGTCCGCTCTAGTGTACTGAATTATGTAATTGATGAGGACTTGTGCCTTAATCGTTTCTCTCGGGCAAAACTAGACTCCATGGGCATTAAGCTCGAGGGAGTATTTCATCATTCTACCTTAAGTATCCAGCTTTTGCAAGATAGCTTTGAGTGGGTGGTTTGTCAATATGACAATTGGGAATGATTAAAAATAAGCCTTGAGCTTTCGAGCTGCAATGACCACTATAAGGGCAAACTTCTCCACTTTTATGTACTTGAGCTCTGGCTCTTGTAAGATGTGGTTAACATAATAGACTGACTAGTGTTCACAGCCATTTGCTTAGACGAGGACCGAGGATAGTGCTCTATTGCTAATTACGAGGTATAGGTATAACTCTTCTCTGGGGATTAGCTTAGATAATTAGGTGAGGTCGCTAAGAAATCCTTTTGTTTGTCAAATGCTTGCTGGCATTTGGTAACTTAAAGAATTTAGCAAGGTTTTTCAATAACTTGAAGAATTCTATGCATTTGTCTATGCTTCTAGATACAAATCGATTTAGGCTAATGATCCTTCTTATTAGGCACTACACCTCCTTAATTTTTCTCAAGGCTTTCATGTCTGGAACAGTATGCATTTCTAGGGATTAAGTTTCATTTAGAACTAGCCAAAAGTTTTGAATATCTTGTAGAGGTCATTGATGTGGCATCTTCTAGTTTTGCTTTTGACAATCATTGTCATTGATGTAGACCTTGATGTTTTTATTGATCTATAGCTTGAAGATATGGGTAACCAACCTTTGGTATGTAGCTCCGACATGTTTTCAGACCTAAGGGCATTACCTTATAGCAATAGGTGTCAAATTGTGTGACGAAAGATGTATAGACTTCATTCTCAAGAGCTATCCGGATCTATTTGTATCTTGAGTAGGCATCCATGAAATTGAGAAGTACGTGGCCGGATGTCGAGTTGACATGCGCAGTAGGGGGAAACATTCCTTAGTGTACGCCTTGTTAAGATCATTGTAGTTGACATACATTTTCCATTTACCATTTGCTTTCTTTACTAGTACTGTATTGGTGAGCTAGGTGAGGTATTTTTCTTGCCTTATGAAGTCTATTTGGAGCAGCTTCTACACTTCCTCCTCAATCGTTACTTGTGTTTTAGGGTGAAGTGTTGCTTTTTTTGTTTAACAGGTTGGACGATGGGATCGACATTCAAGTGATGGGTAGCCTTCAGTTTATTGATGATGCCTAGCATCTCTTCTAAGGTAGACATGAAGACATTTTTGTTTTTCTTGAGGAAGTTTGTGATTTCAACCTTGTTGTTGATAAGTTCCTATTTGTATATATTTTGTATAGTGATTTTTGGTAAATTTCCCTTCAATTTTTAGTTCATTTTTATTAAATGATACATAATTGAGTAAAACCTTGTTTTCTAGGTTTTGGAATGATCTATGAAAGAAAATAAGAAAATTATAAACAAGTTTCACTCAATTTGAAGCTAAAATAAGAAAGTTATAAAGTTTTAAAGATTGATGGGATCAAACAACATGAATGTGTTGTTTGCAATGAAGAATAACGTAATTTTTAAAGATAGTCAAAAAGTGGTATGGCTTGGGACAACGACTGTGTCCCCATGTTGTATCGTTTGTAGGTACGTGCAAAGTTGGTAATTTTTCAAAAGCTCAAATTGATACGACTTAGTGACACGGTTGTGTTACCAAGTCGTGTCGATGGCAGCAAAACCTTAATTTTGAACTACCTATTTAAAGCTCCTTTAAGGGTTTTGTTATAGAACTTTTGGAGAGTTTTTCAAGACGAAAACACCTAAGAGAGCAAGACACCATCAAGACTTCAAGATTCAAGCTTTCTCTTTAATTTCATAAATCACTCTTTTACCTTTCTTTACTTTTTCATTCAAGATTATTACTTTATGATGTGTAGAGAGTAAATCTTTTGTATCTAGATCTTATGGAACCTGGATCTATTCATGTGACATTGATTTTATTAGATTTAATAAATTCTTTACTTTTTCTTGATTCAACCATGTGTATCTAATGCTTTAGATTATTATTTCCATGGGTAGTGATCTAAAATCTAACATCATATAAGAGAGTCGAGAGATTTCCTATATGATTAGATCTAGGCATAGTTGATAGATATTTTTTCAAGATTAAAGATAATTTGCAAAGTCTTTTTCGGCATCTTGATTAATATTGCTAGAGAATTTGTTGTGCAATAATTTGAACTTAGGTCATATTATGAAGAAGAGATTCTAATAGGTGATTTTAAGATTAAGATTAATAAACTTAAGAAAGTTATTAATTTGAATAAAGAATTCTCTCGATCAAGAAAAAACAAAGATAGAATTAGATTATCTTTCATTAAAAATTATGTTTTTAGGTCTAAGAGAAATAAGGATCTAGATACAATTCTGAATCTTGAATTAATCTACACTTTGATTGCTTTTTTGTTTAAGTTTATGAATAATTTTTAATTAGTTGTTAATTTATTAGCTACTACAATTTAATTTAGGCTCTTTAAGTTTCTTGAAATTTAATTTGCTAGTTAGATAATAGAGATCTAATGAGTATTAGTAATTAAAGTATTTGAGGGATACACATTAGGACTTGATTCGCTTATTACAATTTGATAAGTGCACTTGTCTCATATCAGTTGTAGTCTAGCCAATTTGCTCCTATTTTAGTTGTCATTCCTAGGGCATTAGATAACTTGATTTCCTCTATTTTTCTCCCTAGCTCCCCCCATATTGTTGAAGCTAAGGGGGTGGTTGATTTTATGTTCATGACGTTGTTTTTAGATTAGGCTTTGAGGTAAAGCAACCTAGATAAGGTCAGGTCGCCTCATGCCTCATCTACACCAGTAGGTGTCATGAACTTCTCTTTAAGGCATTTTTGGTTGATAAGCATGTCAAATTTTGTAATACTTGGTTAGCCAAGGATGACATTGTATGGTGATCAAAGGTTGATGATGACTAAGTTGATCGACTATGTGGTGATGTACTTATTGTCGCCCAATCGAATTGGTAAGGTAATGATTCCCTTTGCTAGTATTAGTTTTCCTCCTTTGTAACCTATGAAGACAAGTTTGTACAACTATAGGGATTCATCAAGTTGTTCCTTCATTTGCTTGTAAGTACTGTAAAAAAGTATGTCTATTGAACTTCTATGATCAATGAATGTTTTAAGGATGTTGAAGTATTCAATTTCAGCATATATGATGAGAGCATCGTTGTAGGGTAAATCAACTCCCTATTCGTCTGCTTCAATAGAAGTGATCACTATGTTTGTCTTCGGCCTCTTCGTTCTTACAATGTATACCTAATGTTAGGCTATTATAGTTATAATGTTTAAAGAAGAGGCTGGGTCCTCTAAATATGTTGTTGATTTGGCTTCGTCGTCCCTGACAATTCTATTCGTTTGTTGAGATGTTGGTTTGTTCGTTATGGTATTGCTATTGTTGTTTCACTCAGTAACGTTGGGTTAGCCATTTTATCTAATTCTTCTCATTTGTGACTAGATGATCAATGTTATGTTCATATATCCTATAGTAGTCATAGTACTTGCCTGAGTTCACTACTTCTAGGTTTTCACGAACACTAGGTGGTTGCAGGAGCTATTTTCGAACTTTATACATGATTTCGCCTAGTAGTTTGTTGAGGGGTATGTATGGGGTGTAGTCTTGGAATTTCTATCTTTGCTTATCTTGTTTGTCGCATGTTGAGGGTTGCGGTCTAGGGTCATAAGGCCCCAGTAGGTCCTTTGTTGATACGTGAGTGTTGTTATTCACTTTAAACTAAGCTTTGATGGCATCTTCTTGAGCTATGTATTTCTTGGCCACTTGCACGAACTTGTCTAAGGATTCAGGTTTGTCTAATGAGACTACGTTGAATAGCCTTCCATTGGGGCCTATGCTTGTAGGGTCATTCCTATGTCGAGCTTAGAGACTTGTAGCTTGTAGCTTGGTTTGGTTGAAATGCTTAAGCTATACCCATAGAGTTTCGTTAGGCCGTTGTCTAACGTTGTAGAGTTTGGAAGGGTCTCTCCTTAGGACTTGGGAGCTTAGGAAATGTTGTTGGAATTTGCCTCCTAAGTCATTGAATGAGGTGATGGAGGCGTTGGGGAGGATATTAAATCAAAGTAAGGTTGCTTTTGCTAGCATGTTAGGGAAGGATTTACATATGATGGCGTTTAAAAAGTTGTAGAAGTTTATCATCATCCAAAAGTGGATAAGATGATCATTTGTGCTAGTGGTGCCATCAAGTGTGGTAGCCTTGTACCTATAGGTAGTGTCTCCTCAAGGATGGAAGGAATGAAAGGGCTTTTCGTCGGTGTGGAGCACGACGTTCATATTAAGGATTCAACCTTCTTTTGGTCATGTACATTGGAAGCATAGCAGATATGCTCATTCAGTTCCTGGACATTCATGTCTTTGTAGTCCTTTAGTAACTGTTTTGGTGATAGGTTTGTTGATTTATTTGCTTATTGTTGTGTGCTTATCTAGCACTTGCATTTTGCAGTGATTGCGATTTATGTGTTTGCGCAAGTCTTCGTAGGGTTGCTAGTTGTGATGAATTTGGTTGCATAAATGCATTAGGTGTGTGGTTCATAGGTTGTCATTTTTGCTTGGTTCTGAGGAAGAGTTAATAGTTGCTTCCTCATTCAAGCATTTTTGGGATGCATTTTTAGCAATGTAGCATCCTTACGTAGAGTTGTAATAAACTCTTGATATTTTCTACTCTCTTCAAACATTTGTTGGGCAAGCAACTAAAGCTGCTAAATTACGATGTTCTCATATTTAGGCGGTAAGGGTGTTAGCACACATTGTGGTGGAGGCGTTTGGTTACCTTCATCTTGCTAGGATGTGTTAGCATCCCTTATCTGTGAAGCATTTAGATTAATATTTTTGCTTTTAGCTAACATATACATGGTGGCTTGAAACGATAGGTGCCAAAATACTGATTGTGGTCGAATCAACTTGGAATGAGTGGGCTTAAGTTGAGTTTGGATGGATTAGCATGGATTTCGCCTATTGCTCCTTGATTCCAACAAAAAGCCACTTGTAGGTATATCCATGGGGACCTTTTGACACTCAAGTTAACAAGGAGGATTAAGGGAAAGAAGGAGTGAGCACTAAGAACCCAAGGGGTAATGCTTGTCCCCGTATGTGTATAAGATGCTAAGAGTTAAGAATGTGTATGGAAAATGAGCTGAAAGAGTGGAAAAGGATCCCCTTACCTCTTGGTGTTTGGTAGCTTTTACGGGGAACTTGGACACTTAGCGATTTAGGGTTTGCTTGTACTAGCTCTTAGTAAGCTTTACGTGTTGAGGTAGAGACCGGCTAGCTTTAAAGGCTATCGACCATAATCGTAGGGGCTGTTGGGTGTACCAGCTCTACCACGGATGTCCCTTGGCTATACTATGGATGTCAGATGACCATTAACGAATTGCAGTAGAAAGTTGGTGCTAAAAATAAAGGAAGAGTCAAGATGTCGAGAGTAAGGGAGGGGGTGTTCAACAAGTGCTTGGTTGAGGATGAACTGAGACCCAAGTTAATGCCAAGTAGTTGGCATGTATGGGCTTAGTGGTTGAGCCAACTTGCCCGAGTGAGGCATTGTGGGGTTGCTAAGTAAGTCATGGTACAGAGAACAAGCTAACTATCTGTCCACATGTTTCTTGGTGGGCTTCCTCGTATGTTGGGCTTTGAACCGAGTGAGAATTATGTATCAAAACTTTCCATAGAAATAATTATGACAAAAAAATTTAGCATTTTTAGGGGTTTTCAAATAAATAATAAAATGATAAAAAATGTAAACCAAATTTATTTTCAAAATTAAAAATAACTAAATTACTAAAGTTTTATGAAAAGGAAAATAAACTATGATGGCTAGATTTGGGGCAATATATAAGAAAGCATCTTTAAGGAGCCTACAAAAATATTTCAAAAAATAATTTCCCCCAAAACATAAAAGAGATGGAAAAAAGAATAAAAAAATTATTTTTTGGTCATTTGAAGTATTAAAATTAAAAAATAAACATATCTATTATATTTTTCCTTTTCTTTTGTAAATAATGTTTTCTTTATCATGTTAGTCAATTTCTAAAGAAAATAAATAACCCATCTTTTAAATTTAGAAAATTCTTATGGGTAGTTCTTTAGTACTTTAAAATATTGTCCCTGTGCCTCAATCTCTCTGTCTCTCTTTTTTTTTTTTTTTTTAATTTTATCCACTGAGCAATAGCTCTTGAGGTCCTTTCACCCATTGGTCCTAATCTACAATTTTTTTTTTTTTACCAATTTTGATTGGTTGGAAATTCATTTTTCTAAAATATTTTTTAAAAACTATTTTTTAGTATTATGTGAGAAAAAAATTTCCTTAATTTTTTCTTGAACAATTTGCATTAAGTAGGCTGGGTGTAATGTAGACTAAAAATGAAGAAAATAAAATGTGATTTCTACCTCAATGAGTGTAGATCCGAGCCACATAATATTTAATAAACTTATCCACTGACTTCGTCCAACTTGAAGCATATTTGAGGTACTTTCAGTAGATAAAGTACTAATCAAGAGCAAAATGATAATTTCTAAAATATCATAAAATATTCACGTTGTCCAAAATTGTTTTTATTATTTTTGAGGAATATACAAATCGAACTTATTAATTTTATATGGCATTTGCTCTAGTTTCCATTTTAAATAGCTTCTAAGGGGTAAAATAGTAATTTCATAAAATTAGAGGGAAAATTTGGCAAATTAGTAAAACACTTTAGAATTGTTGCTTAATTAATTTTCTGCATGTTATTATTCTTGTTAGGTGAAATTGAGTGATATAGCTCTACTAATTATTTTTGGCTAATTATATATGTAAAGATAAATTGTAATTCACTTATCCAACTATATTCTTGGGCCTTTGATTCGCTTCGTTAGATACAACTCCAATGCAGATAGCTTTGTGAAAATTTGTAAAATCATGTACAAGAGATAAGCATAATAATGAGAGAGTTGTAAGGATATTTGATTGCGGTTATAAGTTCTAATTTGTATATATAACTATCTTAAAGTCATGCTTTTATAGCTTTCTCACCATCTTGGACCATTAGAGGGAGGTTATCAAAAGGTAACCAACATTAAATATTGATCAACGGCTATATTTGCAGTGGTGTTTGAATATCTCCTTAACTAACATATGGATGCTACATCAATTTTTGCCTAGCATTTAGATGAGTCCATCTTAGTGTCTAGATGTTAATACCCCAAGAAATTGATTATTGGCTAAATTAGTGTTAATGTCCAAATGTGAACCGCTAACACTTGGATGCTAGTCGTGTGATAAGGGGCCACCAACTAATTCCATCTAACATCTGGATGCTAGCACTTATGGCATTTAAACACTAGCTCTTGGTTAAACTTACACATTGCAAAAACTCATCCAACAAACACAAAGGCACAACTTATATTTCTTGTTGAGAGCAAAAACATACATTCATAAGAATAAATTATCAGATAAAATGTCACAGAAGAATTTGTCCAATTAAGCTTGTTTTAATGAAAATACTTGTTTAAATAACTTAGTTTTGTCTCATCAAAATTAGGTACCAACACTTTAGTTTAATAGTAAGTTGAACTTATCTAAAGGAAATCATTATCCATAATTCTTTTCTTTTCATATCCACATATGTGGTTATAACCAAGTTTGATAATTTTTTTTTCCACCTAAAATCTTGCATTGAAATGTACAATTATAGTTATAAATTTATATTGTACATGGTGATATGTGATTCGAAGGATTAGATGTTTATTGAAGTGGTTCGATCTAAATCAAACTAAATTGAATCGCATTTGAAATAGTTACTCTTAGAACCTTAAACTGTTAAAAGAGATCCAATTTGCTAAGGGATGGAATCGAATCAAACCATGATCACCCTATCTATAATTAAGGAGTTGAGATTTCAATATGTTTATAATGTTCTTGTATTCGATAGCTAGGCTAAGAACTTTAGGAGGGACACTCATTGCATCCCTAGAAATTATCCTCAACAAATATTGGCCTTTAGATAAGGTAGAAATGTACTCTTTCCTGACCTTAAAGATTAACTAACTGAAAATAGAGGAAATCATGATGGTTTAGCAACTATTTTTACTAGGTATATAGGTGAAAGTGGGTGCTTGTCCTATTATAATAGTCACAGTTCAGTGAATAGTCTTGTATCATCCTAACACAACTCATCTAAACAAATTTGGAGTGGATTTAATTTCTTTAGTCTCATATACATATGACATTTGATTGAAAATATTGCACATAAATAATGTTTACTAACCTCAATTCATTGTCATGTATAGTTACAAAAGTTCTTCTACCTCTTATTAAGCATGTAGATTATGCTCGCATTCCTATGGATTCTCTTGCTAGTTAAGACTACAAATATGTCGTGGATCCACATACTTTTGATATGTAAAGCAAATGGTGGAGGTTGGATGCCAAGTATCGTGAGCTTTGTTTTACAACGAATAGTGACACTAAATAAGGATTATGTCTTCTTGTAGTCTCTATGTAGACATTTGTGTAATAACTCATAGGCTTATGTAGACATATATATGTATATGTATATATTTGTTCGACTTTATCTATGTTTTTCGCTAGTTGACATGCTTTGGATTAGTTTGGTAGTTTGAGTCGTTGTTATAACTGTTAAAGGAGCTAGCTCATATCGTATGATGATATATGCTGTAAGCTATTATAATTAGAACGCAACTTAATACATTGTTTGGGATAAGGGAAAGTGGAGGAGAGGAATAGGACAGGAAGGAAATAGAAGGGAAAATATTTAGATTCCACTGTTTAGTGTAAGAAGGAAAGGAGAGGGAACGGAAAACACGAGGAAATATTTATTTGGATCCCATTAAAATATAATCCCCCCAAAATTTGCACGAAAGGAAGAAGGAAAGGAGGAAAATTATTTGAAAAGACATATTTGCCCTCATTCATTTATGACCTTTTATCTGCATGTTTTATAACACTTTCTAAAAAAAAAAAACCCCTTTTTCCATGTTTGATAACTAATTCTACTTTTAAAACCACCGTAGCATTATCAAAATGTCAATTTTTCTCCTCTTAAAAAAAATCAAGTAAGAAGATTTTCATGGTTGACTTTATTTCCTTTTCTCCATTACTAATTTTGCCTAGTGTGTTTTTTTTTTTAAGCACATCGTAATATAACTATTTTGATTTTCTATGTAGATGCAACTTGAAACAATGTAGGACCATTTTGAACTTGCTATGTTCGGCCATGTTCTTAGTTTCACTTAACTTTATTTACTTATTGTTGATTTTTTTTTGCTCTTCCAAGTCATATTCTCGAGCCTAAATCGGCGAAATGGTATATAGTTTTATTACCATGTTTTATGTTGTTTTTAAGTTTTTGTGTTTTTCACCTAAGATTTTTTTTCCTTTTTTTATTTTCATTTGATCAGTGATACCAATTGGGATTATCTAACTATGCAATTCTCTCCCCCCCCCCCCTTTATTGTATTTTATGTAATACATACTAGTTGATTGAACTATATAGAACTTGAATATGGTTTCTAGGTCTTAGTTAATGGTAAAGATTCAATCTTTTTCAATTTTTTTATGTTTTGTTATACATATAGATGTACATTTCCATTTTCATGTTTTCCATGTGCTTCAAGGATAATCTATTAACATAATTTATAAGATTTGATCTTCTCTAGCTTCCTTCTTGTTTCCAACTACACCTTTGCTCCAATTCCCATATCTAATGTTCACATTATAGAGAATAAATTGTAATAAGAAACTAATCAATACATATTCAGAGTATTAGTAATTATTAATATGTAAGGATGGATATAGAAAAAGACATGATTTTGTGCATTTTTGTATTGCAACAAGTGTGATGAAATTGGCATTGTTTTGTTTGCATCTGAAGTTACTTTATATATATCATGATTCAATGTGATAAAAACAAATTTGATTTTTGACAAATATACTGTGACTTCCTCCACCACTTGTTATGGCTAACATGTTTCAGAAATAAAGCTTTCTTTGTTTATGAACAAGCTCTTCTATATTCTTTCTCAATTTTTATATGATTTTCTTCATCAACAATGGAGGAATCAATTGACATATATATATATATATATATATGTCTATATATATCCAATTGGATTGCTCTTAGATGTTAAGATTATTACTAAAACCTATATTTTCTTCAAAGTGTTTTCATTTATGTTAGGTGTTGCAATAAGTTTCGTAACTATATATAGATGAAACTTTGGACTTCATTGGTGATTCTTTAATTAATTTCTTGCATAAGATGCCTTATATTTGTTGGTTTGTTAATTTAATCTAATGTATGAAAGTAGAACCATTCTATAACTGCTCCTACCATAGGTATAACCTAATCCTGTGTTTTAAAAAGGATGTCATTGACTTTTACAAACATATGGTTTAAACTCTTAATTACATAAATCCAAAACTTCCAAGTTCATTCTTATTTGTAAGAAAGGATGAAGTTGGTGGAAATATTTTCAACTAAATTATTTATTTATATAGAAATATTGGTAATAACACAACTAGATAATCTTGGTAATAACACAACTAGATAATCTTCATTACAATTTCTATAAGTTGAGAAGCTACCTATCTTCATGGAATGATGTTTGGCTTTTAGTTATTATAATTTTAATTGATTGTTCTTTGGTTCTTATTGTGTGTAGTGGTTTCATAATGTGGTATGGCATTAAGGTAATAATTAGTCTTAAAAATCTTAAATTTTGACTCTTTTTTTTATTACAATTAGCATGGATGATGAAGAGAATAATGAAAGAGAAAATATTGAAAATTATGAAGAAATACAGGAAGATTACAATTTAGGAAGCGGAAGATGGTGGCTAAGTTGGTATCATACTTGGTATGTGTGGTATAACTTCATTAAGCATTGGGAGCAAGAAAGATAAATAGCTATATTGTAACTAATTTGCTCTACTATACTTGTATTACATATTTCAAATGTCTATATTCTAAAGCTTGATAGGCCTTTAGGCACTTCTAACATCGAAAGAAAGTGTAGAAGAAAAAATTTACTAAAAGAGCTCTCAAGTAATGAAAATACTTGTCATACTATCCTTTGAACGGGCTTGGAGTCATTTGCTATGTTTTATGAGAAACTTCATGCCATTAGTCATCTTAAGGATTATAGGGATGCTACAATAGAGGAACAAGTGGCTAAGTTCTTGCAAATTTTAGGTTAAAATTTACAAATCGTATAGTAACGTTCTAGTATGGACACTTAGGAGAGACTATAAATCACCACTTCTATAATATATTGAGAGCTATGATATCCCTTGAGTTAGAATTGTTGAGATAACCAAGTGGAGAGGAGGTAGCCTAGGAAATATCAAACATACTAGATTTTATCCATACTTTAAAGTAAGTTTTTTTTTTTTTTTTCCCTTCCCTTATGTGGTTGATTACATATGGGATTGTCACTACTAAATGAATATGAACACTTTTGTAAGTATATATAGGATTGTATTGGCGCATTAGATGGTACATATATACGTGTAAAGGTTTCTAGACTAGATGCACCTAGATTTCGAGGGAGAAAAGAATGGGCAACACAAAATGTCTTAGCGGCATGCTCATTTCATATGAAATTTCTTTGTGTGTTACCTGAATGTGAAGGAACTTGCTCAAACTCAAGAGTACTTAGAAGTGCGCTAAGTAGAGATGATAAGTTGATTATCCTATAAGGTAAGTTATGTTTTGATTGGCTAAATCTTAACTTCAATATTTTTGTGTCATACCTTTGAATTAATTGTTTTACTCTATGGGGAAATTTTATTTAGTTGATGTGGGGTTTCCATTTGAAGCAGTCTCTATTAACACCATATAGAAATATACACTACCACATCAAAGAATACAATAGGCAGGGTTTTGAAAATGCAAAAGAACTTTTTAACTATCATCATGCCTCACTCCATAATGTGACTGAACGTGCTTTTGGTGTAGTGAAAAAATGATTTCCCATTATTGCCAACAGCATTGAACCATGATACGATTTCACTATAATGATAGAAATTGTGTTGGCTTGCTACATAATTTATAATTATTTAATGGATGTGGATTGAGATGAAAGATTAATTACAAAAGCCAATCATGACATCCAACAACAAACAATAGAAAACCGTGGAGGTCTTGTTAGGCAAGGCTCAAATACTAATTACATCAAAAGGGTAATGATGAGAGATAACATAGTAATGCAAATGTGGCTTGATTATCAAATAATTCAAGAGCTTAATTATGTTAGTTATGTTATGTATTTTATCAAATACTTTATAGTTTGTTATGTTTTGAAACAATAGCAAATTTTGTTACTCATTGATTATTTGTTTGGCTTGTCATTAATGTAATGTTATCTTCATGTATAGAAAGCTTTAGCTAGCACATTCTTTTGGCTTAATTATTAACATTGGATATAAGTAATGTTATGCATGACAAAACACAGTCAATAATGGTGAGAAAACTAGAGAGCATTTGGTTTGGACAACAAAAACGGATATACTGTTAATGAATGCGTTGTTAGAGGAAAAGTGTGAGGAGAACTACCATGATGGGGTATTTGTCCTATTACAATAGTCACGATTTGGTGAATAGTCTTGTATCATCCTAAGACAACTCACCTAAACCAATCTGGAGTGGATTTAACTTCTTTAGTCTCATATATGTCACGCCCCGAAGCAGCAGAGTCGTAACAGCCCCTGCCGTGTAAACCATCCTAAGATAGAAGTTGGCCTTACAACTGCTATCTTAGACCTGATCTACACAAGGCGTCCACGACTAACCCGCTTTGAAGGAAACAGTTTATAATTTAAATAAATCATTTCTCTAAGAAAGTGAGGAAAGATATATATATTATAATACAATTATTACAATTGAGGTTTACAAGATTTCTCCGTAATATATTTCCTAGTTATTACATTATTCAAAAATGAGAAGTTCTAAAGTAAAAGCTTAAACCTTAAAAATATATATTTATTCTTCACATGTTTTTTCTCACTCCCCAGGATCCAGCAGTTGCTAGCTTTAGAGTAATTGGAATCCGCTTCTTAGCCAGCACCTGCACGACGTCTATAGGGATGTAAGCAACCACAGCTCAGTAAGTTAGGACGGAGGACTTAAAACTATAACACACACACAACAAGGTTTTCATTCACTTATTAGGTGCAATGCATGTGCAAGCAAATGCCATCGCACGACGTTGTTCGGCCCGTCGTGAGATTAGAGAAATTGCGCCCACTTTAATCCGGGTTGAGGAGTTGCCGTTAATGCAATAGCTCACGACCAAATCCAGGCTTGTGTAATGGAGACCTTGCTCCTCCCGCGACTACCTTCGAACCACTGCCTTCACCCTCGCCGCGACCTCCTCTCCTGTCACTTAGTTCGACTGAAGATGAAGAAGGGACCATTTTGCAATCCTGCGCTATCCCTTCCGAAGGGGTCGGTATTTGGCTGGAGAGTCTTAAATCCCCTAACGGGTTGCCATGCATGTTCAATTATGATTACTGGTCGTATATTTAATTAAGTCCAGTTTAGGGTGATCAATCATTACATACAATTCATACAATATGTGCCAGAGCAACAAAGAGAATCATAGCATCACCCATAATCAAGTACATGCACACATTCAACTATCTAACAAGCATAACCAAGCATAATCTTAAGCCTCCAAAATACAGTATCGTATTAATCTCAACTTACCTCGACTCCTAGCTCACTCACTCAAGGTTCGATTTGCTCGCCGATCATCCCTATAACACGAACGTAGTTTCAGCTTTTCATATAAATATTATAGGTTCGTTTTATCTTATAATGCTTATTATTAGGTTTTGTTTAAGGTTTAATATGCCTAATTATCTAGGTATTAAGTCTTTTACCATTATTCTAGGTTTAGGGTTAGGTTCAGATTCGGTTTTCGCATCGATTTCTAAATTAGGTTTTAGTTCGATTTCTAAGTAATGTTTTAGATTCCAACCCTAGAAATCCATTTCAATCCGTAATGTGAAATTAATCACATTACTTCTCGGTCTCCTAAATACCATCATTACCCTTAGTCAGTGTTTATTTTACTCGGTACACTTAAATCCATATTAGTGTACCGAATTAACTCCTAATGTGATCAATTTTTACATTTTTCATATAATTCCATAAATTCAAGTTTCCCATCAGATTTATTGTACGTTTTTATTATTATCACAATATCAATTTTTATTATAATATTTCCTATTTATTATATTTTCAATAATTACCTATTATGTATTATTACCTTTTATGTATATATTACACTTCTAATATTTCTATCACTCTAATTATCATCTCTAAACATTAATTATCATTTCAAAATATATAAATTCATCCTAAATCAGATTTTACTCCAATTTACCCTAATTTACAAAATTATCTTAAAATGTACTATTTTTCCATATTACCTATTTACTACATAATTAACCTAATAATTACATCTAACACTCTAATTGCTATAAGTATCATACTCCATCAGATTTTAACATCCTAAAACATCTACTTATTCACTAAGTCAGTAATTAATCTCCTAATCACCTAATTAACTCCAAATTACCTATTTTATGCCTCATTTTAGGGCCTAAAAATTATCTAAAAATTTCGAAAATTAATTTTTGAAAACGGGCTTCGCAGCACTGTTTTATATCATCTAAGTAATCTACAGAAAAATTTTGGGCTTGAAACTACACTCTTAAGGTCATTTATTTCTAAACCGAAACATGTTTGGTTTTGCATGATTTCTTAGGGACCATATATTACGGAACATAATTTCATCTAAATAATATTTTTCCTACAAACTACATACAAAAATATCCCAGAATAAAAAAATTCATAATTTTATAATTATATTTACTATTTTTACAAAATTATACAAGATTCGGGCTGGAAATCGGACTCACCGATTTGGGTAGCTCCGGCCACCGTGGGCCGCCGTGGCCTTGTCGGCCGGCCTGGGCGCTGCCACCACCGTGTGGTGGTGGTGGCCGTCCACTCCCAGCTCCTCGTTTGGTGTGGGTTCCTTTTAAAATCCTTAACTGCACAGTTTTTCTTATTTTTTTTTTATTTTTTGGATTTTCTCTCGAATTTTCAACTCTCTCTAATTTTCTCTGATTTGTATCTGTCCAAATGAGCTTCTGAATTTTTCTTGCTATTTATAGATGATTTTTGTAATTATTATGCATTAATTTGACAAGATTTTGTCCAATTTCCTTGATTTTTGGCTTTTAAGTTGTTCAATTTTTATTGGTCAATTTTTCTTTTTTTGACCACGACCTGATCTTGCATCAGCTTATCCTCTTCTGATTTTTTCTGATTTTTCCATAATTATTTTATATTTTTCTTTAATTATTTGCTTAGTTTTCGGCCAATTTAGGTAATTACGAGTATTTTTATCTACACGTAAATACATGTGGGGTACACGTGAACATTCCTAAATATTATTTTGGTCATTCTAAAATTTTTAGTATACATATAATCTATTTCTAGTAATTTATTAGTTATTATATTACACTTTTTACATTTTCAGTAATTAGCAATTATTATGCTTAAAATTTGAAAATTTTATAGTCTCCTATTTTACTATTTATTTTCTTAAATTTAAGTTTACGGGGTCATTTTTACTAATATTTCTCTCAATAATTTATAATTTGGGTGTGATCGGATCCTTTAACCAATCGCCCTAAACCTTGGATTCTAAGTTCAATCTTACGGTTACTTGGCTGAACTCTGGGGCTTACAATATACATATGACATTTGATTGAAAATATTGCACTCAAATAATGTTTACCAACCTAAGTTAATTGTTGTGAATAGTTACAAAAGTTCTTCTACCTCTTATTAAGCATATGGATTATGCTGGTATTCCTACAGGTTCTCTTGCTGGTTAAGACTACAAGTATGTCGTGGATCTACCTACGTTTGATATGTAAAGCGAATAGTGAAGGTTGGATGCTAGGTACTGTGAGCTTCATTTTGCAACGATAGTAATGTTAAGTAAGGATTGTGTCATCTTGTAGTCTCCATGTAGACATTTGTGTAATAACTCATAGGCTTATGTAGACATATATACATATATGCATATATTTGTTCGACTTTATCTATGTTTTCCACTGATTGATATGCTTCAGATTAGTTTGGTTATTCAAGTCCTCAGTATAGTAGTTAAAGGAGCTACCTAATACCGTATGATGATATACACCATAAACTGTTATGTTTAGAATGCAGCTTAATACTCTGTTTGGGATAAGGGAAAGTGGAGGAGAGGAATGAGAGAGAAAGAAAATAGAAAAGAAAATATTTGGATTCTATTATTTAGTGTAAGAAAGGAATTGAAAGTTTCTACAAAAGCAAAATGAGACACTCTTAAAACTTAATTCGAATATTCTTTTGATATAAGCTTAGGATTTAAATTCTTTCAATTATTTTCATTTACAAATCAATCGTTTAGATTGTTTAATTATAGTATATTAACGGAGCAAATAAAGAATCGACGGAGCAGAGCATGGATCAGAGATAATTAAACATGGGTGAGGAGTCAAGCTGAGGCTGTCCAAAAGTCAAAGTCAAGGGCGAAAACATAAATGATAAATCAGATCAAAGTGATAAACCCATCTTTCTATATGGACCTCATAGAGAGATCTTGTGTAATGAAGCATCATGGACGTGCCTTCACATTCATTAACAGGTAATATGAATTATTATTATTAAATTTGTCAAAAGAAGATCTTGTCTAAAGTCTAACCAATGGGTCTTGTCTGGTAATAAAACTATTAACAATTTGCACGGGGATTTATTTATTAGCTAGGTAGCAAGATGCTCAAAGCATTGTCCGAGACATAATGTGTTATATGTGTGTGTATATGTATAATAATTAATAAAGAAGGTTAAGGAAAGATTCTCATGACGATGATCGCTCCTGACAATTACAATTTTCCATGCACGATAACAACACCAAGAAAGAGATGAAAAAAGCGTGTGTTTCGAAGCCAAGTGTGGGGTTGTCGTGGGTGGAGCTCACCTCGTGCATTTGGATTCCAGTGTCACCACCCAGACGACTTCAATATTCGGATGTAATGAGCATCGTAGAACAGCCGAATGGGATCGGATAACATCGAGATCTAACCTGCAAAAAGTGTTATAATTTAATATTATGAAGACAGGTCTTCTTTTAAAATGGATCTGATTAGATTATTTTTTTTTTAAATATTGTAATATGATAGCTGGTAAAAACAAATAAAATAAAATAAAACATTAAGCTTATACTTGTCATCGAGTTTACATTTCAAAGCTTGGACTGGAATTGAGGTGTTATTAAAAAAAAATTTGAATTTATTTTTATTAAGTTGATTCAAACTTCATAATTTATGTTGGGTGAAAAAAAACAAAAATTAATTACGTAAAAGAAAGTCATATTCTTTCCAACTAAATTTACCTTGAATTTTGAGCTTCATACATATTTGGTGAAATTATTTTATATATATATATATATATAAAAGTTGATTTAAACTTCATTAGCCACATAAGAGTTGCATAAGTTTAAAAATTCAAACTCGACTCAATAAAATAATTAAATTATCTAAGCTTAACTATACTTTATTATTGAAGTTAAATTTAAGTAAATATCATACCAGACTAATTACAATAGCATACAGACTAGTTTGTCCATTCGCAACCTTAGGAATAAATATATTGAATAAAAGATGATTCTATTAATGAATATTCAGATTTAGATATTCATTTATTTTATTTTATAAGGACTATATTAACCTGTCACATAAATTTTATTATATATTAGCTGTATTGAAAAATGTTTTTCAAAACTATTTGTTAATAAATGCAATATAAAATAAAAATTATTGGCTTTATCTGTAACAGGTATTTTGATAACACTTGTTAAGGTTGCACCATAAATTTCTTTAGATTTTTCAACATTGATTATATAACTTGAAGAAAAGTAACTATTGGAAGGAATTGGGTTTTTTTTTTTTTTAATTTACCAAGAGTTACTATTAATATTTTTTTCAAAATAAATTATCAGAGTCCATCCGATTCCCATCAGCAATAATGTAATAAAAGACGGGTCATTTTATGGTCTTATTAGAATTCGGATGTTTTTGGAATAAAACCACATTGGCATATTCGGATGTTTTTGGGCTTCGAGTCGCTTCATGAGACTCATAACCTGGACGGAGTTGCAGGAGCAATCGCATTGGGCTCCACATTCTCGTCTCAACTTTTAATTTTCCTTTTTAGAGGATAAAACTGCAAACCTCAATATTCACTCTCTGAAAGTGGTTTAGCAATGATTATGGAAGCAGCTAAAGCTAGGCAGGCCCGCAGCTCAGTGACTCACCTATTTCGTGTTCGCAGTTTGCAGTGCTCGCATGCTTCGGCTCCAAGTCCTGCTTCCTGACTTTCTCCATTTTCAACAACTAAAACATGTTTGATAAAGAAAAGGAATGTTCATTAAAATCGATGAGAACATCACTACATACTATAATATATATATATATATATATATATATTTTTTTTTCAATTGGATGCCACAGCTTTTACATCTTATATATAATACATGTATGTGTCATTAATTTGGATTGATTGAATATTATGAATTAGTATGGTCAGACTTGAATTCCAATTCGACTTAGTTTGACATAATCCAATTGCAAAATCGGTTCGGATTACCTTTTTTTATCGTTATTCATAGTGACTTCTATTTAATTTGATTATTTACGTCGATCCAACGCACTACTTGTTGCACCCAATTGGATTTTTAGGATTGAAATGTATATTTTTCTTTTTTAAAAGAAAAATTTTAAAGAATGCACTAATTCACTTAAAAAATAAATGTTGATCCAAGAAAAAAATAAAATGCAAATCGTAAAAAAAACTTTTAACTTTTAAATTTTAAGAATGTGAATAATTTTACTTTTATAAATAAATATAAATGACATTCTAATATTTTTATCGACCCTAGTTTAATCCTAATTTGATCATCTAAACTATATTCTTAAAATTATAAAACATCTTATAAGATAGATATATTTGTTAACTCACTTAATTTTCTTCCCTCATATCTTCTCCTTCCATATTCACCATTTTTCCTTAAATTTCTCCCACTTTAACCCCAACAACATCAATGTAATTGTCATGTTGTAGACGGATTTGTACACATTCACAAACAAATCTATTAGACTCTTAATACACTTGATCTTAATGTCATGAAAATTAATTAATCACTAAGTATTTCCTTTCTCTTTCTCATTTATACCTTGTCTATTATACATTTATACTATCTATTGTCACTTTTATATAATTTTTTAAGATGATAATTTTTTTTAGAGAATAAAACTAAAAAGAAAATCATTATGATAATTAGAGGGGAAGAAAAAATTTCAAATATAAATTGTTAATATTATTCAATAATTTATATGTTAAACATTTTTTTTTTCATATTTCTAATAATTACTATTACATTTAATTAACTATGTAATTTTATCATGATATTAATATTTCAACTATTTGATATCATTAAACTTGTACACACATAGCGGGTGTGGCATTCACTAATATATGTTTTATTTTTCTAGAGCAGATGAGTTGAGTGAGTCCATTCTAAAGACAAAAATAACTAAATAAAACCATTTTATAAATACTATAGACAAAAGAGTATTAATTAGCATAACCTAAATATAATCGTGTGTCTCTTTTGTGAAAAACATTTCTCAAACTTTTTTCAACACTTGTGATAATCAAGCTATAGAAAAAGTCCTAAAAAGATTTAAGTTTTCATAGTTTCTTTTTCATTTAGGATCTATTTTTTTTTTTAAATTCCCATTTTAGGGCACGAGAAATAAAAAAGATCAAAATATGATATCTTTCATTCTCCATTACAACTATCATCAAAGTTAGATCTTGAATAAAAAATAACAATATATATATATATATATATAATAATTGCAAGTCCTAAGTTAAAAAGTTAGAAGAGACCATCTTTTCTTATATTAATTTTAGGACTTTTGTTTTTATCTTTTGTCATTTTAGAGCTCGACTTTTAATGGAACTTGTGACAAAAAAGCAGCGAAAGCCCCGTTGATGTCTTTTTGAAAATTTACGTAATGAAATGAAAAAAAGAAAAAAGAAAATATAGGTTATAAAAACACAAAATAAGCAACAAAAACGTCGGTGCTTCTAATGCATTTTTCCTATTAGAATTGTAAAATTCTATCATAGTGCTCTTAAGATTGGATTTATTGGTTATTTTTAGTGCAAATGATTGCGAGAGCCGAGATGCAAAGATGGCATCCTTATTAAGATAGGTGATCAAACATCATGAAAATATTTATCAAATATGGAAACAATATTTCTACCTTTTCAAAACATAGAATTATTTTCTCCACCGTTTGCTTTTGCTTTTTGTGGATACTAATCACTTCTAATATTATTATCTTCTATCATCACATACCATTAATATCTATTAGTATCTACCATCTCTTTAGATTGCTACAATAAAATTTAACTATTATATAAGTTTGATTAAATGGAAGGCCATATAATCAAATAATTAGGGGAACTAGATTTATCTAAATTAAGTTAATATTAGAATTATTCAAAGGAATATGTCTATTTTTTTATTACAATTATATTGAATCTTATATATATATATATATAAAGATTTTGTTAATAATTAATAATTATACCTGCAATATTTTCTAAAACTTATTAATAAAGAAAAACTCTTTTAGAAAATGAGAGGAGGAAAATTTTCATAAGTATATTTGTAACAAACGATCTTTTAAAATTTTCCATATGTTTATTCGTGATGAATTGACAACGTCGAATGTTACTGTCAAAGTTGTGAAGTCGTACAAGGTAGAGTCCGGTAACATCAATCACGTAACTCACAAAGTTCCGGTGAGTTGACACATCTTGTGATCTCATTTAATTAACCAACTAAACATAAGACTAAACTTAAGTCATCCATTTTCTACCTTTTTTTTTTTTTTTAGTTTTCCGTCTTTTATTACCTTGTGATTGAGTAAATTTCAATTTGCACGTTTATATTTTTAGCATTTATCATTTTATATATTTATATTTATATTTTTAACACTTTACACATATGTATTCCATTATCATTTTTTTTTCAAAAATTATGTTTTATTGTCAAAAGATTGGGCTAATCCACTATGGTTTGGAATTCCGCGAGTGAATATTTATCAATTCTAATTTGTTATGATGACTGAACCCTTTAATCTGTTTCAAAATCAACCATAATTAATTTTATAATAAATTAATTAATAAAATGATTTTAATAAAATAATAGCAATTAAAAAAATAAAAAGTAAAATAGCCACAACATCTCAAGCTTGGCTAGCTATACCTTAAAGTCGAAAATAGGGAGTGACCGATCACCACTTAAGGTTTTTTCCTTTTATTTAATATAAGTTTTCATTATATTATGAAATTATATTATTTATTAATTAATTATAATGGATTAATTAAAAACTGACATGTATTTTGTAACTGGTAATGACAAGCAAAATGACAAAGTATATAGGTTTATAAGGCATGAAAATCAAAAGCACGTATTGAAAGTTACATTATTTGAAAAATATATGTATGTAATATAAAATTTGTTCTTTTCTATTTAAGTTCTTAACTATTGCTTTTCCTTTTCCATTTTCCATCTTTTCAAAACTATTAAAAAAATTATGCTTTGATAACAATTATTATTTGGAGTAGATTAGAAGATAAATTCCAGTATTCATTTTATATAATTTTTATTATATGAAATAATTATTCCAATATATATTTCACTCATTAATTATAATATCAAATTAGAAATATAATATAAAGTATCAAAATGCCTTTATTTGGTCTATTTAGAAAATAAATAGAAGTTGATTAACATTTTCCATTGACAAAGTATAATTATCCATCACTTAAACATTTTATTTCGAAGCAGAGAGAAAATAAAAGATTCAATTTTCATAAGATAACATTAGTATTATGTTATGTTAACCAAAATGAATCATGACAAAGGGGGAAAAAAAAGAAAAAAAAAAAAATTTGATGGAGAAAGTAACGCCAGTAATTAACAAGAAGCAATTAAGAAAATGGAAGGGTTCATGAAGAGGGCAAGCAAGAAGGGCTTTGCCTTGACATTTTGAGCATCTTTTGCAGCAGTCACTGCAAGCGACACTCTTCCAGCTGAAGTTGCTCCCTCTCTGTCTCTCTCTCCCCCTCTCTCTCCCCCCCTCTCTGTCTCTCACATACTCTTACACACTCACTGAGCACACACGTGCGCACGCGGCACACAGGTATGCCTTAAGTGCAAGCATTTCCCATTCCTCTCTCTTTCTCACTCTCTCTCACACTATTTCACACACAATGACCCACCACCACCACCGCATCTCCACCTGCCACCGTCACCCGGCCGCCACTCCTATCACCGGCTTCTGCGCCTCATGCCTCCGCGAACGCCTCGCTGGCATTGACCCCTCCACCCACCAGGAGATCCCCACTCTCCGCCGCTCTAAATCATATTCCGCCGCCAAGCGTGAAGCCCTCGCCATTCTCTCCACCGAGGAGCCCCGCCGCAAGTCGTGCGACGTCCGAGGTCGGAGCTCTCTCTCCGATCTCTTAGTTGAAGATGACGGCGGCGGGAAGAATAAGAATAAGAAGAAGGTTCTGGAAGCCGAGTCATTGTACCAAGTGAGAGAAGAAGAGGACGAGAATGAGCAGGAAGAAGATATTAGGGTTTGTGAAGGAAAAGGAAGTGGTAATGCTGCTGAGGTTAGGGTTAAGGAGAGAGAAAGATTGAAGCTTGTTGTTGATGATGATGATTATGAAGGAGATTTCAAGACAATGAAGGAGTTTATAGATCTAGAATGGCAGGCCAAGAAACAAACTAGGAAAAATATTGAATTTTTAAGAGATGCAGCTTCTGTGTTTGGTAAGAAATTGAGGAAATGGAGGAAGAAGGAGAAGAAGCCACGTAGCTGTCAGTGTGGTACTGTGGAGGAAGAAGGAGAGGAAGAAATTGTTGGGAAGACTAGGATGTTGGGAGATGCAAAATCCGAGGTTGGAGAGTATGGGGGTGTGTTGGGTAGGAGATCTTGTGACACGGATCCTAGGTTGTCGCTTGATGTGGGTCGGGTTTCGGTGGATGATGCACGGTGCTCTTTGGATGAGCCTAGAGCCTCTTGGGATGGCTGTTTGGTTGGGAGGAGTAGTCAACAGTACCCAAGGCATTCTACGCCTATGGTTTCGTTTCTAGAGGATGTTAGGGTCATCGACAATGGCCTCAAAGATAGGTTATTAATTGAGGAGAAGTTGAATGTGGACAACCCGGGTGGGTCAATTCAGACTAGGGATTATTATAAGGAACCTTTAAGTTCTCAGAGGAGGAGGAGGAGTTTTGATCGGTCGAGTTCTGTCAGAAAAGGAGGAGCTTTGTTGGAAGGTGATGAGTTGAGGGCTATATCGAATGCTAAGGTTTCCCCTACAACGGAGGAGTTGTTTTACGGGGCGAAGTTGTTGATTACTGAAAAGGAGTTGATGAATTCGAATTTGATGCTGAAGGACGATTGTCGTGAGAGTGTTTGTGCTTCCAAGGGTGATGATGTTTCTGAGTCTAGCACAGTCAATCACAATCAAGTCAATAAGGTGCGAAGTGGGTGGCAAAAGGCCTTGAACATTTGGGGTTTGCTTCATAGGCCAAGGGATAGCAAATGTGTGAATGCGCATGATGAAAGTTCTGTTGATGGGAATTTGGATGATCAGGTGGTTACCGAGACTTGGCAGGCACCAAGGAGATTCAGCAGTGCAGATGCAGAGACTGCTATTAGCCAGAAGTTTAATCGTAGCTATAGTGCCAGTGCTAGGAACTCGAGCAAGGTGGCTGGATTGCTTAACAGTGCAAGTGGTGTTGAGTCAAAAGGCATTGGCATAAAAGTTAGGGAGGAAGCCTTGTTGAACGGAAGCCGGAGTGTGAAATTTTCTTCTCCCAGCAATCCTGACAACGGTCTGCTCAGATTTCATTTGACTCCGTTAAGGACCTATAGAGGCAAATCTGTAAAGGGCAGCCTACAAAGAGCACACCATGTAGCAAAGGGTCAGGATGTGCTGTGAGCTACTTCATTAGATCTTCTTATGTAATATCGCATGTAAAGACATGAAAGAGCAATGTGTTTCTTAATCTCTCCCCATTATGGATATATCACTATATGTTACTCTTATATTTCCTTGTTTGACTTGACTCTGAAATAATAGTCGATAAGAATAGTTATACTTAATTTGTTTTGTTACTACTATTGGAGATGGTGTTGTAGATTTTTAATGAGGTTTTTATCTGCTAAAAGGCGGGTAAATCTGCTATTAGCAATTAAGAATGCTAGAACACTTTTTTGATGGAATTATTCTAAAGGATTTTAATGCAGGTACCTGTGTGATTTATTTTTTTGTTATCGTCTTGACAAATAAGTTACCAAACAATTAAGTAAGAAAAACACATTGGATGCAGAACATATATAAATCAAATGCAGAACAAATACGAATTAGATATTGAATAACAAGAGATAAAAAAGTAGATGCAACAAACACAGATCGTTTGAGAAATCAAATGCATGCATGTTGTGCTACAATACTAAATAGAAAAAGAAAAAAGGTTAAGGGAAGTTCAAGCGTGCACACTAAAAATGAAATGCTGTATTAAGCACAAGTATGTGGCTGGTCGTAGATCGATATCACAACTTGTCCTCAGATCTGTTGAACTTGAATATCCTGATTTCTAAATGATTGGGGTATATGAAAGCTTATATTTCTAGCATTGGACACTCGATTATAGTAATTCTATGTCATATAAGGTCACATGACCTTTCCCAAATCCTGCTTAGAGCTGCATTGCTTTTTGAAATTTATGTCATGTTCAAAAGGATTGAAACCCCCTAATGCAGGTGATGTGATAACTTGAAATCTTGAGTTGCTGCAAATAATTCTCTTCTGCTCTTGAGGTTATAATTTAAGCAGCTTACCTCTTGAAGGGAGATTGAACACAACCCAATTAAGAGTCAAACCTATAATGCATCTGTTTCACAATATAAGAGCCACAGTATACAGGGACTATGCCCATTTAGGTAACAGCACTTGCAACATGGCAATTACAATAACTAGGATTTAGCAGAGGCAGAGGTCAGAATCTGTTTCTACTTCAATTGTGATAACTAACAATTCGGTCATCATCGTTGTCAAATTTCTTTATCTATGATGAGATTTTGTGATTTTTCCTATGATTAGTAACTCCAAGGTTGTATTTTGTATGCCAGCGTGTTTTATTATTATGAACAATAATTTGACAATCTTGTTTTCATATAGTTTCTAGATATTGCTGCATTGATGGATGCTGATAAGGAAACATATTAAAGCAATATGCAAAACTATTGTTGGGTAAATCAATGGCCTTCAAAAGTGGTTGAGGGTCATGCTGTGGTTCTGTCCCTGAAGAAAACATAGAATTGACATATATTGATTCCATATTGTAGTTTTCGTCTTGCATTCTGGAATGTTCACTGGAGAGCTTGAAATTAATTTGCATATGAAGAAAACATATAAATTGAGCGGGCTTTCTTTGTACATGTGCTTCAACGCTCCTATCTGTTCAAACCTGATTTGCCTTAAAAGGTTCGAATGTTGATGTCTAGTAGAAACTTGGGCTTCAGCTAGTGCTTCATATTGCTTTCAGCGGAGTGTTCCCACTGCCCTCTTGTATGTGTACCATTTTGCTACCCCAAGAAAAGCAAGCAAGTTGAGCACACTTAGGACAGCCAAGAGCCAGAAAAAGTAATCGAGGTGACCTCGATTCAAGTTGTCTGGTAACCAACCCAACTTTCCATTTTTAGTGCTGATATCCTCAACAATGGTTACAAGTAGGGAATTCAGGTAGTTTCCAAGTGCGTATATGGTGAGCTGAAGAGCAGAGCACATACTTCTCATGGCATCGGGTGCTTGCTCGTAAAAAAACTCCAGCTGCCCAATGATGGTGAAAACTTCGGCAGACCCAAGAAACAAATACTGTGGAACCTGCCAAAATACTGACATTGGAACATATTCACTGTCGTAGTAGTTATGCCTTCTCACCATTTTAAGTCTAAGGACTTCCAATATTCCGGCAGATATCATTGCAAAAATTGAAATGAAAAGGCCAATCCCCATCCTCTGCAGCTGAGTCAGGCCCCCTCTGTGANATAAATTCTGAGTTTCTCCCTATTTGTCTCCCCACCTCCCTGCATTGCGCGCCCCCCCACCCCCAAAAAAAAGAAAAAAAAAAGCCCTTATTGACGGTTAAAAGTTTTCGCTATAACTGCTATTTACTGAAAATAATATGATTAGTGCGCTCCATTCACCGAGGCACATTTTAGTTGCTAAAGACCACTTGCTGTTCTAATTGAACTTATACTTTCATTGCAGTTGGTGCTTTCACTTATCTTCATATATTTCAAAGATTGAAAGTGGACTCCTAGCTTTTCTTTTATATCATTAAGGGGGGGAAAAAGCGCTCAGGAAGACTTACAATTACATATACGATGGAGAAGCATGCGATTGTCCAGAATCTTCCAAGGTATGCATCAGCTACAAATGCTCCTATCAAAGGTGTTATATAGCATGTTCCGCTCCAGTTTGTGACATTGTTGGAAGCAGTAGTCTTATGCTGACCCAGACGAAGCACAAAGTAAAGTGACAGGTTGGTGGCCATCCCATAATATGCCAATCTTTCACAGCATTCGTTTCCTATTTATGAAAGGTAAGGTTTATTAACATTCTCTTTCCGAGATGCAATCGGTTTACTGCATCAATTTGTTTAGCCAGGTACCTAGAATAAAGGGGCTGGCTTTCCATGTTCCGGTTTTTCTTTTATCTGCTGGATGACCCTTGTAGTCCACAGTCCCGTCTTTTGTGTAATAATCTTCTTCTTCTGCTGCCATGCTTTTCTGAAGCTGTTGAGTGACACTGCTATTGTTGGCGTGCAATGTTCCTCAACTGATTGATGGAAAAACAAACGAGATGTTCTGAATTTCAATGAAGAATTGGTGAAAATCACTTCCAATGAAAGTGGTTTCTTAATCGACGACATCAATATCCGGCATAATTACAATCAGAGAAAAAAACTTCGGGTAAAGCATAGATAATTTGTTTGAATATGACTCACTTGACGTAAAGCACTGCTGTCTCACAATATCAACTGATGGAAAATACTTTTACGAATTGAGTCTTTGCAAACTCAGCACAAAGTGTACGATGCATAGCATATGACCAAAATGTGGCCATATGTTCTAAAGCCGGCACATACATGAATTGTCCCCCAAGGGGATATTTTTATATCAGGTTAGCTTCTAATAGAGTATTACTAACAACCGTAGTAGTTCATAAATGAGGCTTATAAAAAATAAAATAAGGATAGAATAAGCTCGATTTTCTCATCCTTTCCCTGTAAAATATATAATCTACCATTAAAAAACACACAGAACCTTAAGCTGCCAACACTATTTCTGGACATAGCAACTTATGTTACCGTCTATATGGAAGCTAGCACAACAGTAAAAGTAGCTGATCAAGTAGAAGCACAAGCATGAAAGGAGGGTCAGGAGAGGTATCAGGAGCTGTTACTGTGTGTCTTACCTGCTCTTACTTATCTTGCATGAGAACCGCTATGCACATGTTTCAGGACCAAACAGAAAAGTTACATATGTTTATTTAGTATAAAGATTTCATAGCGTAAAGGAGATCCAGATCTGCTTTCTCTTTAGTTTATTCTTTTCTTTATTATATGGATAAGCAAACTTAGGAATCTTTGACTAATCTGCTCTCAAAAGTTTGCCGGGATAGTCTTAGGGGCAGTATTAAAAGTTCGACATAACAAATAGGATTTTAGACCTCTCATGAAGGGATCGGATCATCTGTGTCGTTTTCCTATATATAAAAAATTAATAAAAGATTGTATTTATTTTTGCATACAACCAGTCCTACCTATTTTCCCGACTAAACCCGATGATTGTATTTTGTTTCCACAGCTTTTTTCTGTCCATTTATTCACTAGAAAGGTGGTCCAGCTAGATAAGCAAGAAGTAGGAAAAAATGTTAAGAGGAATAATATTAAAGATTAACTTGTGGTTTTGAAAATAGAGGAACCATCTCCTTATTCAGTAGACTAACTTGTAATTTGATATTATAAAAGAGTCCAAATAAATCCCATAAATACTTATCATTTTATATATAGATAAAAATATTGAAAATTATGAAGCCCTTTAAGGAGCCTTGCATAGTTTTTCTTAAAAAATGAAAAGTTAATACTAAGATGAATAACCAGTCATTTCTTATTAGATCTCGCTCCCTGTCCAAGTTTACTAGTGTTCTAGTATTGAGTAGGCGCTTGTAATCCATTTGAAACTTGTAAAATAAATTATAAGAAAATAAACGACAACTTCTTCAGTAAATAAGGTGGAGACAAAAGTATGCACTTAGTACATCATAATCAAGGTTTTCAATTAAGTTGGTTAAATGTAATGCATATATAAGAAATGTCATCGCATGACATTATTTAGTATATTATAAAATTAGAGAAATTGTGCTCGCTCTATTTTGAGTTTAGGAGATTAACGTTGCGTACTCCATGAATTGAGACCAAATTTGAGTTTGTGCAATGGAGAACACCTTCTTTTTATGATTACTTTCGAACCATAACCTCTAACTTTATCGTGACTTCCTCTCCTATCACTTAGTTCAACTGAAGAAGAGGAAATGACCATTTTAGCTATCCTCATCGAAAAGAGTTCGTATTTAGTCAGAGAATCCTAACCGTTACCTCTAGTGAGTTGCAATGCATATCAGGTTAGATGTTAAACCGAGTTTCAGTTAGTTTATTTTTAGAGTGATCAACCAAACTCAAACAATTCAAGTGTAATAATATTTACAGAACAATCATATTATGGAGCTCAGTTCCCATCACAATAAATCGAATCTAACCATAAACGCTACATATGTACAAATAATTAACTACAATCACACGCTAATACATATCGAAGTTTCCAAATATTCTAAAATAATATCTTAAAATACTATAAAACATTGATCCCATTTATTTATCCTGACACTCACTGTGAAAAACTCGAATTGTTAATGGTCTGATTATTGGGAGACTCTATATATACAAAACCTAAATTCAGTTCGTAATAGTTACAAAAATATTAAGGTCTTATCTAAAACGATTATATATATATATATCAAGTATATTATCGTAATAATATATAGTTATATTATATTATATTATATATATATCGAGTTAAGTTATTAATTATTAATAGTATATATTATTATACTATTATATATAATATATCGTTTTGACCGTATTGAAACATGTTTTAATTTGGTTAAATCATGTTTTAATTCGGTTAAATTATGTTTTAATTCTGGTAGGGTTATCGTAATATGTATATTTTAGAAATATTATAAAGTTATAGGTTATATTACTTAAAATGGTCCGATTTTAGTGAAAACAGTGTTGTTGGGTTTGTATAGAGCTAATGATATGTATTACGAGTCCTATTTTTATAGATGACTTTTAACAAATAATTCAAGTTTTTAACACAATTATACGTATCTAATCAAATATAATCATACTATACATAATTTATGTTATTAAACCATATTTTACTTAAGTTATCAATATAACCCATAATATAGGTATTATTTAACCCTAATACTTCTATAATGTATTTTAGTTATTAAAATATCATTTAAAATATAATTTTTATCCAATCTGACCAGTACACATATAGGTAGTTTTTATTTAACTGTTTAGCATATTTTAACTTATTTTTACTAAAAATGAGTCTCAATTTATACTTTAAGCTATTTTACTACGTAAATTCATAATAAATAGTTCAGGTTACCAAATAATTTCTCAAAAATTTCTATAGACTTTTAAAAATATAGAGAATTCATTTATCACTTAGTTTTGTGTTACCGATTCATTGCTTATATATTTAAAATTACAATTTTACCCCTAAATCACACTTGATTACCCAAATATGATGCTTTTTACTCAAAATTATTTTTAACCTATCCTAACATCATTATACTTCATTAGAAATCAGTATAAGTTAATTTCACCATTTTTATTTCATATTTTCAACCTAATTTCTAGCTATTTTTAGGTAAAAAAATACAATAAATATTAAAAATATTCAAATAAAAAATTAGGCTACATAGAAATTATCTATATATCATGTATATCCTACATAAAATTTTTGAGCTAGAAACTATATCATTTAAAGTATTTATTTTGAATATCAAAATTTAGATGAATAGTGACTTTCTTAAGCATATATATAAAATAATTACAATTTTACAAAAAAAAAATTACAACATGAAAGCATATATAAAATAACCTATATCTAATTATTTTTCATAATTTTTTGACTTAATTTAATATTTTTAGAAATTATAAGAAAAATAGGGTAGAAAATTGACTAACCTGTTCGTCGATGCTCCGACCACCATTGGCCGGTGGGGATATATCGACTTGTAAGGGCATTGTGGTGCTCTATGGTAGTGGAAGGGTGTTACAACAGATCAAGGTTTGATTTGAGAACTAGATAGGCTCGGTCCTTGCTCTGTTTTTTCCTATTTTTTGTCAAATTTTTCTAAAATTTCTTGGAATTTTTCTTAAGTGTTTTTGGTTGCCAAAATGTGAAATCTAAGTCCTAGTACCCTATTTATAGTGTTTTAGGTCGATTGAATTTTTTTAATTATTAAGTAATTTATTTTAATATTTTTCTTGAACAACAAAAAGTATGATGTGGCAAATTGTTGATGATTCACTTTTGAGTCATCTTTTTTACCTGTTCTTGAAGTGCCATGTATATTTCAGCAATTCTCACATCATTTGGATAAGTTTTGGTTTTATTTTAGTATAATTTTAATGAAATTTGAATAATTTAAGTATATTTAAATATTGCATTAATATGCGTGTATATATACACTATATATGTAATACATATAATGAGTAATTACATGCATATAACCATGTTTCTAACATGTATTTTATTTTTAAGATATTTTTCCTATTTAATTTTTGCAAATTTAATGCTTATTATACATAATCATATAAATTTAGGTTAATTTACAAATATATTTATTATATATATGCCGGGTATACTCATAAAAATACGTGTATACTCATATAGTATATTATGCTATATTATTTTTTTTATTACTTAATTAACTTATCTCTAAGTTATCATCGCATTCCGAGCTCAGTTTTAGAGATTTCGATCATTTTTACATTATATTGAATAATCACATTTCTAATGCTAAATTTGAGATTTTGGATCGTTATTTTTGAAATTTAACGTTACTGAGTCATTTCAACTAACTTTTCTAACTTAATTATAAAGTTTAGACTTAATTGTAAAGTTTAGACTTAATTGGATATGTTTTCCTAAAAGCTCTAAATTTAGATATGATTGCCCTAAATTCGACTTTAGGATCTCATATAAAGTAAATTCTCACTATTTTGATTGTATTCTTGATATTCTTATTATATTATGAACTTCTAAACGTACAAGAATTCTTCAATTAGAGTTATCAAGTTTCTCGTAAGTTTCTAGCCTAATTAATTTACTTTTTTGAATGTTCTAGATCAACTATCGACCCTAATCGTATAAAGATAAAGCTTTATCCTATTACTCAAATGTTCATGTCTTAATTGCTAATTTATGAGATATTACATTCTACCCTCCTTACAAATAGTTTCATCTGCTAAACTAACACATATCAAATTTTTTTGTAGAAAAGTTATATAGATTCATAAATTTGTTATCAATCTTATATTTATGGTTTATAAGGGTTGTTATTTTATCACTTAAGAGAACCAAATGGATGACTTTTCTTTCCAAGAGCTTTATTCCTCTGAAGTGCCTCCGTTCCATATTTATCTAACCTTCCTCTCTTTATGCTTCTGATTCATCTTTTATCCATCCTTCTATTTTCTTTTCCTCAATCTCTTGTATAGTGTTAAATAGTTGCTAATATCATCACGAAGTTCTTTCATTCGAATTATATTTTTCTAATCTTGCAACCTTCCATTTTATTTATTTAAGTGTTTTCTCACTGATCTATCTTTTATTATATTCTCTATATCATAAATTTTTAGGTTGTAGTTAAGATTAGTAACAATAAAAACCCATTATATGCCATATGTATTATTCTCCTTTCTTCCATCCATATCTTCTATATTATAATGACTAAGTTATTGCAACAGTTATTAATGTGTTTTTTTATATAGCTCAATGCAAATGTTAACAAGATTGAGCTTGGCAAATCTAGACTTCTCTTTACCTTGAAGTCAAATGAGATTGTCGATAATTTGAATCTTTACGACCTGACTCAACTCAATAAGAATTGACATTACTCTTTATCAACAGACTCACATTGGTATCGATATGCACTCATTACTTGACCAAACATGACCAAAGGTGAAGTACTTTAATGAGAATAAGAGACTCAATAAGGAAGAGACTTGATAATCATAGATTTTCCATTCCCTTCTTGATTGCCCATCGCCATTGCATATATGAAGTGTATGGTTTCTTCATAATTTAGTTCACTTTTATCAATCTTCCTCTTCTAGTAAGGATTATTAACTAAAGTTTGAAGCTTTTCTTTAATTCTCTTGTTTTTAGATTTTTTCTTTTTTTTGGTTAGATGTAAAGTATGTGAGAGGACTGGTCTCCAGTACCTATTGGTTTTATTTGTTGAGGTCATCAACATATCTTTAAGGTCTCTAATAGGCATTCTTATGTTGGGTGTTTATTATGATACTGGACGGTTTATACTCTACTTGGGGTTTAATCCATAATAATCTATAGTCCTAGCTGAATACTTTTAGGTTGCATTAATTTTTTTTTTATTTTTCAATTAACATGATAAGGTTACTATTTTTAAGATTACCTTCGAAATCACTCTCTTAGTATGGCTTTCTTCATTACTAGAGCATTATAGGGTTAACCCTAGTGTTTTCTAAAGGAGTAATTTGCTTGGTTAATGTGAAATTGTAAATCACTACTGAGTTAAGAATTGAGTTTTCTTGCTTTACTAATTCTATAAGCAACTATTTAGGTTTCAGCTTATTACCAAACATTGCGTCAACCATTCTTATGAATTAATTCTAACTAACTTATAAATAATGACTACTGTATGCATGCACCTTTATCAGTAATATCTACTTACTTTAAAATTTAATACATAATTTTATTTATATATTTTCATGATACAAAATATAAAGATACTATAAAACTCATAACATGAGTTGGTTAGTACTCATATATAATACAGTTAATATATGTAGTATACTATACTTAGGAAACAATAACTCACAATTGAAATTATGATATTATATTTTCGTATTACTTCACATTTTAAATTCAATGATAAGGTATTAGCTTCCAATACATACATGAGATTATATTTATAATAATTTTCATAATTAATCGATATCCATTTTTAACTTTTTATAATTACGCAATATACTTATGCAAATCTAGTTTACTAGTAAGAAATCCTTATTTTATTCATAAGTATCCTATAGTCAAGTTCTAATTTTTATAAGATTACCTAGTCTTATGTACATCATACTTACTCGGCATGTATCCATCCTTATATAGTTTAACTTTACAATCGCAGATCACTAGTATTTATAGTGGATAAGAAAATACAAATTTCAAACTTTCTTTAAGGTTAAAACAAGGGTTTAATGTCATCGTTAAGTATAAATATATCATTTCTTCTATTTATTAGTAAAAGTCCGGGCCCTTATACTGTATTCTATCTACCATATTATTGTCTCGAATTATCACTTTAAGATTGATCCTATCACCTTTTATATTTGATCTTTTATGTTTATCTTATAATCATCTGCTTTATATTTTGAATCAGGTTCTACAATATGCTTTATAAATAAGTTTTGTTTAATTCACTTCTTTAAATTTTACCAATTATTCATCTTTAGACTAAGTCACCATCTTATCTGTTACTTTATTATACCCCAAATCATTACTAAAGTTTCTCTTGGGGTCTTTCCCTTTAGCAACTATTCAATTCTTTAAACTTTTCTATTTATAATTCCTTCAATCTATTATGTAATAGTAAGGGGTTTACCACCAAGGTTCAATTTCATTAAATCCTAATGGTATATCTAAATACTTATAATAAATATGTGATGTGATAATCAATTAATTGGTCTAATGAAATCTTTCAGAAAATCTAAGAGATGAGCATAGAAAATTTTGTTTTTTAAATTAGGTTTATGACAACTTTTTTGTATTACTCCAATATTACTTAGTTATTCATGTCTAGTAATAAGCTTGAAGAATAATATTCTATATTTTATAAGCAATTCCTTGTTACTTTACTTAAGGATTGATTAAGAGATTAGAGGGTATTTCTCGATAGTTGTCAGAACTAGTTACATAAAAGTTAATTAATTTCACAGTTAGTATTACTTACTATAATCCTAACTTCACCGTAAGTATATTAATATTATGATTTTATATTCACCTACAGTTTTACTACCTACTCTCAATATTTCCTAACATGTCTAATTTATTTTATTTATAAAGCTTCAAAGCACATTCTTAACAATTACACCTCAGAGCAAATTCTTAAGAATGATGCTCTAATACCACTTCAAAACTGTCACGTCCTGAAAAGGTGAAGTCGTAATAGTTCCGCTGTATAAGTCATCTTAAGATAGAAACCGTCATTACAACTACTATCTTAAACCTAGTTCTCACCAAGTGTACTCAACTCTATTCCTTTAAAGCGTCCAATTCGATATCTGTTTAATATAAACTTGCAGAGTAATCCTCTAAAATAATTTGTTAAAAATAAACTTGTGATTTGATTTTATAAAAGAGTGGCAGTAAATCTCATAGGTACCTTTCATTTCACATATGGACCAAAATATTGAAAACTACCAAGGTCTTTAAGGAGTCCTATGTAGTTTTCCTTAAAAGATGAAAAGTTAATATTAAGGGCAATAACCCACCATTTCTTGTTGCATCTCACTCCTCATCCTAGTTTACTAGTGTTTTAGTATTGAGTAGGTACTCGTAATCCATTTGAAACTTGTAAAACAAACTATAAGGAAATGAGCGACAACTTACACAGTAAGTGGGGTGGAGATAGAAGTATGCACTTAGCACATCATAATTATGGTTTTTAATTAAGTTGGTTAGATACAATGCATATACAAGCAAATGTCATTGCACGATGTTATTCGATCTATTGTAAGATTAGAGAAATTGCACCCACTTTAATTCGGATTGAGGAGATAGATGTCGCGTACTTCGTAAATCGAGACCAAACTAGGGCTTGTACAATGGAGAATACCTTCCTCTCATGACCACCTTCAAACTACGGCTCTTAACTTTGTCGTGACCTCCTCTTCTATCACTTAGTTCGACTATGGGTGAGGAAAGCACCATTTCAACTATCCTCATTGAAAAGAGTTCGTATTTGACTCGAGAATCCTAGCTGTTACTCTTAGTGGGTTGTAGTGCATATTAGGTTAAATGTCAAGCTGAGTTTGAGTTAGTTTATTTTTAGGGTGATCAACTAAATTCAAACAATTCAAGCATTATAATATTAACAGAACAATCATATTATGGAGCTCAGCTCCCATTATAGTAAATCAAACCCAATCATAAACGTTACATATGTATAAATAGCTAATTACAATCACACGCCAATATATACCAAAGTTTCCAGATATTCTGAAATAATATCTTAAAATGCTATAAAGCATTTATCCCACTTACTTATCTTGACACTCACTTCGAAAAACTCGTATTGTTAACGATTTGATCATTGGAAGGCTCTATATATATAAAACCTAAATTTAGTTTTTGTAATAGTTACAAAAAGATTAGGGTATTATCTAAAATGATTATATATATATATATATATGAAGTATATTATCATAATAATATATAGTTATATTATATTATATATACATCAAGTTAAGTTATTAATCATTAATAATATACGTTATTATACTATTACGTATAATATATCAATTTGATCGTATCGAAATATACTTTTATTTAGTTAAATCACGTTTTAATTCTGATAGGGTTATGGTAATACATACATTCTCATAATATTATAAAGTTATAGGTTATATTACTTAAGATTGTTCGATTTTAGTGAAAATAATATTGTTGAGTTCGTATAGACCTAACAATACGTATTACAGGTTTTATTTTTATAGATGACTTTTAACGGGTAATTTGAGTTTTTAATACAATTATACTTATCTAATCAAGTATGATCATACTGTACATAATTTATGTCATTAAACCATGTTTTACCTAATTTGTCAATATAACTCATAATATTAGCTTTATTTAACTTTAATATCTCTACAACGTATTTCGGTTATTAAAATATTATTAAACATATTAAAAATATAATTTTCATCCAATCTGACCATTACACATACAGATAGTTTTTATTCAACTGTTTAGCGTATTTTAATCTATTATTACTGAGAATGAGTTTTGATTTATAATTTAAGCTATTTTATTACATAAATTCGTAATAAATAGCTTGGGTTACCAAATAATTTTTTGAAAATTTCTATAAACTCCTAAAAATATGGGGAATTCAATCATCACTTAGTTTCATGTTATTGATTTATCGCTTATATATTCGAAATTACGATTTTACCCCTAAATCACACTTAATTACCCAAATATGATTCTTTTTGCACAATATTATTTTTAACCTATCCTAACATCATTATACTTCATTAAAAATCAGTATAGGTCAATTTTACCATTTAATTTCATAAAGCCTATTTATTTTACATTTTTAACCTAATTTCTAGCTATTTTTTGGTTGAAAAAATACAATAAATATTAAAAATATTCAAATAAAAAATTATGCTACAAAGAAATTATCTATATATCATGTATACCCTATACAAAAATTTTGAGCTAGAAATTACATTATTTAGAGTATTTATTTTGAAAGTTAAAATTCGGATGAATAGTGATTTTCTTAAGCATGTACATAAAATAATTACAATTTTACAAAAATAAAATTACAACATGAAAGTATATCTAAAATAACATATATCTAATCTTTTTCATAATTTTCTAACTTAATTTAATATTTTTAGAAATTATAAGAAAAACAGGGTCAAAAATTAATCAACTTGTTCATTGGTGCTCCGGCCACTGTTGGCCGATGGGGGTATATCAGTTGGCTAAGGTGTTGGTGGTGCTCCATAGTAGTGGAAAGGTGTCACAGTAGATTAAGGTTGGGTTTGGGAATTAGCTAAGCTCGGTCTTTACTCTGGTTGGTCCTTACTCTGTTTTTTCTTATTTTTTGTCAAAAATTTTTTAAGTGTTTTTAGTTGCCAAAACGTGAAATCTAAGTCTTAGTACCCTATTTATAGTGTTTTAGGTCGGTTGAAATTTTTTCTTAATTATTAGGTAATCTCTTTTAATATTTTTCTTAAAAAACAAAAAGTATGATGTGGTAAATTGTTGATGATTCACTTTTGAGTAATCCTTTTTACCTGTTCTTGAATTGTCACGTGTATTCTAGCAATTCCCACATCATTTGGATAAGTTTTGGTATTATTTTAGTGTAATTTTAATGAAATTTGAATAATTTAAGTATATTTAAATATTGCATTAATATGCGTGTATATATACACTATATATGTAACACACATAATGAGTAATTACATGCATATAACCATGTTTCCAACATGTATTTTATTTTTAAGATATTTTTCCTATTTAATTTTTGCAAATTTAACGCTTACTTTGCATAATTATATTGTTTTAAATTAATTTATGGGTATATTTATTATATATACCGGATATACTCATAAAAATATATGTATACTCATATAGTATATTATGCTATATTATTTTCTTTTATTGCTTAATTAACTTATCTCTAAGTCATCGTCGTATTCCAAGTTTGGTTTTAGGGGTTTCGATTATTTATATACTATATCAAAAAATCATATTTCTAATACTAAATTTGGGATTTTGGATCTTTATTTTTGAAATTTAACCTTATTGGGTTGCAAGACCTATAATTAGCTACTCAGGGTTTCATTTGTAGAATTTAGAGTAATTGAGTAAATTATTCGATCTAGCCCAAAATTTAAGACAAAGCTAGAATTATTAGTAAAAGTGATTCCGTAAATTTAAATTTAGGAAAATAAGTAATAAAATGATTAATTAATATAATATTGAATTTTATAAAAATTATTTGTTATTTATCAGAAATGCTTAAAACAAGTTTTGATAACTAACGAATCACTAAAGATAAATTATATGTACATTAAAAATCATAAAATAACTTAAATAATATTTAAGAGTATTTATTTATATTATATATGAATTTACATGTAGGTAGAAATTTATATAATTACTTAAAATATGCGAAATAGGCTCAAATAATGCTAATTAATTAAAGAAAATGCATGAATAATTAGGGAAAAATCATGAAAAATTAAGAAAAATGAGGTAAATTCCATCATTGAGGCATGGCAGCTTGTTATTTTAAAAATAAAAGTAACCAATTAAATTAAGCCAAATAAAAAGCAATTTTGGAAGGGGATAAGACTTATATCATCTCAATTTAATGCAAAAAAAATCTCTAAGACCTCTATAAATAGTCAAAATTTTTCAAAAGCTCATTTTATTAGTTTGGATTGTGGGAAAAATAGAAAGAATAAAAAAAGTGTGGGTTAGAATTTATTTACAAAATTTACAATAAAACCTGTGTAATTAGGGTTTTAGAGGGAAACCTATACTCAATGATAACCTAGGAGTAGACGATCACTACCACCATACGGTGGTGGCAACACCTAGCTTGGTAGGCAAAGCCTTGGTGTAAGCCCTAAAATTAAGCCAAGTGATCGTAGGATTGAACTTAGAACACAAGGTTTAAGACGATCGGTTAAAGGATCCGATCAAACATGAATTATAAACTATGGTGAGAAATATTAGTAACAATGACCCCGTAAACTTGAATTTAAGAAAATAAGTAATAAAATATGAGACTATAAAATTTTCAAATTTTAAGTATAATAATTGTTAATTACCGAAAAGGCAAAAAGTGTAATCTAATAACTAATAAATTACTAGAGATAGATTATATGTATACTAAAAATTATAGAATGACCTAAATAATAATTAGAAACATTCACATGTACCCTACATGTATTTACGTGTAGATAAAAATATGCAAAATTACCTAAATTGGCTAAAAGCTTAGTAAATAATTAAAGAAAATTATTAATTAATTGTGGAAAAATTAGAAAAAAATCAGAAGAGTATAGAATAATCCAAATCTGGTCATGGAAGGTCTAGATCTGCAAAAGAAAAATTACCCAATTAAAATTAGGCAACACAAAAGCCAAAAATCAAGGAAATGGGGCAATGTCATGTCTAATTAATGCATATTAATTACCAAAAATGTCTATAAATAGGGGAAAAATTCATAGAACTCATTTGGGCAATGAGGAATTAGAGAAAAATAGAGAAACTCGAAAATTCAAGAGAAAATCCAGAAAACAAAAAAAGAAAAGAAAACTGTGCAAATAAGGCTATTAAGCCAAACCCACACCTCACCATCACTTGGGACCGAGCTACCACTACCACCCCACTCCAGACTTATCGTCTAGGCTAGTCAACAAACTTGGACTGGGTTTGGACGGCCAGAAAGCATCGAACCAGATGAGTCCCACAATTGCTCCGATTTTGTGTAATTTCTTAAAATTAGTTATTTTACCCAGAAAATTATGAAACTTGTTATTCTGAGGTTTTATTGTTTGTAGATTTAAGGAAAAATAGCGATTTAGTTTAATTACATCTGAAAATATAGGGTTCTTAACAAATTGAATAAAACCGAACATGATTAGAATTAGAAATAAATAGGCTTAGGAGTGTAGTTTAGAGCTCAATTTTTTTCTATAGAATGCTTATGTGATATAGAACAGTGCTATGAAGCCATTTTTCTAAAATTAATTTTTGAAAATTTTAAGTTAATTTTTATCCCTAAAATGATGAAAAAATTGGGTAATTTTGGGTTAATTAGGTGATTAAGATACTAATTATTGATTTAGATACTAATTATTGATTTAGATAGTAATTAGATGTTTAGGAATGTTAATCTGTGATGTGGAAACCTAATCCTAGCCTTTGGAGTATTAAGTAGATTAGGTAATTTTTGCAAGAAATTAGTAATATGGGAAATTGAAAATTAATAAATCTAAAAAAATTAGGGTTATTTAGATAATATTATAATAGAAATCAGAATAATATTAAATCTGAAATAACATTTAATTTTAAGTAAATGTATAAAAATGTAAGATTTTCTCACATCGGGAATAAATCTGATACCCCAATTAGGAATAGCGTGTACCGAATAGTTTAAAATACTGAATTAAGACCCAATAAGATATTTGAATACTCGAGTTTAATGTGATTAATTTTACATTAGGATTCGAGCATATTTAAGACTTAGGAATTAAAACTAGAATCAAATTTAAGATTCGAACCTCGAAATAGAGTACAAAGAATCATTAGTACGTAATAGGTATACATGGAAAAAAAAAAGAAGAGTTAAATTATAACTTAGAATATGAATCCTTAAAGTATAAGTACTAAGAAGACCTATTTGTATTATAGAACACCTAGAGACGAATCGGCTTGCGATTAAGTGATCGGGCAATTGAGGAATTCTAAGTAAGTTAGATTATTACTTATTGTAATAGAGTACTATTTGTATGGTACTCGGAGACTTAGAATTGTATATGGTTGTGATTGTAAGTAGTTTACGCATGTGCTTAATATATCTGAATTTGTGCTGAAATTATGATATGATGGATTTTGTGTTATGATTGAATTGGTGCGAATTGTTTGAAAACCCTAAATGAAATTTAATCTTATTTGACTTTAATGACTTAAAATGTCATGCATTACAACCTGTTAGGGGGTCATTAGAATTCTCCAACCAAATACCCACCCCTTTGAAAGGGATAGCATAGGATTGCATAATGGTCCCTTTTTCATCCCCAGTCGAACCAAGTGACAGGAGAGGAGGTCGCGGCGAGGGTGAAGTCAATGGTTCGAAGGTAGTCACGGGAGGAGCGAAGTCTCCATTGCACAAGCTTGGGTTTGGTTGTGAGTTGCTGCATAACATGGAACTCCTCAACTCGGATTTGAGCAGGCGAAATTTCTCTGATTTCACAACGGACTAGACTACGTTGTGAGATGACACTTGATTGTTGCATTGCATGAAATTAATTGATTGATAATCTTGTTTGTGCTTGTATGCATTCATGAGTCTCCAATTCAACTTACTGAGCTGTAGTTGCTCATACCTTTATAGATCCTTTTGCAGGTCCTGATTTCTAAACTCTTCAAGTAATATGCCGCCTTACAATTATCCAGAGGTTAGTCCTTTTGAAGCCGAGGGTGTAAAGATCAATTTACTTAATAATGATGTGTAGCTAGAGTATCCTTGTAGTTAAGGATGAAAGACTGATAATTATTATGTAATTTAGTAAACTGTTGTGTTTATGTAAAACTTCTTGGGAAGTTCTGTGGACTTACATATAATTATACATGTTTATTAGAAATTTGTAATATTTATCATAATTATAGTTTAACTGTTAATCGGACTGTTTACTTCAAAGTGAGGAGTCGTCGACGCCTTATGTAGATCATGTCTATGGTAAGCACTATGAGGCCAGTTACTATCATAGAATGGTTTATACGGTAGGACTGTTGCGACTCTGCAACTTCGGGGCGTAACACTTAGTAGCCGGAGCAACTAACATTGATAAGTTTCAATTTCTACTCGATTTTGCTTTAATTGTTAAAAATATTTAGAAAATTATGAATCTTGTTATTTTAGGATATTTTAGTACGTAAATTTAAGGAGAAATTTTATTTTGATAAATTTATGTATAGAAATATACTGTCCTTAAGAAATTATGTAAACCTGAACTTTGTTCAGTTTAGAAATAAATAAGCTTAAAAGTGTAGTTTTAGATTCAAAATTTTTGTGTAAACTATTTAAGGGTTATAGAACAATTAGGCTTAGGAGTGTAGTTTTGGACTCAAAATTTTTGTATAGACTACTTAAGGGTTATAGAACAGTGCTATGAAGCCTTTTTTTAAAAATTAATTTTGAAAATTTTTAGATAATTTTTAGGCCTTAAAATAATGCATAAAATTGGTAATTTAGGGCTAATTAAGTAATTAAATATAAAATTATTGATTTAACGTATAATTATATATTTTAGGATGTTGAAATCTAATGGAGTATGCTATTTGTAGCATTAAGAGTGTTAAATGTAATTATTAGGGTATTATATAGTAAATATATAATAGGTAAAAATGATAAATTTTAAGTTAATTTTCAAATTTAGGATAATTAGGTGAGAAATTTGATTTGGGACGAATTTAGATATTTTGAGATATTAGTTGATGTTGGGAAATGATATTTGAAGTGATAGAAATATTAGATGTGTATATTATGGATATATTAGGTGATAATGTATAATATGTAGGTATGAGAAATTAATAAATAGGAAAATATCATATTAAAATTGATATTGTAATAATAATAAGAATACATATAAAATCTAGTAGGAAACTTAAATTAGGATAATTATATGAAAAATGTAAGATTTTCTCATAACGAGAGTAAATTTGGTAATTAAATCAAAATTATGATATACCGTATAGATTAGAACATTGGTTAGGAACTAAAAATGATAATTAAGATACCCGAAAATAATGTAATTAATTTCACATTATGGGTCAAAATAAGTTTCTAGGGTTTGCGTATAAATTCGTATTTAAAAACCAAACTAGAACCTAATTTAGAAATCGATGCGGAAATTGAACAAAAACTTAACATAAATCAAGAATAATTGTAAAAGACTTAAAAATTTCAACAATTAGGTAGCATAAACCCTAAACTGAAGGTAATAATAATAATTTCAGAACAAAAACCTAATCATGATAGTTATGTGAAAATTGAAACAACCTTTATATTATAGGGATTATTGGTGATAGTTAGTACGAGTCGCACCTCGAGTGAGCAAGCGGGGAGTCCAGGTAAGTTAGGATTAATACGTTATTGTATTTTAGAGTACTAATTTGTAATACTTGGAGGCTTAAAATTGTACTGGATTGTTCTTGTTAAATAGTTGGTTATGTGCATGTGCTTGTTCTGAGTTGTTGATATGATTACTAATTTGATACTTTGGCTTATTTATGTGATTTGTTTGAAGTGATTGAACACTTTAAACCGGATTTAACTGAATATTTGACACATAAATTTAAACTGGACTTGCATAGCAACCCATTAGGGGAATATTAGGATTCTCTAGCCAAATACCGATCCCTTAGAAAGAGATAGCGCTGGATGGCATAATTGGTCTCTTCTTCATCCTTAGTCGAACTAAGTGATAAGTGAGGAGGTTGCGGTAAGGGTGAAGTCAATGGTTTGAAGGTAGTCGAGGAGGAGCGGTGTTTCTATTATATAAGCTTGAGTTTGGTTGTGAGCTATTGCATTAACGGAAGCTCCTTAACCTGGATTAGAGCGGGTGCAATTTCTTTAATCTCACGACGAGCCAAACAATGTCATATAATAGCATTTACTTGAACATGTATTGTATTTAATAATTTAGTTGATAACCTTATTTATATTTGCTGTATGGTTTTAAGTCGCTACCCCAACTTATTGAGTTGTGGTTACTCACATCCATATAGACTTTGTTGCAGGTGTTAGCTAAGAAGCAGATTATATTTACCTTAAAGTTAGCAATTGCAGGATCTTGAGGAGTGAGGATACAAACTGAAGGCCAGAACTCAAGTATAGATTACTCCTTAAAGATTTTAGTATTAATTTACAAATTACTTAAGTAAATTAGGATTAAGTTGTTAAATCTTATAAAGATACTCAGGTTATTTCAATATAAGTATGTATCTTTCTTAAGTTCATAAGTAAATGGCATACTTAATTTATGAACTGTTTACTTCGAAGTGGGTTAGTCGTAGATGCCTTATATAAATTAAGTTTAAGATAGTGGTTGTATGGTTTGTTTCTATCTTAAAATAGTTTGTACGGTGGGATTGTTATGTCTCTACTGCTTCAGGACATAACATGAGTCATTTTAACTAACTTTTCTAACTTAGTTTTAAAGTTTAGACTTAATCGGATATGTTTTTCTAAAAGCCCTAAATTTAGATAAGATTGCTTTAAATTCAGATAAGATTGCTCTAAATTCGACTTTAAGGTTTTGTATAGAGTAAATTCTTACCATTTTAATTTTATTTTTTATATTCTTATTATATTACGAACTTCCAAATGCATAGGAATTTCTCGATTAGGGTTATCAAGTTTCTCATAAGTTTTTAGTCTAATCGATTTACTTTCCGAATGCTTTAGATCGACTATTAACCCTAATCATATAAGGACAGGGCTTTGTGCTATTACTCAGATGTTCATGTCTTAATTTTTGATTTATGAGATATTACACCCATGTATGCAATAGTATAGCGACACCTCCTATCTCTTGCACTCCTGATCATATAGTTCCATACAGTTAACGATATAACCATGCCAAGCAAGTTGAACCCTAGCAAAACATCTCGGCATTCGGGAAATACTTTAGTAAGGGGAGGAACATCATGTAGACTAGCAAAAACGATTTATCAATAAATAGAAAACCTCCCAATAACTACAGGATGTACATACGAATATGCCACTAAACGGTCTCCTCATCTACACCTCTAGGAAGTGTGCTAAACTTCCTTTGTAGCCAAGCTAAAGTAACTCATCCCTTCCAGTTAGTACTGTCTACGGGGTAGTCTCCTAGCAAATCACTGGCTACCTAGGGCCAAACTTGTGTAAGCCTTATCGCTATGACCCCATCCATACGGAGACCAAATAGTATCTTTATGTTTTGAAGTGTGATCGTCATCTCCTCGTGAGCCATGTAGAAAGTGTGGGTCTTAAGTCTTTACCTCTCTACTGTGTCCTCTAGGTGAGTGACCATGCAATTGTCGAGTGGTATCTATGTCGTATCCTTCTGCAAGTTCGACTCAACCCGATGCACTATAAGATGCTCGGATCCATAAAATATTAGATTTCTATTCATCATCCTTGTAGAAAATTATTGAACTCTACATTTTAACAAATCAATAAACATCAAGCCATACCCATAACTCTCATATGTCCTACGATCAATGTCTGGCCTGTCCATGTAGTACTGAAAGGTCATATAACCTTGGATCCATTTAACTTACAAAAGAGAACATATATGTCGAGTCATTGATATAGGAAAACAAAAAATGATATGGTATAAATTATAATATAAGAAAACAATGCAACATGTCATCTGTCTATACCATTCTTATTAAGTTGAGGACACCTCCTCCTATTGTGTCCTTTCATCCTATACGTGCTACACTTGCTCTTATCAGCAAGCTCTCTCAAGTCCATCTCCATATGGTATGTCTTCTTCCTTGGCTTTCCCATACTACATTTCAGATGTTTGTTGGGTTTGAGGAATGGATAATCGAGATAAGGTCAATTCAACTCACCACCTATTGGCAAGAAGTGTCGATTGGGGTAGACATCCAATCGTTGGGATCACTTATACCGTTCCCTAACATATTGACTAGCAGTAACTTGAATATAATTAAGCACCTTGATTGCATGTAAGCACGGGATTATGTAGATTTACCATTTCCTACTTGAACACGTCATTCTATTTGTGTCCATAATGTGTGTTCAACTACATCGTTTCGTTACATTATTTGGTTTGTGCCTCCAATTAGTCTTCACTTCCTATATACCATTTTCTCAGCTATAAGCCTTGATGATATGAGTAGGAGCTTGCCTAGACTACGTGTTAAGCTTCTTCGCAGCATATTTCATATGCACTTGCCATGCGTTTATTCCCTTCCTCACATGTTAGACTCTTCTTTCCAACAATCGATACAGTTTTAGAATATTTTCTCAACAAGTGAAGTTAGAGGTAATTCTCTACAACTTTTCAATATAGCATTATAACTCTTAACGATATTGGAGGTCATATATTTGAACCGATAAAAACCATCATGAGCCAATGTCCATTTGTTCCTATCAAAAGGTAAGAACCATGACGGTGCATCCTCCTTAACTTTCAACATCTACTCTTTTAAATACTCAAATTTCCTAGGTTGTGCCTGCATAGCAACAACTATAGCTAGCTTCTTGTACAGTTGGTTCTTGTGTGCCATATTGAAATTGCTAGTGAAATGTTATATGCACCATCTCCAAACTGCAAATGGTTCCTTCTAGCCAACTTCATCTTTGTCAAGCACATTCTCAATATTGGAGTGCTTATCTGTGATTAGGTAAATTATCTCCTCTTAAACACTAACAACAAATTGCTTTAATCATTTCAGAAACTAACCCCATGTCTCCCCAAACTCTTTCTCAACAAGTGCAAATGTTAATGGACAATATAGTTATTTCCATCCCTAGAACAAGTAATCAACAGTACATGACCGTACTTCTCATATAGAAATGTACCATCAATACAAACTACAGGTTGAAAATATTTGAATGCATGCACGTACGACCTAAAAGTCTAGAAGACTCACTTCATGATCAAAACTCTAAGCTTTAGGGATCCCATCCATCCCTAGACCACATTTGTTTCAGGATTTGAAACATTGATTGCGTTTAACAGAATAGGAAGCTCATTGTATACTTTCTCCCAATTCCCATATATCATCTCCATAGCCTTTCTTTTAGCATCCCAAACTCTCTTCCTTGTCACTTATACCTAAACATGGTTAAAATATTTTCCTGTAAGTCTATAATATTTATATTAGGATTCTTCCTAACATTGTTGATGAAGCAATTGGCTATAAGTCTATTATCAATTTGTTTGTGGTCCTACATCACTTTAGGGTTGACACATGTAAGTAGACCCTCAAGAATTATTATGACGAATTACCCCATCAACCTTTTATATGATACTTATAGCCTCCACTTGCATTCATTGTTCTTCTCTATGCAAGGAATGGCTATAGGTGCAATTTTGATTCATTAATTTAGTAGTCATAATGGTAATTGATGTGATATCTTTTGACGGTGTCAATAAGTTCATCTTTCATGTTGAAGCGTTGTTTGAAAAATAAATCTACGCCATTAACTTGGTTATTACTCTCTACTTCCATATCCTTTTTGAATGCCACATAACCACTTCCACCACCAATGTTTATGTATGGAATTGGATCTCTAACTTAGGATGTCATCATCCCAGTCTGATTATATTAGGGAACCATTTCAATTCCCTATCTAGTAGTAAACTAAGGTATGAATAGAATGTTACTCGATATATATTCTAACATGGTTGCCTAATTTACAACATTTTTCACTTCTACAATTTCTTCCTCTAACTCAAATTCAACCCCCACTTACTCTCCTTCAACATCTCTTTCAAGTCTCATGGGAATCAGCTCTTTGTTAAAGGTATAGCTTGGCTCATTCTATAAGATTGACTTTATCTTTGAATCAAGTGTCTCTTCATTGATTTTTTCATTCATACTACCCTCTCTAAAGCTAGGCTTATCTACTGGAAAAGTTTCTGGTCCATCGTACATGGGGCAGTCTTCCTCGGTTTGCTGTATATGAGGTGGAGGGTTGTTGGAAGGGCCAACCCATAAAGTGTTTTGGATAATACTCTTACTTGGCTGACCAAAACCACTAACATATGTCTCCTATATCTGGTTTTTTCAAAATACGTTAGCAATTTCAATCAAGTTTTTCACATTGTCATCATTCGTAATGGTCATCAAAGTGTACAAAACACCTCCATTATAATAAGAAGGGAATTGGTGAACAAGTTCAACCTTACTAAGATCGACCCCGATACTCGCATAGATCCGTTGGAGGAAATGATTGAAGTTGAAATTCTTCCTCATCTTCAACTTTTTCATTAAGTTCCTGTCATATTGTGAACCGTTACTTCCATTGACTATGTTCTCTCTTGCATACACAATTATCTTAACATAATCAGCCATCAACAACATATTCATCCATCAATTATAAAATCAGTAAAGCTTATACAATTTTGGTTAATTCGTAGCACCCATACAATTTCACTTTTTGATAAGGCGTTTTATCTCATGCTATAAATGTAAGCACCCATACAATTTCACATTCTTAGTGGGGTGTCTCATTGCACCCATGTGACTTCACTTTTCGATGGGGCATCTTATCACACCCATATAATTTCACTTCTTGATAGGGTATTTCATCGCATACCATAAATGCAAGCACCTACATGATTTTACTTCTCAATGGAGCATCTCATCACATACTATAAATTCAAGCACCCACACGATTTTATTTTTCAGTGGGGTGTCTCATCGCACTTACATAATTTCATTTCGCAGTGGGGTGTCTCATCACATGCTATAAATGCAAGCACACCCATACATTTTCGCTTCTTGGTGAGGTATCTCATCATATGTTATAAATGCAAGTGTACTCATACAATTTTATTTCTCAATGGGACATCTTATCACATACTACGGTTGTAAGTGCAAGTATGCTTCACTAGTGCATAAATAAAATCACCTACCATTTAGGGGTCGTATCCCTATTTTTTTTCTGTAACCATTACAATTTATATAACTATATACTATCATATGAATAATGTACAAAACACAACATGCATATTAAAAAATTATAAACACTAAAAAAATTATAAATATTACTGTACTAACAATGTAATTTGTATATTAAAAAATAATTACGGAATAAATGATGGTAGAGTGTTACTTATAGATTGATCGAGAAAAATAAGGTTACGCTATCGCTTGGAGAAAGGAAAAAGAGAGTTTGAGAGTTTTTGGAAATTGGAAAATGTAAGAATGAGGAGAACATGTAGAAATCGAGGTTTTTATAGGTCAACTAAAGGTGCATAGCATGTTTGCACCTTTAGTGTGATTAAGAAGGTGCAAATCAGCCATGCACCTTCTTTATTAAGGAAAGTATATGTATGAATCATGTATTCCCTGTAAAATAGTTTTTGTATTGAAGGTACATGTGCCACTCTTGTAAAATTTTACAAAAATACCCTATTTTCGTGCTATTTTTACAAATGTACCCTGTAGAGATACAAAACTCCCGGACCATATGTCTTGTTTTCCTATATATTAAAAATACATAAATTATTGTATTTATTTTTGCATACAACCAAACCGACAATTGTGCATTGTTTCCGCAGCATTTTTCTGTCCATTTATTCACTAGAAAGGTGGTCCAGCTAGACAAGTAAGAAGTAGAAAAAAAAAAGTCAAGAGGAACAATATGAAAGATTAACATGTGGTTTAGAAAATAGAGGAACCATATCCTTATCCAGTAGACTAAGTTAGGCTAAGAAAAAATTTCTCAAGTTTGATTCCATAGAATCTTAATCAAACCCAGCAATCCACGAGCATACGTAACTTCAGAAAATCTCCAAATTGGTAATTGCTAATCATAGAAAAATGATATAACACACTTGCTCATAGAATATTTAATATGTGGCGATTGTATAAACATTTCCATCTCTTTCCTTCCATTCTTCATATCCAAACGTTTCGTTTCTATCTATTTCCACTTATTTTTCTGTACATACATGGTACTTGATGAGTACTCGTAAAGGTCTCTATTCCTTACCTGTATCTATTTATATAAATGTAGTTTAGTGGTTGAAATTCATTTCTATCGTTAAGAAGTATTTCAATCGTCATTCATTGCGGAATGACTGACGAGCAATGGGTCTGAACACGAGGAACGGGCACCATCTAGAGCAAGTTAAAAGTGGGAAGATGACAAAGAAGACTAGACTAAGCATTTGAAAACCTTTAGCGCTGAAAGCAATTAAGTGGGCCGTTTCATTTGGATCGGACTGAGTGTGACTGCTAACCCAATGGCACCCCACCATTAACCAAAATGTCTTCTAGTCGTTGCCAACACTCAATTGCTCTCTCCCTCTCTCTCACATTCGCTCTAATATAAACCCATAAAACGCATCTAAGACCAGTCTATCTGAAAAAGCTAACTCATAATAATAATAGTCCATTCAAAAGTCGCTATAATCTATTTATATGGATAATGGTTTTCCAAATGAAATAAAATAAGTTTTAGCATCTCCTCCAACAATTGCAACATATATAGTAGTTAGAGAAAAAATAGAAATAAAAATCCTCTAAAATTTCACATGGTTTTCGAGTTGTAAAAAAAGTGAAAAATGACTAATTATTGAGTGGACTATAGAGGATTTGGATCCCTTCAAACTTTACCTTAATTTACGAATCTATGGATGAAATAATCTACATTTTTTGGAATATTCTTCCTTCATTTTCTCATTTTAACGCTTACATTTCTTTACCTTCTCGCTTTATGATTATTTATTTATTTTTTGCCTTTTCCTTTTCATGTCTCGTATTTCTTTATTCTTTTGCTTCATGATCAATTTTTTGCCTTTCCTTTTAGTGTCCAAGTTTTAGAAATTGAGCATATAACTGTTTCATTAATTTCTGACGGAAGAAATCGTTAAAGTAGCTGATGATGGCACCCAAATATGGTCGAATATCCTCTACATGCCCGGTCGCATTGTTCCGAGTGCTACATTAATGACTCTGTCCAAGAAGATTGGTAAACATCAATTTTTCACTCATTTTTATGTACCGTTTGATCTTTATAATATCATGACATGGGTTGGATAATACTTTATCTTTTGTCTGGTTTGTATAATTGATTGTAATATAGAATAAGAGGTCCTAGAGTATTGAATGAAAATTAAAAAATGTATACCATATATTTAATAATATAAAAATCTATTTCATATGGTATAAAATAAATAGATTTTTGAAATTTCAAAAATACCCCTATATCAAATTCCCAAATCATAATATTGAACATTATTATAGTTTATATTATGAATCATTAAAATTTTATTTCGTTATAATTTTTCAATCACAAAATTTTGTGCCAAAGACTATATAGATTAAATATGGTACAATAGAGTTGTATCATTTTATACTTCTTATACTGTGTGCTAACCAGTTCTAGCAACTAAACACTCCTTTAAGTAATTAAACCTCAAAATGAAAATTATAACAAGATTATGATAATGCCCTTATTTTAACTATTAAGCAAAATTACATGGTTTCACATGAATCACAATACTAAAAAGTATGTAAGATTATGCTAATTTAGTTGAACTTAACTTGATGCACTTTTTTGGTTGCTAATTACCTAAGAAATTATTTGTCATTGGATAATTAGATTAATAGGTTTATAATATTTGCAAAAATAAAAAAAAAAAGGTTCTCAAAATAATGAATTTTATAGAAATGTAAATTCATAAAAAAAATTAAAATAAGAAATAAAAAATTTCAAAAATCGCAAAACCCCTATGGTGTTACTTAATGGGCTTGACCCACTACCTAACCTAACCCCAATTTATGGTTTGCCAAGGTCAAAAAGAAATCTTGGGTCGATAGTTCACCTACATTGGTGGGTTGTATGAAGGTAAGTAATTTATGGAGTGTATGCATTTTCAGTGGATCATCTATAAAACCATACAATAGGGAAAAAGATTAACACAAGATCCAATTAAATCGTTACTATGTTAAAGCAGAAAAAAGGTAAAAACTGGTACATAACTTTAAGAGCTTGCAAATAACTACCCTATATTTTGACATCATTGTAGATACACTTTGTGAATTTATTAAGCTCTAAACTTTGATCTTGGTGTATTTTTTGGATGGTGAAAGCAAATGTCATTTAACATCGCCAATTTATGAGTCCTAGTTGCGTTAAAGTATACATTTTAAGTTTAATGGGTGTATCCATATAGAGGTTAAAATATAGAAGATTATTTGTAATTTATGAAAAGGAAAAAAAGATTTTTGTCCTTTTTTCTTCCTTGTCTTGAGGGTGATGGGTAGGTAAGTCATGATCTATGGCCTTCTTTTACCCTTCGCTTACTACCACAAGTAGGGATACAGGTTATAGATACTGTTTTGGGATGGATCTCAGGAAATACCTAATAATCTTATAGGATTTTGAGACAGGTTTTGGGTTTCTTAAAATTCCTGTTGGGAAATCCACTATCCGATAAAGAATAACTCAAGTATTATATATTATATAAAATAAAAACTATCAGTACAAAAACTAGCAAGTACCTAGATTTTATACTTTTAATTAAGTATGGATATGATGTCATTATGCTTAATTACCGTAAATCTAATATAATAAAGCAAAAGATTGATCATTTTGGATTCATACTATCGTGGAGATATTACTATATTTTGATACGTAAGCATCAAATTTGCTTTGCTTGCAAAGCCAATTCTTTTATTTATGTCATTTATTTATTTATTTATTTTGTCAATAGGAAAGCATCTTCTCTTCTCATTATAGGGTGAAACTATGTGGATGGTACTTGTAAAGATATCTATATTATAATTTTGCCATTATTTTGTTTACGTAGTAAAAAAGTTTTTTTTTTTTCTCAACAAAAAAGTAATGAAATTTGATTAAGCAATAGTTTTAGTGGTTTTCTTTACTTATAACAAGAATAAAGAGCTTTTGTTTGTCGAAATAAATTCTAGATAATTTCTAGTTCAATATTCCATTAATGATTCATAGTACTACTTTGCGTTTATAGATTTTTAGTACTATGCTTTTTCTAATATTTACATTACCTATTAAAGTTGTGCAATTAAATTTATATAACTTACCGTTAAGGGAAAAAAAGAAGAAGAGGAAAATAGGTTCCAAATTCGGGAATCGGGTTCTCCAACGAGCTTATCAAGCAAGTTTTAGGTAATATTCTAGGGTTTTGAGATACCTTACAAATAATGGGACTAGTATTGGGATTGCTAAATCTACCCCGATTGCATCCCTAATCGTAGGGCTAAGTACTCTTATAGGGAATTGCAATTTTGAGATTGTTTTTTTCTCTTTTCTTTTTAATAGCATGTATTTTTTTTATTCCATAATATTTAATTAAATGTATGCAATAATATTATCTTATTATACAATTATTACAAACCAATAAAAAATCTATACATGTTTTTATTGGACTTGATGAAAGTCCTCTTTTGTAAAGATTGATATTGATGATTCAAATAAAAAAAATTAAAATAAAAAAAGTAGGCAAATGCTGACGTATAGATTTGTAGTTTTCTCATATATATATATATATATTAATAGTTTTGTTAATAAGTGCTCCATATAATTGGTAATATGTTGTTTGAAGAAACCTTTACTTTTATATCTTATATAATATGAAAGTGCAAAGCACTTTCCGTGTTGAATTTCTAAAATTATATCCAAGTATCGAGTTGTTTTAGGTGGTCACATTAAGATATATTCATTATTCTTGATAATTATCATATAAAAAATGCCAAATCGTTTTCTTCTTCCCTCTTGTTAAACAAGGCTACATTTAACTTGATTAGATAATTATTTAACTTCTTCAATGACCCATCTACTTTCATAATATTTATTATTTTATACACATCACACATATATTCCCACTACCTTTTGCATTTCCATTTATAGATGTAATAGTTTCCGCATGAGCTTTTGTTTACTTTGGTTGTTGAGCTACAGACCAAATCGTTTGATTCTTATAGATATATTACTTTATGAGTTTATGATTTTAAAAATTTTTTCAAATTAATTTAGAAATAAAATCATTTTCATATAAATTCTATTAGAATCATGAATTTACACGTTAAACTCAGTAGAAATTTATATTGTTAATTGAATTTATCAATTTTATCTATTTGATTGAATGGACTAAAAAAATAGCAAATATAACCATGCTTCCTTAAGCCCATCAGTTAGGGCACTGCATCATCTAAACTATCTCATTCCAATTTTTTCCTCTCTCCATCTACTAGTTCCCCAATAAATGTTCCTAGCTTTTATTTTGGTTTTAACTCCAATAGTAAAGTTATAAAGAAATATATCTTTCTCTATTTATTTCATTTATAACTCAAAATAATCCAAAGGTTTAGTTCATTTCAATTCATCTCTTTTTTGAAATAAAATAATGAAAAAAAAATTTAGCTTTGATCGTGCCCTAATGAGCCGACTAACCTCGGTAGGTAAAGCGTTCCTTGAGTTGACTAAAGCTCTAAAAAATGAGATGAGTAAACGCTTCTAAAGTTGGCTAAAACCCTAAAAAATGAGAAAACTTGGCCATACTCTTATGAGTTGACTAACTAAAGTGGGCAAAGCGCTTCTTGAAATAGCTAAAGCCCTAAACTGAATGAGATGAGTAAGCGTTCCTAAAGCTGGCTAAAACCTAAAAAATGAAAAAAACTTAGTCGTGCCCCTATGATTTGACTAACCAAGGCATCCAAAGCGCTCCTAGAGCTAACTAAGACCCTAAAGAATGAGAAAACTTGATTGTGCTCCTATGAGCTAACTAACCAAAGTGGGTGAAGCGTTCCTTAAGTTGACTAAAACCCTAAATGAGAAAACTTGGTCGTATCCCAATAAGTTGACTAACCAAGGTGAGTAAAGCACTCCTTGAGTTGGCTAAAGTCTTAAAAAAAATGAGAAAACTTAGTTGTGCCCTAATGAGTTGACTAACCAAGATAGGTGAACTGCTCCTTGAGCTGGCTAAAGTCTTAAAAAATGAGATGAATAAGCACTTCTAGAGTTGGCTAAAACCTTAATAAATGAGAAAACTTGGTCGTGCCCTTATTAGCTGACTAACTAAGGCGAGTAAAGTGCTCTTTAAGCTAACTAAATCCTTAAACTGAATAAGATGGGTAAGCGCTCCTAAAGCTAGCTAAAATCCTAAAAATGAGAAAACTTAGTCATACCTCAATGAGTTGACTAACCAAAGTGGGCTAAGCGCTCTTAGAGCTAGCTAAAGCCCTAAATTGAATGAAATGGGTAAGCGCTCCTAGAGTTGGTTAAAACCCTAAAGAATGAGAAAACTTAATCAGGACCGAGTTCTAAGAGCTAGTTAGATCCTTGAGTGAGAACATGAATCAAGATAACACTCTATGAGCTGGCTAGAAGCCCAAGAGACTATGAATTAGGACTGAGTCCAAAGAGCCGATTGAACCAAGAGTTTAAGAATTAAGTGTCCATTGTCCCCAAGGAGAGAACAAATGCAAATGCAATGTTTAAAGCTCAGAACCACTTACTTGGCTTTAGCGATAGTTCTCAAACAGTCAAATCTTTTCTTAAGCAATCCAATTAGAACCAATAGTTTTTACCCTTTCTTTTTCCTCTTCTTCTTCTTGCCCTTCTTCTATCTCTTCTTCTTCTACCCCTTTTCTTTTTTTTTTCTCTTCTTTTTTTGGAAAGAAATTTAAACCTAAAACGAATACACGTACGCTATACTTGAAGATGCATTTAGGAAGGCAACTTTAACAAATGAAACATGCTCATCTCTTGAGCAAAGATGTCACATCTTAAATTTCCGACCTAACTTAATTGGTTTTCTATGTAAACCTCTACCCTTAAGCGAGTTGCTACTTATGTGCCACCCATTACTCTTTCTAAACATGGCTCTATCTTGAAAAATAGAAAACAAATCTCCCTTTTTTGGGAGGTGAACCGTAATAAAGTATTAAGAGAATTTTTATCAATTAACATCATTCCAAATTAAGTGTTTATTTTTCTTGTGTTTCTTGTACATAAGGATTATTTGTATAAAGCAAGAAGTGGGGACTTTTAATGGAACAAAGAAGGATCTAGAGATATTTCGCAATGTCAACGACCATTAGGGATACCAACTTTGCATGTAGAAAATGAAAATGAGACCCTAGTAATATTAAGATTGTTTGCATTTCATAATCTAAGCAAAAATTCTATTGATCTTTTAAGGATAGTACATCTTCAATGCATCAGCGTTTACTGGGCCCCTAAAGTCTACACCATCCATTTGAGATAAAATTAAGGCTCCCCCAAGCAATACTTTCTTCACAATGTAAGGTCTTCTATAGTTTGGAGCAAACTTCCCTCTCGAGTCTTGTACATTAGGCAAAGTTTTCCTTAGTACCATGTCTCCTTCTTTAAAACTTCGGAGCCGTACTTTCTTATTAAAAGCTCTAGCCATTCGTTGCTAATAGCAGATGTTGTGGCACGAAGCTGCCATTCTCTTCTTGTCAATCAGATCCAATTGCTCAATTCGTTTCTTTATCCAATCAACCTCATCCAATTGGGTTTCCAATAATACCCTAAGAGATGGGATTTCGACTTCTATTGGTAATACAGCCTCCATCCCATATACCAATGAGTAGGGGGTTGCCCCTGTTGATGTTCTGATAGAAGTTCGATAAGCCATGAGTGTAAATGGTAACATCTCATGCTAATCTCAATATGTAGCAGCCATCTTCTCAATAATTCTTTTGATATTCTTGTTGGCCGCTTCCATTGCTCTATTCATTTGAGGTCGATAAGGAGTAGAATTTATATGAATGATCTTGAATTGCCGGCATAACTCTAACATCAATTTATTGTTTAGGTTCATACCATTATCGGTAATAATTATCTTTAGTGTCCTATACCAAGCCAGTATGTCTCTCTTAATGAACCTAACCACTACTCCCTTCGTTACACTAGAGTAGGATGAGGCTTCGACCCACTTAGTGAAATAATCAATAGCCACTAGTATAAATCGGTGCCCGTTAGATGCCTTCAGAGTAATCAAGCTAATGATGTCCATTCCCCACATCGAAACTGGCCATAGTGCAGATAACATATACAATTCTTGAGGCGGAGCATTTACTTTATTCGCATAGATTTGGCATAAATGGTAGTGTCTAACATGCTTGATGCAATCTCGTTCCATAGTCAACCAATAATATCCCATCTTCATAATTTTCTTGGCAAGCATGTAGCCATTCATATAAGGGCCACATACTCTCTCATACACTTCTTTCATTAGCAACTCTACCTCTTTCTCATCTACACATCATAAAAGCATACCTTCAAGTGATCATCACTACAAAGTAGACTCGCTTATCAAGTACTGAGTAGCCAATCTTCTTATCATCTTCTTATCCTTCTTCTCATCCTCTTTGGGGTACGTTCCTTGTTGCAAGAATGTTTTGACATCATGGTACCAAGGCTTTTTATCACATGAACTTTCCATTACCAAACAAAAAGCAAGCTTTTCTTCAACTTCAATCTTAAGTGGTTGAATCTTTACTCCTCCCGATATTTGGGTCATGGATGCTAAGGTAGTCAGGGCATCAACAAATTGGTTCTGAACCCTTGGTATGCACACGAAGGTAATCTTCTCAAACATGGCCATCTACTCGGCCAAGTGTTGGTGGTAAGGTACTAATTTGGGGTCTTTCATCTTATACTTACCCCAAGCTTGGCCTATGATTAGCAAAGAATCTCCATACACCTCTAATTCTCGTATCTGCTTAAACAATGTAATTTTAAGTCCCAAAATACATGCCTCATATTCTATAATATTGTTAGTATACGGGAAAGCCAGTCTTACGGCCATCAAGAATTATGTACCTTCAGGGGATATCAGAATTGTCCCAACTCCATATCTTAACACATTAGTTGCTCCATTAAAAAACATTTTCTAACTTAAGGATTTCTCAATTGCTTCGCTCTTAGAATTATTTTCTACCGCTAAGATACTTTCATTAGGAAACTCAACTTGTGCTTCTTGAAGGATATCCTCAGAGGACTTTCTGCTAATTGATCTGCCAAGGCCTGCCCCTTGATTGAGCTTTAGCTTACATACTTGATGTCAAATTCTGACGGCAACATTTGCCACTTCGAAACTCTTCCAACGAGGGCCGGTTTTTCTGCTAAATACTTCAAGGGGTTATGTTGTGTTATTTACTCGATTTGGTAGTAAAGTGTATATTATCTAAGTCGATGTATGACCCAAACCAATGCATAACAGGTTCTTTCGACTTTCGAGTATTTTTTGTCCCCTTCTATGAACTTCTTGCTCCAATAATAAATGGCCTGCTCCTTCCCTTCTTCATCCTTCTGACCAAGCACGAACCCTATCGATTCGAGCAATATGGACAAGTATAAGAACAACGGCTTTCCAAGCTTAGGAGCTACCAACATTGGTGGATTCATAATGTATTCTTTAATTTTTGTGAAATCCTCTTCACATTCCTCATCCTAATTGATCCTCGCATTCTTTTTCAATAGCTTGAATAGAGGGCAGTATTTGTTAGCTGTGATATAAATCGAGCTATATAATTTAAATGCCCCAATAACCCTCATACTTCCTTGAGTGTACATGGAGGAGGCATGTTAATTATAGCCTTGGTTTTATCAAGATCAACTTCAATACCCCTTTGGCTAATTATGAAACCTACAATTTTCTTGACATCACTCCAAAAGTACACTTCTTTGGATTCAACTTCAACTAGAACTTTCTCAATCTATTAAACAACTTCCTAAGGTTTTCTAAGTGATCTTCCTCTTCCATGGATTTTGCAATCATATCATCAACACACACTTCTATCACTTTATGCATCATATCAAGAAAGATCGCAACCATTGCCGTTTGATATGTTGCCCTAACGTTCTTGAGCCCAAACGACATCACTTTATAGCAAAACGTACCCCGTGTTGTAATAAAAGTTATCTTGGTTTTATCTTCTTTGGACATTTAAATTTGATTGTATCCCGAAAAACCATCCAAGAATGAGAATAGATGATTTCCAGCCATGTTATCCACCAAAACATCAATGTAAGGCAATGGAAAATTTTCTTTAGGCGTTGCCTGGTTGAGATCTCAAAAGTCTACACAGACTCTGACTTTCTCGTTCTTCTTCATTATTGGAACAATATTAGCTACCCATTCCGGATAATCTGATACCTCAATGAATCCAACTTCCAATAGTTTCTTAACCTCCTCCTTGATTTTCAATAAGACATCAGGTTAAAACCTCCTTAACTTTTGCTTTTTAGGCTTGGCATCTTCTTGTGTACGTAAATGGTGGACTACGATTAATGGGTCTAACCCTGGCATATCTTCATATGACCAAGCAAACACGTCTTGATATTCGGCTAACAATGTAATCATTTTTGTTTTTTGTTTCTCTTTTAGATTCCTTCCAATTTTTATATTCTTAAGATTATTTTCATCCCCCACATTGACTGTTTCAATCAATTCATTGATAGTAATTTTACCTGGTTCATGTTTTTACCATTCCTCTTATATATTACTGTAGTCATCAACATCATTCTCGATGACTAACCTAGTAGGGTTGGAAGCGATATCAATATTCTCATTTTCTACCTATGCGAGGTATTCCTGGTTTTCGCTTGGTTCATTGGATTTGGGCAAAGCGTATAAAGAAAAGTGTATGTAAGCAAAAGAGAACTGAAACACAACAAAGGAAAGAAACAAACTAAGATTTTATTGAATGAATGGAAGTGAATCATGAATGAGATAAAGCCCTAACTAATATTTTTTAACGAAAGGTTTAACAATACATTCGGAACGATGACTATTGAAAATAAAAATTCAAAAAATATTGACTAAGGGTCACCCTTTACCATAGGGAAAGGGTGTTGGGACTTAGGCAAGCTTGTTTATCTTCCATTGGTAGATTCCAAGGCTTAAGTTTCTACCCATATGAATGTCTCAACTAGTAATAGGAAGGTCATTGAGGCATGGTATAATTTGTTACCTCTCTTACCCCTTGCTTGTTTCTTTTGGAATTCTTTTGCCGGGGTAAGGTTGTAGCCAAAGCCATAGGTGCCAATCTGCCCTTCTTTGAATTCTATTCTTCTATCATTTTCTCTCTCAAGACTAGTAATCATGCTTACTTCTTTAAACATCTGTAAGCCTAACTCTTTTTGCCCTTCACTTCTTATAAAAGGTATGGTCGTTTCCTTGTAAATTTCATAATCTTGATCTCCCAAAATTGTAATCATTTAGCTATTTGAGATAAACTCCAACTTCTGGTGCAAGCTCGAAGGTATGGCTCTTATTACAAGAATCCAAGGTCTTCCCAAGAGTAAGTTGAAATATCTTGGAATGTCCACGACCTGGAATCGAATAGTGAAGCATTGAGGGCCAATACTCATGGATAAATCTATCTCCCCTATAATCTCTCTTCTGGAACCATCAAAGGGCCTAATTGCAGACGTGTTGATACCTAGCAAATCTAAGGTGGCAAGTGGATAGACATTCAGTGATGATCCGTTTTCAATGAGTACTTTGGTAATGATTATATCGTTACTCCTTACCATGATGAAGAGTGGTTTCGTACGCTTGTTCCCTTCTTCGCCTAACTCTTCGACTGAAAAAGAAATTTGATCTATGGCAAGGATGGAATTAGTGATCGGTCCCATCTTCTCAGTTGTAATTTCACAAGGGACCTTCACCTCCTTTAAAGTATAGAACAAAGCTTCTCTGTGTGGTTCAAATGTGATCAACAAGCTCATCAATGATATTTGTGTTAGAGTCTTACTGAGTTAGTCCATGATCTTGTATTCACTCGATTTGATCATCTTGGTAAAGGTTGATAACCCTTTAACGTATTCGACCATCGTTTTATCATTCAATTCCCCCGATATAGCCTTCCTCTCATGCTCTTCTCTTAAGCGGTAAATCTTTTCCAATCGAGTAATTCCCCCTACCAGAGGACCTGGTTTCTCCTTATTTACCATGTGATAGTTAAATGGAGCAGCCTTATAATTCCACATGTTTCAATTTTACATTCTAATTTTATAAACCTTATAGCAATTTTAGGAAAATAAAAGGTAGAGTGAACTATGCAAACCATTCTTTTTGAAAAGTTTCCACATCATTGAACCATATATAATTTATTTATTGTTGTAACAACTCCAAAACATGACCTAGATTCATTTTTCTCACCACCTTAGATGGAAAAATGAATTTTCGATAAAATTCAACCTAAGACTTTATTAAACAAGTGATCCCAACATTTACTTTAGATCCTTCTGTCTTGTTCTTGCTTAAACGTGATGAAATCCCTTTCTTACTTCAAGTCTAATGTGAGAACCCTAGTCCACAAGAGTTGCATGTGAAGAACAAATGCAAAAAAGGGTTTAAGTTAAGCAATATTCAGCTTTTATAATTAGGGTTTTAAAAATTTTCGTTATGCTTAACCTATCTTTGTCTCTTTTTAGTAGTACCAAAGCACACCCTTACTCAATTTATTTATTTTCTTTTATTCTTTTCCCATTTTGTTGGGTTTTATATTTACCTTATAGGGTATTTTCGCATATTGAGTTTAGGCAGCATTTCGGGTTTATTTTGAAAACCCTATAGGTTTTAGAACAAATTTGTTACCTAATAAGGAACTTAAACTCGATAAAATATTACATTATGATACTTACAAGTTACAATTTACTCTTTACTTTTGAAAGTTAAAAAACTTAACACTATGTTTGTCAATATTTGATAGAAAAGAAATAAGTGGAAATGAATAGAAAAGAAAATAAATGAATAGAAATGGAATGAAATATGAATTTCATTTTATGTTTAATAACATATGAAGGAAATAAAAAATATGTTGCCATTTCCTTTATTTTGTTTGTGTTGGATAAGGAAATGAAGGAAATGGAGTTAGTACAAAACAAAGTTATCTCTATCTTTATTTTGATGAAAATTGTTATAAAGGAAAATTTTGCAAATATCTGTCATTTTTCACCAATTTCTCTTCTATTTTAAAAGAGAAAAAAAGTGGACTTTAAGGTGGAAAATTTTTCATTCATTTCCCTCCTTTTCTACCCATTTCCACTTTAGAGAAATATTTGACAAGTAAAAATCTAATTAGTTATTGATATATACTAGCTTCATACCTCAAAAAAAAAAAAAAAAAGAAAAATGATTATACATGATATATTGCGATTTCGAACGATAGGTGTAAAATTAAAAAAAAAAATGCACAATTGAAATATAACATGATACTAAAACATTTGTTTCATATTTGGGGACGAAAATTTACTGTCATTTGGCTTCTGTTCCTGAATTGTCTCCCCTTGTAAAAATAAAACAAGTGTCAGCCATGAATTGTCGTTATCTACTCCACATTTCCGTCCATCACGTCTTCCAGGTTTTCCTTTTTTGTTCCCAAATCATCCAAAACTGAATTATATTGTGCAACTCTTTGATGCCAAAAATAACATCATGTGGATTGAAAATTTTGTCCAAATTGGTTTATCATATTCAAAACTCCGTTCTCCACGATTTCTGTTCACTGAGAACTTATCGTTCTTTTTTTATTACACAATTCATCGTTTTTTTATTTTTTTGGTGCTATAATTCCGTTCCTTCAGAATCCGGAATTTACCGTGCAGCTTAAATAGGACTTCAAGTCTCTCTTCACGTTTCATGGTAACTATTATACATGCATACACACACGTCTATTTTAAATACGTAAAAGTTTAAATTTTTTTAAATGCCAAATTAAACCAAAAAAAATATATATTTTAAATCACAATTAAAAGTATTAATTTTTTTTTAGAACAATTTGAATTAGTTTTTCCAACTTGATTTGATTTATCCCTCCAAATAGAAATGAATGAGTAACCTTATTTTATTATATAGGTACCAATCTGAAACCTACTTAATTGAATAGGTGCTAAGTGGGTATTTAAAACCACAGAATAAATTTTAGATATTAATTTTTTGGAATTTGTTTTTATAGGGTAGAATACAGATAAGTAGTTAGGATACTTTATACCTATCATAAAACTTATACTTTAAAGTATATAGGGTATGAGTTTTAAAGTCCCTATCTTATAATAGTAATTAAATAAAATCAATAAATAAAGGAGACCATCTTATTAAAATAAAATAAAACACAATTTATCCGAAATGTTAGATTAAGTACTTGTTAATCCCTTCCCTTCTATATTTCAACTTTATTTTTCACTCTATTATCGTTTTCTTTCTATTCTTTCTTCTTTATCAAATCCATCATCTAGTAAAATTAAAAAAAGGAAACCTGAATTCTTAGTTTCTACTTTTAGCACTATCTACAAGCCGTAAGTATGTCTATTAATTGTTTTTTATAGTAGAATAATTTCTTTATTTTATGTTTTAAAAAAAGGAAAATAAATAAAAAAAAAACTTATTAATTCTATAAAGTATCCTAACCTCACATGATCTATAGAATTTACAAGATACATGATGGTTGCATAATACTATAGAGATAAGGCATGTATAATAAAATTTTAGAACCGATCTCTATAGGGCATATGATAAGATACGGATAAGACCTTATATTTTATCTACTTTGTATCCACTTATCTCTACCTCAAAACCAATCATAACATTTTAATTTGGTTCGAACAGGTTCTTCTATGGGGGAGGGAGGCGTCGGGGTGGGTGGGGGGAACTCATCTTTTGAGTTTAAATTAATTTACAATATAATTTGAACTTTTTAACCCATCCCTAATACTTAGGTTCTCAATGTCACATCGTATTAATTCAAAATATATGACTAAATACAACAGCAAAATAGCAAAACTAGTCTTCGTTATTGATCTTTTTTATGGGAGCATCAAACACAATTAGATCCAACATGTGCCATATTAAGAGCTTGAAGTATGTGAATCTAAGACCAAGATAAAATTATTTTATATTAGAATCGAGTATCTATGTTTTAATGCCTCATTTAGTTAGCTAAATAAAATAAGGGAGAATGGAATTATAATTACGTGAAAATGGAATTGATGTGTAATAAATGGGAGAAATGGTATTATGGTGTTTAATTGAGTGTTATTGAATTAATATTACAATATTTACTTTATAAAAGTTGATATGTAATAAGAGATGAGTGAAGCTAAAATACCTAAATTATCTCTACTTAACTATAAAATATAAATTACAAATTATAAAAAAACAAGAATTCCAAAAACCCTAATCCCAGCTTCACTTTATCGTTCCAAATTAAAACGTAACTATAGGCTTTTCTGGAATCCTAATCCTAACTTCACATCACTACCCCAATTTGGGATGAAATCACTGAATGATACCTTGAAGATGATAAGCTAGTAGCATCCCTCGGCGATGGCAGGTCAGGATCTCGACAAAGCAACACGATGTTGTACTTTGTACAGTATCGAAAAAGTCAGGTACGTCGTTAGCAAATTTCGTGCGATCTTTCACTTGGTGTGCGCTAAGCTATTTGCATTTGTGTAAACCATTGTGCAGTGAAACTTTAACCTGTCAATCATTCCCCCATGTGTGCATGTATTGCTATTGGAAAACACATGTGCATGTGCATAATCGTGTAAGATTTACAATAACACTAACCCCTGATATTTGTGAAAACTGCAGTGATTATGTTGTCACGTTGGAAAGTTATTTCGTACTAACACCCTCGTATAGGTTTAGAATCCTCATCAGTAAACCCTTTTTAATCAATATTGATGTCTGATCACTAATCACTATACAATTCAAATGGTTAGTTCATTTATACTATATTATTCCTTCAAAGTGGGTTTGTTTTAATAGCATGATGTTTGCATTTTTATGTGTACTTGGTGTACGTGTTGGGGATGTAATGTTGATTTGGTAATTTGTGTATGTGTGGGATACCTTTTCCTTTATTTCATTATTACTTTATTCAAGGACCTATTGTTTTGTTGGTGTACATTTTGGGAAGCTTGATTGTAGCTGTTACTGGATGAGGATTTTTGAGTTGTTGGAAAGATTTAAGATTATGATGTAGTTGTTTTTTGAAGGAATGGATTTTGACTCGAGGTAGGAATGCCCGAGGTGAAAAAGATTTATATTCAGATTGTAATATGAGGGACTTTGGTTTTTCTTGGAGAAGTAAATGCAGCATTGGATAGGGATTTTTCCCATTTTGAAGAATCTATTTATAATTATCGTCAAGTTTCTTTTTGAGTATTGGATTTCACACTAGAGATTGATTCTTTATTAGTATTATTATAATTTTTTGTGGATTGAATTTAGTACTAGGGAGAGATTCTTTGTTATTAATAAGACCTTGGAGTGAAGTCTAGATGTTTTTTCATTTGGTTTGGTTGAAAATTGAGTTTGGCACAGGATAAGGATATTTAAAACTTAGGAATTAAAATTACCCTGCAGTGTTTTGCAGAACTAAATTTTGCGTTGCTTAGGGACTTGTCTGTGATGAAAGGAGATACATTTATTTTGTAGTAACCATGCGAATTCCACATTTGTTCTTGAAGATCATGTTATTGGCATCAAACAAAGGAAAGGTTGCTTCAGCAGAAGTAGCATTCCATGCAATGCAGCGCCAACTCGTTCCCTTCTCGCACCTGAATTACTGGGTCATTCATTATAGTCCACCCGACTCCAGCTGCCTCCTCCTCCTCCTTCTTCTTCTTTTTTGTTTATTTTTTTCCCCAATAGTTTCTCTAAATTCTGTAGTTCGGTGGATTTCTAGTTTGGTTACGTGTCTATCTTCACTATTTATATAACCATCTTAACTTCTTCTTTTTTTTATTTTTTTGGTTAACACTATCTTGACATTTTGCTATCCCAAAATTTCAACTTAGCACTCTCTCATTCCTTACTCGTGCCTACCTTTCAATTCCTCTTCTTATTTTATTGGGTCAGGTCCATGGTGGTGGAAACCCAAGCCAGCCTGTTGGGCTCCACTTGTACATGATAATATACTAACTTTATACACTATTCCCACTTATGTAGCGACCTCAAGTGAATTCTTTCAACTAAAAGATCCGGTCCATTGACAATTGGCCATTGAGCTGCTAGAACATAATGCTCTTAACCTTGCTTCCTCTTCTTACTTCACATTAAACAAAATTCATACATAGTTTACAATTTCAAAGAGTAAAGAAAAAGGGAAAAACTGAAGCATTTTCCAACTATTTCCAAATTTGCCATAATGATTTTCTGTTCCTGTAACAGGAATATATGAAACCAAGCTTTTATAATGATAAAGTTAGCGAACATTGTCACTCTCTTTGGCGTTGCATTGCATGGAATGCTACTTCTGCTGAAGCAACTTTTCTTTTGTTTGATGCCAATACCATGATCTTGAAGAACAAATGTGGAATTCGCACGATCAATACTAAATAAGATGCACCAAAAAATTTATGAACATGTCTAAGGGAACACAAGTTTCTGGTGGTGGGTTTATGTGATGTGGTAGTCAAAACTTGGGTGACAAAGCCCTCTCAAAGAATTAAAAAAGACTCTATTTGAAAGATATTTTAAAGTTGCCTCAATTCCATTATCACATGACAATAGTAAAGATTCTGAAATGTTAGATTACAAATGGAAGTAGCCATGAATATGATGGTTCTAAAATGACATAATTTTGATAGTTGAAACAATTGTATGATTATATAAATCGATTCCTTATCATATACTGCTTGTGCATATCTATTTTCTTAAGAATTTATCTGTCCACTTTGTTAGTCTTCAACCATAGATTTTCAATCGATTTCCTTGACATTTTTAGTATTGCTATGATGGGTTATCTATTTTGCTTTTTAGAACGATTTTTCTTACATATATAGTCACAATGTCGCTTTTATTTCCGATATATAATTATGACGAGTTACCTTCTAATTTAGTTTATTTTTCCTCTATTATGGATATATATACACATATCGATATACATTCCGTACGTGCACAAGTCGATATATATAACATTAGTTTGGAAAACTAATTCACATATGAAAGGTGCTTTAATACCAACAGGTATGTTTGAACTGCTTCATATAAATAAAAACCTAAAATGATATAAGCAATTGGACAACAGTTTGTTCAAATTTACTAACTTGTTTTTCTATTCATTGTCAGTAGGATAAGATGTCTAGTACCTCGAATTCTTCATCTTTTATGAAATCGAAAGAGAAGATGGCAATTTGTTATTATGGGAAAAAACTAGTAATGGTATCATTTTGGCAACTAGAAACATTTGGAAGAAGGTTTCATAGATGCTCAAAATATTGGGTATGGTGAAAACATAATTAGATATTGACTTCTGTTTTTTTATCTGTTGTGATGGTAAAAATTGACACCTAATACAATGTGTAGGCCAAAGATGCATGTAAGTTCTTTGAATGGGTAAATCCTCCAACATGTAGATATAGAATGAGCTTTAGAAAGAAGGTCTTACAAAGATGTCAACAATTGGAGACCAAGCAAATTAAACACTCTGAATAAATAACAAAGCTTCAACATGAGTTAAGTTTGTCACATGAAAGGGAAAAAGAGTTACACTTTATGTGCAAAGGACTTAAAAGTAGGGATAAGAAATTATTAGTACTTTTGTGTGTTTCATGGATGGCTTTGGTTATATTGTTCATGAGTTATGCTGTTTGTAGTAGCAAAAACATGTCTTGTATGCCGTATCATTGCTTGGCATGATGAAAATGTAGATCAGTGTTAAAACCACATATATCCTCTTCATATTGACTGATGAATTTAATGTACTGATGGGTAATATTGATGGATAGTTATGCCTAAGTAATGTTTGAGGCGTTTTAGGTAAAAAGAACTTCTCCTTCAATGAGCATAATCTCATAGGTAATGATACTCATTTTCTATCGTACAAATAGTCAATGCTCCATACCTAGCTTATTGATGCCAAGTGAAAGTTGCTAAGATGTAGGATGTCCAAACCCCCCATAGATGATTGAATTTTACTACTAATGAAAAGTGATATCCTATGTTATGTTATTGCTTCAATAATTCTGTTTCAATGATGAAAATACTAAAAGTGGTACTCTGTTATGTGGAGGGCCTTGTTTAATTTTTTATTTTTTTATTTCCGCGTTTTTGCCCCTTGGAGTTTTTCTTTCTTTCTTTTTCTATTTTCTTCTTTTTTTCCATCAATTTTGGTTTTCTGCCCTCCCTTCCATTAGGGGTAATGTGCTCCTATAACTGCAATGCTAGTTAAGGAATGCTATCTTAACTTTTGTGTCATTCTGGTATTTACTTTTTCTCATTTTTACTTTTTCCTACCTGCCCCTTCAATAAATTAGAGCTATAGAATGGTGTTTTGTGTCGTATGTTCTAAAATGTTTCTTATGGAATCTAAATTTCTATTATCCCCATGTACGATCTTATTCTCCCTATCTTGCTGGCAATTGCATTTGCTGGCCTAGCCAAGTATCTTGTGCCATTTATTGGGGTATTAGAAACTACCCCTACCCTAATCTTAACCTCTTTGCTGAAGCTGCCTCTCTTTGTTGGACGAAAGTCATATTGTCAGCCTTGCTATGCAATCTACCTCTTTTTCAACCATAACTATATAGAGGGAAAATTATATAGATGGCTTTGAGAACCAAACCATGAATACAACCATTAATACCCGTTATTCATTTCTTTTTTTTTGTTTCGGTGCATGATCCTTTTTAGGCAAAGAATTGAAATGTTTAAACTAAATGGCATGATACACTTCATCATATACAAAAACATAGAGCTGTTTATATATACAAAGTGCAAATAGTCAATGCTTGTTGACGAACATATATCTATCTAGCAAATACATCCAAACCTTAACAGTTACCTATACAAAACATCCTTCCAAAAAAAAAAAAAAAAAATGCAAGTGGACAAAAGCTTAATATGACATCTATATGATGATGTTGACCCATAATATCATAAAATGACTACACCTCTTAACTACATGAATTGTCAACCAACAAAAAGAACAATCCACTTCATTCATAATTATAGTTAATGCTCATTGAGTAGCACTCTGATAAAAGGAAGACAATGTTTGGGTAGAAGATCGTGTAAAATGGCAACATTTTCAGGAATCTTAAATATCTTAGCTAGTGCTTAATATACCTCCGTTTGGGATAACTCTTCTATTCCCAGTAGGAACACTATCAGCTCATACAAGTCTATCTTTGCCTTGTTTAAGGTTAGGCGCTTGATTGCATTGTTTATTATATGCTTCGTTTCCTACAAATGTGTTTGAACTTCTCTATAGGTAGACATTAGGTTAGAATTTGTTTCACTACTGATCATGTCTCTCTTCCGCTTACCCTTAGATTGAATTGCACTTTGATGAACCAAAATCCCTTCTACTTCCTTGTCATTTCGGAACTCCTCTTCTAAGTCATGTAATGGGGTTTACTCTTGCTGTTGCTCTTGTTCTTAGCCTTGCTCATTATCTAGTTCTTCGAGTACATCATCAACGATTTATGCATCTTACTGGGTTATACAATCCTTTACATAGATTGTAGACAAATCATGAAGAAAAGGAAAACTTTTGTTCATGAATTGGGTAGTCTCCTCATGTGGCTATATAGAGATTGGTAAAAAAAAAAAAAAAAAGGTCATAACCATTTGTATACAATACATATGATTCATATATTACAAAAAATGAAGTGATACATGACTCCTAACTATAGATAAGCCTCCCATACACTCTTCTTCGTCATGATCATGTTCTTTGTTGAATCCCATCCAAAGCTACTAGTATGCTTACCATAAACCATATCATATACAATACTCTAATCCTTTTTCAATGCACGAACGCGTGACTTTATGTTCAATTTTGGCTTCATACCATTGTTTGAAATCTTTTCGTCAAACATTTTCTTCAGCTTTGTAAGATATCCACTTTTAAATTTGGTATCAACATTACGGGTGCCCTTGTCATGTAACTCCATCATGCATTGGACTAGTGCACAGTCCTTGAAATATTTCCACTTCCTCTTCACTTGCTTAGTAGACTTGTCATCTTGCTGCAAAGATTGAACTTCTCCTATAGTCATCACTCCTTCATTATATAATAAGAAAAGTATCCATGAAGTGTAAAGAAAGCAAAACATCAGGGAAGATTACAATATAGCCTTGAATTATATATTACATATTCCAGCTTCAATACAAGATATTGCATATCAAACTCAAATCTGTTTAATACAAATTGCATAAACAAACAAGAAGAGAAAAACATAAAATATATGACCGATTTAATGCAAGAAGAAACAAATGATGTTCAAACCAAGTGACATAGAGTAAAGCATTACAACACTATCATCCAATGTTCAATTGTGGTATGTCAACTATGCATTAATCTACTTCTACTCTAGTCAACAAACATATGAGTAGCAAGTTCTCGTCTCTAGTTAGACCATTGTTCATTATTCTTAGATGTCATTATGACATTTTCACTTGGATGGGCAATGTGTTCCTCCATGTCATCAACATGATTCTCTAATGGGTTGGCAAACATTTCATTCCTAATGAAGTAATGCAACAAGCAACATGCTAGTATGATACGGTTATGGATTTGAACTAGATAAAATGAAGGGCTCTTAAGTATGCTAAACCTCATCTTCAACAATCCAAAGCATCGCTCAATGACATTATAAGCAAATGCATGCTTAAAGTTAAAGAATTCCTCTAAAGTTCTTGGTTGGTGTCCTTGACACCATTCATTCAAGTAGTATCTCTGACCCCTGAAGGGTGCAAGGAAACCCTCATAGTTAAGATAACTCGCATTGACTAGGTAATAGCAACCTACATGAAAGGGAATCAACTTTAGTCATCTTTCAAATTAGAAGGTCTTAACTTAAATAGACAATAAATAATACATATACGTCACAAACATACCTTGAGGAATTTTGAGACCATTTCTTCTAGTCATTGCATCATGTAGCAATCTATTGTCCATTGCTGAACCCTTTCAACCAAGCAAAATATAGACAAAATGCATGCTTAGTGTGCAAACACCTAGAACATTAATGGCAATCTCATTTTCTCTAATTATATATCTTGATTTGTCTTTCAATAGAACTCTAATTAGGATGTGAGTTCCATCTAATGCACTTAGGCAATTCTACACAAAAGGGCAAAGTGAATACCGACCTAAACATCAAAGTATTGTTACTTCAAGGTATTACTTTCTCATTTGGAAAACATGTTTATATACCTTGAAATAATTCCATCGATTGTCAGTATAGTTCTTTGAAATGGGTTTGGGCTTCTTTAACAGACAATGGCTAAGACGTAGAGTTCCCTTTAGAACATTGCAGAAATATTTACTAATTGTTGCTTTAGATCTCTTGAAATTATGTTTTACCACCCTATTTTTTACTTGATGTGTAAGAATATGTAAGAACATCACAACTTACTCATCAACCAACATGTGTCTCAATGCTTTCAACTTCCCTATACTCTCTAACATTTGATAAAGTTTAACAAATGCATTCTTTCCTACTCTCAACTGTTTGATATAAGTGGCATCATCACTCTCGAAAAGCCTTCTAATGTAGTGTCTATGTTGGTAGAAATTTAACTCATACGATTGCACTGATAGTCGACAAGTATGAAAGACTAAGGAATGCAGCATAGACATCAAAGTACATGTAATATTATCATATTGTGCCCATAAAACTAGGAGCAGATAAGCAAATTTCTTTCTATTCTATGATTCTAGGCCATTTAACTTCAATTGATCCATCACTGAAAAAAGGCACTATAGTTGAATTATGTGTTGACTAGCCAGTACATTACATTACCAAGGTAACATTCAATCAACATGATTATGTAAGATCCAACCATTTGTTCATTGTCACTAATAAATAGCAATAACCTAAGGTATATGTAGAAGTAAGGGAATAGTTTAAGAGCAAGTGCAACTATGAAGAATAAGCTAGTATCAAGGTATATAATTTTGATAAAGATGATACAATATAACATGAATGTAAGCATAACATGAGTATGGCCATGTTTAAGAATCTTACTAGCTAGAAATCAACATTCTTTAAAATTTTGTTCAAACAATTTATTTTTCATCACCTTATACTTTGGGATCAATTTCATGGGGAAAAAAAAAAGAAATTATTGTACTCTTCTCACTTGCTCTTATTAATTATTGTTGCTTAGAGAATACTTGTAGAGTTGGTGTTACGGTTTGAAAGACTGGTTCCATCAATTGTTGCTTTTGTTGATCGTTCATCATCAATAAAATGCACATTTTAAGCTAAATTGCAAATACACCTGCTAAATGGATAGTCAAATGCTTATGAACCATGTAAAATTTCAAAGCATAACTTAAGTTCCTAAAAAGTTGTTAAAATCCCCTATTTGTCACTATTTATAGACCTTTTAAAAACAAATTTCAGAGTTTTTAACAACCATTACATGTACACTTTCAGAACTATGTGGTACTGAAATCATGCATTAGGAATTCTATGACATGACCAATAGTTATGAGGAATGTTATCAATTTTCCCAACTTTTTTTAATTAAAGATGACCCATAAGATCATTATTTATTAGCATAAGAGTATATTGTAAAATTATTTGATTCTTAAGAAGTTACATTGACCATATCAAAACTTGATCAAGTCAAAATACTCAGTTTACAACTTATAAATACCCTGTGTAGTATAGCCTTTTTTTTTTTTTTTTTGTCCTCATATCCATATCAAAATAACTAATATTTATTTTCTATAAACTTAAGCACCCTTGATGGTGAAGATATCATCTTTAAAATGAACAAAACCTTAATTTACTTTCAATATTAGATATTACGACTTAAGACATGATAACTACTGACCGTATTTGAAAAAAATAAAATTAAATTAAGAATTGATACAAACAATATCAAAGGTTTGATGCCACCTTATTTTTATTAAAGTAATTGACTTCGCCCAGATAGTATCTAGTTCAACATCTCCTTTCGAGTAATATGCTAAACAACATGATATATAACAACAACTAGAACAAACCTTAAAACTTCCCTTCAAGAAAGCATCAAATATGAATATAAATAGAACTAGAATTTCGATATCACCTTCTATTCAACACACCAATGTATCATCTTACCAATTTCAAGGAAAGAAATTATACATTCATCATTAAAGAAAACTCTTACAACAAAGGGTATCTAAACAAGTGGTGGCAAGTATGTGCTTACAATCATCTCCCAGTCTAATATTTCCAAGATAACTCATTTGATATGCCTTTGGGGAAAAATCAAAATATCGATTATGATGTTTCGTAAAAGCTCTAATAATGAAGTGTCACATTTTTTGTTGTTTTATATGTCTATGAGATAGATAAATATAGAGGGATATGAACATTTCTTGGAAAGAATATTTTGCATCGGTATTAAAATTGAAATAAGAATTATATCGAGAATTCATATGTTATGTAATATTAATCTATAAAACAAAGTTGAGGATTAATTAAAGGAAAGCCAATGTGATGCTTGTGATTCCATTAATTGATGTTTGCTGGAATCTATATTAGGATAGTAGAACTTTCAATAAAATAAAAGGTTTGCAAAGTGTGATTAAAACACTATTTAATAGACCTAGGTCATTAATGGTAACATAATAAATCATCAAAATATCTAAATAAACAACTAAAATATGTACTTTTTTGTATTACTTTTGATTAAATGCCTTCAAAAGGTGTCAAAAGAAGAAGAACAAAAAATTAGCTTCCCTAAAAACTGCCTCAATCGCATATAGAAACATTAACAAAAAGCTAAAAACTTTCCATAACAAACATCTAATTTGACATGCGAAAGTAATGAAAACTCTAAGCTGCTCTAAAACTACCTTTTGCTTAACGATTGGACTCTTATGATGAAGACATTTGAGAATAAATTTCGAAACTTTGTTGACGATACTAACAAGCAACAATCTCAAAAGCTTACAAATCTCTTCTAAGTTACAGAGAGGGGTGGCTTCATCTTCATTCGATGTAGCTGCATCGACTTAAAAGGAGTAAAAAATAATTCATTAATTTATATAACTACAGTACAGATAAAATGTACATGGACATTCAAACTAAAGGCTAGCATAAAAAATAAAACTACAAACCTAAGGATGCACAAATAGTTTAACTTTGATAAAAACAAGAACAACAATAGGCGAAGACAAAATTGTACCTCAATCAAGGGAGATTTGTTTTCTAATACACCATAAAGGTATGTACAGGCAGATCTTCTTCTTCCATGGAGACCAATTCACTAAGGGGGTGCAATAGTCGAGTTTTTCGCAGCTTTCAAATGGGCTCTGCCAGATAGTGGGATTTAGTTCTACCTTGTAGGGTTCCATTGATGCAGGGAATGGAGAAAGGGGGGTTGATTACAATTGCAAATGTAGATTGTGTTTTTATATGCAAGGGTAGTTATTGTGATTTTGCAAATCATTTGGGGGCAGTGATGGAAATAAAAATGGAAAAAAGTTGCTGAATTGGGATGTAGGGACTTAAAGCGGGAATGGGGATTCGGTATTTTGTTGTAATAGGATTTCCATTTAATCCTAATCTAACGTCCATAAAGTGAACCAAACGCGGTAATAAGGTCCCTAACAGGAACGAGGAGTTAATGGAGAAGCTACTCCCCTAAAGTGAATAAAGTGTTAATACTTACAATTTTGCTATATATTGAACAACCTACCTATCTGAAATAGCTATGGGCTTAGCATATATGCAAGTCATAAATGAAAGAAATTTAATATATATATATATATATATATATTATCATGAAATGATTTCAAGAGTTTGCTGTTAATACTTGTTTAATATTTAATGTCTCAACAAGTTAAAGATAATAATGGTAATGATCTAATAGAATTTAATGAATATATAGAAGATATAGAATTTTTATTATATATAGTTTAGGCCTATTCTATTTTAGGAGAAAGATTTTATTTGTATGATATATATTTTAGAAGAAATTAAGTCATCTTCCTCTTTCTATCTTTTGTTATAATATTTTCATTTGGATCTCATAGCTTTCATTTAGTGTAGCTTCTTCTGGGTGTTTTATGATATTAAAGTCAAAGGGAGAGTATATAGTGTAATAAGTTAGTTTGTATTTTCTTGTAGAGACGATTTTCTTTGTGAAAATCTATATCTTATATTCATTGATCACTTAGGATGATTCCTGTATGGAGTTCCTTGTGTTGTGATAAGCTTATTAAGGCTTGGCATAAATCCTATTTTGAGTTGAGGGTAACAAAAGGGTCATAAATTAGAAATCACAACATAGCATTCAAAATTAGTCCTGTGAATTGGATCTATAAGATTAGATAAATTAGTCTCTTTTGAAAATATGGATTTACCTAGAAGAATTATGTCTTCTTCTAGCTTTGCGTCTATTGAGCAATAAGAAGAATCTATATGAAATAATAGAGATAAAATACATATGAAAGATTTTAATAAAGCAACAGATGATTAGAAGATTCCTAAAACTTCCTATGATCAAATATACTAAATGGCTAGATGGAAAATTTTTGGAAAAAATGATTATGTTATAGCTATAAAAGAAAAGGACATTCTAGTTTCTGATGGCTTAACCACAGTAAAATTATTAAATGTTGACTCAATTAAAAGATATGTAAAAGAATGGAATTACATGTACATAGGTTTAGTCTAAGTAGGAGCTAAACCTCTTACTAAATTAAGATTAAATACTTCTGTTTTCATGGTTCTTAAAGATGCTAAGGAATTAGTTTATGAAAGATTAATTCATGATACTATTGAAACCAGTCTTAGTAATGGACCAATTTAATATGAATGCCATCCATATATCACCCTAAGTCTTAGAGATAAAACCATAATGAGTTCCTTAATTTTTCAAATTAAAACTCATAATTATAAAATTGTAGAAGGTGTGATACTAATGGTTGTAATTTATAAAATATATTTTAAGTTAATGAAAATTGCTTTTGGTTCTAAAGCTTATAAGATTGATAAGAGAGGTCAGACTCTTCTTATCCAAATAGACTTAAGCAAAGTTAATGTTTTTGTCTCTAGAATGATTCAATGGTTTCAGGTTAACCTACCTAAACACTAGGAAGTAGAAAATCACTTCCAAAACAACCTGATTACAATACTGAACTATCAAATGTTATCCAACACCTGGATGGAAAAGTTAGCATCCAATTTAATAAGAGATCTTTTGATCAACCTAAAAAGCCTTTAGAAATAAGGTCAATATCATCATCATCTAGAAGATTAGTAGATCTAGCTCCATCTCTACCTATAATCCAATCACCATTTGATCTTCAGTCCAATGTGCAACCTAATGTCCAAGATAACCCTTCTCTTTTTGAGATAGTCAATAATAGGTCAAGGATAACTAGACCAATATACCAACCAACTAGTGTTTTAAATCATTAGGAACAAACACCTTTAGACATAGGTGATCTTAAACTTAATGTTTTAGAAAAACCCTTTGAACCTGATAGGATTCTTTTAAATAAAGAATTTAATTCACCTAAAAATGAGAAAATTAGGAAATGGTATTTTAATACTTTTAATAATGTTAAGCAACAAATAAAAGATGAATATTATAATTTTATGTATGAAATTGGTTCTCAAATATATTTCTTCCAATAATTTGAAGAATATTATTTGAAACCTAAAGAAATTAATGTTATTAATGAATGCTTTAAATGGAAATTAAGTGATGAATAAATAATAGAATCAAATCATTCATCATTTAGTAATATAAAATTTACTCATAAAAATACTGAAATAACTTTTGCGCCTTTCAAAAATGCCATTGAAGAAGAAGGTTCAAGAATTAAAAAAATAATAAATCAAAATAATTTTACTAGTCAACAGTTACATACAATAGGGAAACAATTAGACAGATTGGAAAATGTGATAAATAATGAGATAGATAAAATCAATGAAAAAACCCTAATTGATAAGACTAATAAAAATACCCTTTTATTCAAACCTTTTGAAATACCAAAAAATCTAAGTAATGAATTTTTAAAAGCTTTAGATGATAAGAAAAGAATGCTAAAAAACAAAATGGTTAAAGAAGAAATTTCGTTTTCAAAACCAATTAATGTGTTAAGATTAGATACCCCATATCCTCCCAAAAGAAATATTGTCATAGATGATACTTCTTCACAAAAAATTAATATTCTTGATGAAATTGATAATGAATCCATTAATGAAACTGATAATGAATCAATTAATGAAACAATATCTAATGTTTCTTTAAAAGACTTAAATATTAATGAACCAAATGATGATATTAATAAAATTAATTGGAAAAAACCTTAAAAATTATATTATCAAAGAGCAACACCTCTTGATATAATTTTTGAAGAAAAAAATGATAATTACCAAAATAAGTATTTTATAGGATTCAGTTATGAATCGAATATAGATGGATACTCAGAATAAAAAATACTTAATGTTCTTAACCAAATGATAATGTTTTCTAATACTAATAAAACTATTCCAAATGTTACTGATTATCAAGTAGCACTCCTTTTAATTTTTGGTTTTACTGGACAATTAAAGGTTAGTGGGATAACTATCTCGCTGAAGAACAATGTATCAATATTTTAACTTCATGTAAATTTGATGAAAATAGAAGAATAATTCTAAATGAGAATGAAGAACCAATCCAAGACATTGTTAATACATTAATATTCTCAATTAGTCAATATTTTATTAGAGACCCTTCATATATTAGGGATAAAACCTTAGATTTATTGTCTAACATGAAATGTAAGTTTTTAGGAGAATTTATACAATATAAGAATATTTTCTTTCAAAGAGTCTTACTTAGAAATGACTGTAATCAACCTTTTTGAAAGGAAAAATTTTTAGCTGGTTTACCTAAATTAATAGGGGAATAAGTTAGGACCAAGATAGGGGAAGACAATGATGGAGAAATTCCTTATGATAATTTATCTTGTGGGGAATTAGCAGTTTATGTATATAAAATTGGAACTAATCTATGCACAACAATTAGATTACAAAAACAATTAAAAAATGAATAGTGCTTAAAATGCCAAAACCTTCATGAATTTTGTACTCAATACGATCCTTCTTTTATCGATAAAAAGAAGAAAAAGAATATTAAACACTCTCACACATATTCTTAAGGTTCATAATGTTCTAATAAAAAAAACCCTAAAGAAATTTAAAAAAAAAACCCATTAAAAAATTTGAAAGTAAAAAGAAACTAATGAATAAAAAATACAAGAAAAAATCCTATAAATAATTAAGATGTTACAAATGTAAAAAGATTGGCCAGACAACAAACTTCTATAAGATCAACAATAAACTTAATGAATTGAACCTAGATGAATAAACAATGGAAAATATTTTACAAATTTTCTGTGATCCTACAACATCTGAAGAAGAATGTGATGATGGAATTTAAGTCAATGATACGAACTCTTTATCAACATCATCTTCTGATGATAATGAAATTAATGTTTTAACAAATGAAAAAGAAAAAATTCTTTGCAATTTTGATCAATTACGTAATGATAATGAAAAATTTAATTGTCAAGCTTGAATTTTTGGTTACTTTATTTCATTCGATTTCCTATTTTCTAGTTAATACTAAACCTTAAGTAATTTAGTATTAATCATCAACTAGAGAAATTAGGAAATTCTAATTCTTTTATTAAAAAATTTTAGAGTCATCACCCGACCGAAGTTGGAAAAAAGAAAAGAAACCGTAAATAATTGAGTAGATTAATTATAATTTGGCTATTGGTTTTTGATTTCGATTTCAATTTCATACAAATTAGAGGGATTCGAATTCGGGGGCTAACCTATTTAATCTTAATGGGTACCATTATATATTTACCAAAATTTAGTTTATTCTTCAAATTATAATATTTTTAAGGAAAAAATAAAAACCAAAAGAAAAAAAAACCTAAGTTTTTACAAATTTTATCGTCGCTTTAAAGGTGTTTACGTATTCACTAGCCGGGATTAAACGATCGTAGTTCTTTCAGAAAAACTTTAGTATGTTGATTCTTTATAATTTTTGAAAACCGACCAAGTTTACGTATTCAATCAATTTAGTTTATTTAAAAAAAAAAAATCTAAGGGGATCCTAACTCATGAGTAATCAAAAGACTCTTTAAAATGTCTTAAAAATCTTATTGATATTTTAAATTAATTTTTACTTCTAAAAATTGATTTTCTAAGTGAGAAATCTTAAAAAACTAATCCTAAAAAATTTCTAGACTAATATATATATATGTATGTATGTATATATACATATTACTACTCTTAAATAGACATTTACTTAAATAAATACTTAATCTATAAGAAAACTAATGCTAAAAAGGAACACCTAAGTTAATATATATATTTATATATCTATCTATATCTCTACTTATTAAATACTTACTTAAATAAAATCATATCATATAAAAATTTATATTAAAAAAAAATCTCCTGATTTATACAGATCTTATATACTACGTTATATGAATATGGATATAATAATATAATATGATTAGAATAATAATAAACTACATAAATAATAATAATAAATAAATAAATAAGAAATTGAAGAAATTGAACCTTAGTTATTTTTCGATCGAATAGCTCGATGTGTACTCCTATTGTTGGACGTTGGTGCTAGTTGATCAGTATTGTGCATCGTTGGTGCGTGTGTATTGCTATTCGGTATCGTGTGGTGACAAGCCAATCAACTAGGCATGAATTAAGGATGTAAGGTTGTTGTTGTCGCTGTCGCCTGTTGCGGAGACTTATGATGTGTAGTACGATTGAGGATAGTGATCAGCGGTGAAGGGTAGTGACTGTGAGTGTGTGTGGCTATGAAGTGTATGCGTTGAGTGGTTGGTGCATGACTAGTGTTGGATCTGTGTGGTCTGTGCTCAATGCTGTTGTGTGGAGTGGATGGTGATCAAAGTGCTGTGCGTTGATCAGCGAAGTCGTAGTTAGAACTTCAGTAGAGTTTAGTTGTGTATTTGTTGTATGGTTCTCCAGTCAATGATGCAAGGTGCGTGTCTCAGTCAATTTCGTAGATAGTCTGCAGTAGGCTGGGTTTAACATGTACAGAGGTTAGATTGGCTGTTGTCAGTCAGTATGTCGAAGGTTAGATGTTACTTTGCTGTTCGTCGAGTGCTACATCGTTGATCGTGGATGGTGGGTTGTGTCGAGTGTAGGCTACTATGTAATGTGTTGTAGTGAATGTGTGAGTTGTTTGTGGGCTGGAGCTTGGCATGGATGGAGCAGCGATCGTAGTTGATTGCATGACAGTGTGGGTTAGGGACGACTACCATTCATGTTGATAAAGTTAACGGCATGGATTGGATCGTGGAGTTTAGATGCAATGAGCTGTAGATCCTACTAGAGTTTAGACAGTTATTATGTTGGCGTGTGGACTTTGGATGTGATTCAAACAAGGGAGTAGAATTGGCAAAAGATAAAATTATTATTATTTTTTTTTTATGTTCTTTTCCAAGCGAGTGTGTAAATTCCTAATGAGGGTATCCTTGTTATACCGTGCGATCTCTATTTATAAAATTCGAAACAAATCAAACCCAATTAAATCTTTTGTATTGATACGAATTCGATCCGATGAAAATCAAATTATTTATATCAACTTAAACTCGATTTGATAAAAATCAAATTAGATTTAAATTTTAATAATGAGTTAAATTAGATTTGAATCTTATAAATCTTTATTGCGTTAGATTTGAATCGAGCTAAAACTAAACTCATTGACTCTAAAATAAATTATTTTCTAAAAAAAAAAAATCTTTGTAATTTTTTCTTTTCTCATTTTTTTGTATTTTTATCATTTTTCAATTTATTATTATTTTATTATTTATTATTTTGGAATTAGGACCCAATTATTTAAAAAAAAAATTAAAACTATAGAGGGGGGATGGTGTGAGCACATAAAACTTAGGTGTCTACATTAATTATATAAAAAATGCTAATAAATCTAATTTTACTATTACACAAGTAATCTTAATGAAATTCTTGAAAGAGAAAAAAGAAAACAGAAAAAATCCATCTTCGTTAATGATTTACACAATGAAATTACTGTTCAAAAACAAGAAATAAAAGACTTAAAATTAATACAATTATAACTTCAGAAAGATTATCTTGAATTAAAACAAAAAATGGTTAATCAAGAATATCCAAATAATAGTTCTGAAATTAGAAATAATATAGAAACGTCAAACAATGATAATGTCCAAAATGTTTTTGAAAATGATTGTCTTTTCCAACTTGTTGAAACAACAACAAGAAAATGGATAATTAACGTAACAATAAGAATTAACAATGAATTTGTAATAGAGACAATGACGTTATTTGATATTGGTGCCAATTTAAACTGTATTAAAGAAGGGTTAATTCCTATAAAATATTTTGAAAAAAAAAAAAACAATCTCTAAGCTCTGTATCTAGTAGCAAATTACAAATCAAATATAAATTGTCCAATGTTGAGGTTTTGAAAGAAAATGCTTCTTATAAAACCACATTTATTCTTGTAAAAAATTTAAATAAAAATATTATTTTAAGAACTCCTTTTATTAATTTAATTTAACCATTTTCTATTAATGATAGAGGCATTGAGACATAATATTTCAAAAGAAAAGTTTTTTTTTAATTTTATCTCTAAACTACGAACCAAATATTTAATTCAATTTTTGAATTAAAAGATAATTCAATTTCTGAATTAAATTGTTTAATCGAATGTAAAGAAAAACATTTGATGTATCTAAAAAATGGCTTTGAATTAAAAAGAACTGAAACTCAACTTTCTAATGAAAGCTTAATGAAGAAAATTTCTAATCTGGGTTTAGAAGTTAAAAATTCAATCTATTTGATACTTCCTAATACTTTTTGGAATCGTAAGTCTTACATAATAAATTTACTTTATAAAAATGATTTTAACGATAAAAATATTCTATGAAAAGTAAGACCTTTTTAAATGAATAATGAAGTTTTAAATCATTATAAAAAAAGAAATTAATGATTTGCTTAATAAAAATTTAATTCATAAGAGTAAGTCTCTTTGGAGCTGTTCTACTTTTTATGTTAATAAAAATGTAGAAATTGAAAGATGTGTCTCAAGGTTAGTAATTAATTATAAACTTCTTAATAATGCTATTAAATAGATTAGGTATCCTATATCTAATAAAAGAGACTTACTCAATAGATTACACAATGCTAAAATATTTTTTAAAGTCGATATGAAATCTGGATTTTGGCAAATCCAGATTAAAGAACTTGATAGGTATAAAACTGCATTTATTGTCCCTTTTGGTAAGTTTAAATGGAATGTAATGCCTTCTGGATTAAAAACCCTTTTGGAGAAGCTATGAGATACTAACAAAAATATTCTAACAAAAGATAGAAAGAGGAAGATTACTTAATTTCTTTTAAAATATATATCATATAAATAAAATTTTTCTCATAAAAGAGAATAGGCCCAAACTATATATAACAAAAATTTTATTGCATCTTCTACATATTCATTAAATTCTATTAGATCATTATCATTATTATCTTTAACTTGTTGAGACATTAAATATTAAACAAGTATTAATAGCAAACTCTTAAAATCATTTCATGATAATATTTTTCTTTTCTCTTATTTTCAAATATTCTTTGCTCATATTTTGAAATTAAATTTAGATGATGTTCAAGACAAGCATTGAAAAACCCATCCTAACAAGTATTCCTTTTAAGATCATTAACAATATTTTCAAAATCTTCAATTTGAATTCTTATACACATTCTATTATTTCTACAATTTGCCATAAGATTTAGATAATGATTGATATATTCCTTTAAAGCGTACATAATGAAATAAAATTAATTAAACATTTAAACATTAACAAGTGTAAAATAACATTAAAGGAATATAACTATAAACATAAATTTAAACCATCATAAGCGGCAGATCTAAAGTTAGTGGGGTCTTATGACATTAAATAATAAGCATTAAAAAAAACTACCATAAGCGGTATAACTAGTTGATTATAGGGTATGTGCATAAGACATATAAACATATAAAAGCATAAGAACATTAATCTTATAGAGTTACACTCATTTATTTGATGAAGATTCCCCTCATAAGATGAACATAAGAAGATGTAATCAAAATTGAAAATTTCAATTCATTTCAAAATAGCATTTACAAAATATGAGCATTACACATGAACCATTGGAAGAAATATTGGATGTATATGGTGTTATACCTTAAGACAGAAGCGTATGTATACTTTACAATTATAAGAAGAAAGAAAAGAAAGGAAGAGAAGAGAGTAAAAGGATGGATGGGTTAGAAAGGATGGAAAAAGATTAAAAGAGCATTAAAGACAAGAAGAGAATAGAGGAGGAGAAATTAGTTTGAAGAGAATATTGTGGAAAAAAGGCTTGGTTTTAGATGAGGAATGAGGTCTCTTTTATAGGAAAAAAGACCTAGACATAACACTATTCAGGAATAGTTAAAGTGAAGCATAATGGCCAACAATTCACTATAGTAAATAGTGAAAAGTAAAGAAATAAAAATCATTATGTCGGAAGTGACATCATTGTGTACTGTGATATATATGAACACTTATTTCTACTAGTATAATACACTGTAGGTATACATATAAAATACATTACATTATTCATGGATCTACTAAATCTATTCCATAGTAATCGTCTTCATTGGTATTGCCACTGTGATGGGAGGCCAATTTTGAAGCTGATTCACTTGTTGATTCATTCAAACTTGTTAGTGTACCTTCTCTAATAGTTTTTTCATCTACATCGGAGAGCTCACATTCACTATTGATGACATTAAAAAACCTATGTCATGGAGGAAAGGAGTTGTAATGTCTTGAACATTGGATAGAATTACTAAAGATTGATCATTATTTATCCAATTAAGGATAGCATTTTCTTTGGCTTTATTTCACATCTTGAAATTATCTCACCATTTAACTTTATATTTTCTCGTTAATATGGTAGTCTGAAAATCATAATCTTGCTTGTATTGGAAAAACCATGTTATAACCCATAAGACACTGATGTGCATGAAATGTAACATAAGTTTCTCAAAGTATTTTTCATAGTGCTTTGGGGTATAATTTTTCATAAACACATTGTATCCACTATAAGCATTTTCTTAGATTATGTCAATTATGGCTCTAAATTCATCCCACCAGTATGCAAATTAATAAGGAAGGTTCTTTGAAGAACATTTATCAAGGAAAACTAATCATGTGTATAATTTCTTTGGGTTCATTCTATAAGAGACATTCCACCAAGTTTACTTATAATCTTGCTTACAATCAAAGTAATTATAAGTAACTTAGTAATTTGGTTGTAATCCATTGGGGACATTTGGAATTTTCTAGGCATTGCTGGATGACTAGATCCACACCATTCATTAAGGTTTAAGACCTTATGGATTCTAACAATAGAATAGCTAATCATCCCATTATTTTCAAAATGTTTGAATGAAACTGAACCCGTTTCACTCAAAATTCTTTCATACAATTCTATTAGCTTATAAAAATCATAGGGAATATAATTAAAGCTTTGAGTAAGAATTTTTTTGGCATAATCTTTTGCCTGGAGCATCTTGTTCAGCTTGTTGCATTTGTGTTTTTGGGATTATTGGGGATGTTGGTTGAATAGTTGTTACCAAAGACTTAAAACGTTCTAGGTCTATTGGAAAACTAATTGGAGCATTGATTGGGCATTTTGGATTATTTTGTAATATCATTTGGAAATTTTCAATTAGAGTCATTGTGGAAGGTGTTTCATTAGGTTTGGATTGTGGTATCATTGGTTGTTCATTGGGATTAATTGAGGAAGAAGATTCTTCCCTAATCATTAAACGAACATTTGGTTTGGTAGCATCAAACCATAACCGGATATTGGTCAATCCTTTCTTTTGGGGTTCTTTCCCCTTTCCTTTGTCTTTCTTGGAAGCCATCTCCCTATAGAAATTCACGGGTAAGGAAGTCAGGAAGAAAATTAGATGATCCATTAACACGCTCTATTTTGAAATCGAAAATAGATAAAATTGATTGCCATCTAGTAAAAATTTGTTTAGAAGCAATATTTTGAACATTTTTTAACAAAACATTTTTAGTCGCTTTACAATCAATTCTTAAAAGAAATTTTTGGTTTAACAAATCACCTTAAAATTTAGAGATTGTTAAGACAATTGCCAAAATTTCCTTTTTGATTGTAGAGTAGTTCTTTTGACATTCATTCCAATATTTAGAAATAAATTGAACAACATATCTTGTCTTTGTTTAAGGATCCCACCTAATTCAATGTTAGATGCATTCGTCTCTACTATTTTGAATAGAGATGGGCCTACTATATAGAGACATAGAATTTCATGAATTTTTGTTTAATTTCTTTAACAACATTAGTATGACATTTTAACCATTGTAGAGGATTCTTTCTTAATTTTTGGTAAAGTGGTTTACACAAAATGTTAAGATTATGAAAGAAATCAGCAACATAATTTAAACTTCATAGAAATCTTTGAAGTTAATTTTTATCTTTGATTTTAATAGGAAATTTAGATGTGAATTCAATTGACCTTTGAATTGGAATTATTGTGCCATTGTAAATATGAAATCCTAAGAATCTAACCTTAGTTTGGAAAAAGGTAAAACTTTGATGGTGACACAATTAAACCATTCCTTTTAGCAACATTAGTAAAAATTTTAATATATTTAAAATGTTGATTTATATTAAATGAAAATATTAAGACATCATCAATATAGACAATTATAAAATTTGAGTAATCATTAAAAATTTTATTCATTATTCTCTAAAATTCATTGGGAGCATTTTTTTAATCCAAAAAACATTACATTTCATTCAAACAGACCAAAAGGGATAGTAAATACAGTTTTATACCTATTAGATTCTTTAATCTGGATTTGCTAAAATTCAGATTTTATATTGAATTTAGAAAATATTTTAACATTGTGTAATCTACTAAGTAAATCTCTTTTATTAGGTCCTAATCCATTTAAGAGGATTATTAAGAGATTTATAATTGATTATTAACCTTAGGATACCTCTTCCAATTTCTACATTTTTATTAACATAAAAAGCATAACAGCTCTAAGGAGACTTACTCTTACGAATTAAATTTTTATTAAGTAAATCATTAATTTCCTTTTTACAATTATTTAAAACTTCATTATTTATTTAAGACGGTTTTGCTTTTGTTGGAATATTTTTATCATTAAAATCATTTTCATAAAGTAAATCTATTATATGAGACTTATAATTCTAAAAAGCATTAGAAAGTGTCGAATAGATAGAATTTTTAATTTATAAACCTAGATTAGAAATTTTCTTCATTAAGATTTCATTAGAAAGTTAAGTTTCAATTCTTTTTAATTCAAGGTCATTTTTTAGATATATTAAATGTTTTTCTTTACATTCGATTAAAAAATTTAATTCAGAAATTAAATTATCTTTTAATTCATTTAAATATTTGGTTTGTAGTCTAGAGATAAAATTAAAAACAATTTTTCTTTTGAAATATCGTGTCTCAATGCCTCTATCATTAACAAAAAATGATTGAATTAAATTAATAGAAAGGAGTTCCTAAAATAATATTTTTATTTAAAATTTTTATAAGAATAAAGGTAGTTTTATAAGAAGCATTTTCTTTCAAAACCTTAGCATCAGACAATTTATATTTGATTTGTAATTTGCTATTAGATGTAGAGCTTAGAGATTTGGTTGTTTTTTCAAAATATTAATAGGAATTAACCCTTCTCTAATATAGTTTAAATCCATACAAATATCAAATAACGCCGTTGCCTCTATTACAAACTCATTGTTAATTCTTATTGTTACATTAATTATCCATTTTCTTGTGGCTATTTCAACAAGTTGGAAAAGATAATCATTTTTGAAAACATTTTGGACATTATCATTGTTTGACATTTTTGTATTATTTCTAATTTCAAAACTATTATTTGGATATTCTTAATTAACCAGTTTTTGTTTTAATTCAAGAAAATCTTTCTGAAGTTATAATTGCATTAATTTTAAGTCTTTTGTTTTTTGTTTTTGAGCATTAATTTTATTGTGTAAATCATTAATAGAGATGGATTTTTTCTGTTTTCTTTTTCCTCTTTCAAGAATTTCATTAAAATTATAAGGTAAATTTAGTGTAATAGTAAAATTAGATTTACTAGCATTTTTTATATAATTAATGTAAACACCTAAGTTTTGCCTCTACCCCTTTATAATTCTAATTTTTTTTTAATTGGCTCCTATTTCCAAAATAAAAAATTGAAAAATGATAAAAATACAAAAAATGGGAAAAGAAAAAATTATAAATATTTTTTTTATTTTTTAAAATAACTTATTTTAGGGTCAATGAGTTTAGTTTTAGCTTGATTCAAATTATTTTAAAGAGTCACGTAATTTAAGTATAATTTAATTGTACTAAGAGTCAAAGCACAAGCTAATGACTTAATAGATAAGTAAAGATAAAAAGATAAAAAAAATAAAAAAAAAAGTGCATTTAAGTTTGTTATTTTATTTATTTTATTTTATTTCCTTTTTTGTACTAACATTTTTTTTTTTGTTACAGTTAATTTAAGAGGGTAGTTTTAGGGGTATGTTTTATTTCATTTTATTTTTTGCATCATAAATGCATGGTAAATACGGTTAGAACCAGACCATCTTAAGACCTTAGGAGGGGGGCCGTTGTGTAAGCTTTGAATGTTATGGGATAACCACCTTTTAGGGCCGATCAAGCTACCTCACTTAAGTTTAGATGTGACCACAGAACTGTTACTTTGAAAAAACACGGTGATTGCAGAACTTAAGGACCTTCAGAACCCGCTCGTTGCATCACATGAAAACCTTTTTTCAAAAATCACAACCTATAATGTGGTAGACCGAAACGAATAAGGACAGTTATGAAGTTATAGTCGTAATATTTCCCTATAAATAATTTGTAATAATTCGGTGTAAAGTTTAGAATAGGTTGTGATTGTAATTGTAATTTTGATTTTTCACATAGGCATGGTTAAGTTAAGAGCCCTTTGAAAAAATTCATGTCCACTTACCACATTGGCCTCAAAGACTGCTTTAGATGTGGTTTTGACTCTTCAGCCTAGATAAGTAGGAGTTTATTAAAGAACAAGATTAGGTCTATCCTCTCTCTATAGAAGATCCCCGTAAACATCACTTTAGTGCAGGCCTTAGTTTACCTATGGGAGCTCGAGTCCATCAGTTTTTGTTTAGGCTTACATCAGCTAAGCCCAACCTTGGAAGAATACTCCTAATTGTTGTGGGCGGCCCCTATTATCACAAATGATGTCTATGTCCCAGACTTAAAAGCTGTAGCACCAAAGATCTTCAGTAAGTTGTTAAGAGTCAGGAAAACTGAGATAAACCGAGTTTTAAATCAAGGAATGATCATTCGGTTAGAGGATGTTGTAGACTGGTTTTCTATTGAATTGAAGCATAGAGACAAACGAGAGGTTTTTTATGCAAATTTGCAAGCATGGCACCAGCATTGAGTAAACGCCTTTATCTTGGTAATCTTCAACACCATATTGTTCCCTGATGACAAATGTTGTGTCTACTTCAGAGTTATAGAAATCGTAATCTAATTTCGTAAAGGGAAATCATATGTCCCAACCCTCTTAGCTGAGCAAATTCGCTCATTGAATCATCTTAAAAAGAAGAAACGAAGAGATCTAAAGACCAATATGGTTCTACTTATAATTTGGTTCGTTAGCCACATGAGAAGTTACCAACTCAATTTCAACCAGGCTAAGTTTACCTAGCAATGTGATCTCATCAAGTCTTTTGAAGAAGAATTGAGTTGCCAAAAGACATAGTTATTCGCTACTACGTCTAATACTTTTAAGGTATGAAAGTAGAAGAGTTACTGTGGATGCCCAGGTGGTTTGCAAGTAAGGAAATGATAAGAAGATGTGAAGATTTCAATGCAGTGCCCCTAATTGGCTTCAACCTCTGTACCAGATACGTCCTAGCTAATGGGCTCGTTGAAGATATGACCCCCAAACCACCATTAGAAGCCATCTCATTAGACTTTCATAACCCCAGCATGTTGATAGTTGATAAAGTGGCCAAACTCTTAAGCATCTGAGCCTTTTGGCACACAAGAAAAGCCACTCCTACCACCAAGGGGATAGTAGGCAAGAGCTAGACAACTAAAGGACTTCTTTATCGCTAGTTGAAGAAACTGAAAGATATGGAAGAGAACAAGGAGAAGGAAGAAGTTAAAGTTGAAGCTAAACCCGAAAAAGCAAGAGTTGGAGAACAGCTGTGAGGAATATCATTAGAAGATAAAGGCATTAAAAGCACAATTGAAGAGGATCAAGTGAAAAGAAGAGGAGGCTCCCAAGATCTGAAAGAGGAAAAAGACTCAAGATGAGCTCACTAGTCATATGAAGATTAAAATTTAGATTTTAGGCTCTTTTAATGTTTTCTTTTTTTAGGATTCCTTTTTCAAACAGAATAAGTGATGTAAAGCTTCACAATTGCAAAAAATTAATAAAAATTAGTTAGGTTTTGCCACATCAAAGGTCTCTTGCCAATTCTTAATTTTCATTGCATTTGTGTGTCGTACATCCTGCATTCGTATATTTAATAACCTTTTCTTAGAAAAACGTAATATATGCTAACCCTTTATTGAGTTTTCACTAGTTAAAATCTTAAGATAGCTCCTAAATGTCAAGTCATTTAGAGAAGTCTGATTAGAACACATTCGCAGACCAAGATGGCCACTACTTAAGGAGATGACGAAGAGCTCGAGATTAATGATCCCTTTGAGCTGAGGTTCCATTCCATAAAGAGGGCTATGGAGAAGATGGCAGAACAAATGAGCTTCTTAATAGACAACATTGCTTTGCTGCAAGCCATAGCACTAGCTAATAAAGAAAGCTCTAGGGCCCATTATATGAAGAATACGTAGGCTCTTGAAGTAGAGCATGAATATCCAAAAGACTTATTTAAGTCAGAAGGAGTTTACCTAAAAGTCAACCTGACCTTTAAACCTAACACGTATGTAGCCCCAAGATTGGTTGACCAAGGGCTTAGCACAAACAGTTTGAAAGAATTGGAAAAAAAAAAAAATTGACACAACAGATAGTTGAGAAGATGAAATCACTTATAGGGTATGATGGATTTGAACAAGCGGGGATCACCAAGTTTTCTACATATGACATTGGAGCTTACTTTGAGAAGTTTAAGGTGCCAGAGTTTGAAAAGTATAATGGGACAAGATGCCTCAAGCTCCATACCAGGTTATACGTCAGGAAGTTGGGTAAATATGTCCAGTATGATTCATTGATGGTACAAACGTTCCGAGATAGTTTGACAGGTCGAGCCTTAACTTGGTATGCCTAGCTCGACATAAACTAGATAAGTACATAGGAGAAACTTGCTAGGGCTTTTTATGAGTAATATAAGTTCAATGTAGAAGTAGCTTTGACTATGATGGGTTTAGTCGCCTTGTAGAAAAAGAATAATGAATCATTCAAAGAGTATGCTCAAAGGTAGAGGTCCTTAGTTACAAGAATATCTACTCCTACTACTGAGAAGGAGTTTATATCAGCTTTCATTAACACCTTGGAAATGCCTTATTTCTCCCATCTCATCAAGTAAGCTTCGTCCGGTTTTATTGAAGTGGTAGTAGTAGGGTGCAAGATCGATAGTGTCGTCTCCTCTGGCAAGCTTTAAGAGCCAGTAAATAGAAGGCTACCGGTTTCATCGTTTGGTCTTAGACCAGCGGGTAGCAAGCCTAAAGAATCTACTATTGGCATGGTAAACTCAAATGTCAAACCAAACGCTCAAGTCGCTTTCAGAACGAATCCTCCTTCGACTTAACAACAATTCAGAGACCAACCTCAGGCTAATAGGACTTTTAGACAGTTTACCAAAATACCTACTCCCATAAGTCAAGTTTTCAGGAATTTACGAAAAGATAATCTGATATGGTACAAACTTCCTAGTAATCGGTATAGGCCAAGAATCTCTGACCCTATGGTGAAATGTGAATATCATTGTGGGTAAGTAAGGCATTTGATCGATTCATGCTAGAGATTGAGGAATAGGATTCAAGACCTAATAGACAAAGGGATAGTACAATTAGATTTTGTAGAAGACCCAGCTCTAAACGTTAACAATAATCTCCTACCAAACCATAGGTCGATTATTGGTTTGATTTTTGATGATTGTACCGTCAATGTCATTAATTTAGATAAGAAGCCTAAGGTTTTTGAGTTCTATACGAGCGAGCAGTACCCTAAAAGCAAAGAGGTATACATTTCACGTATCGTTAGTACTAGAAAATTATAAGGCTGCTCCATTTAACTATCACATGGTAAATAAGGAGAAACCAGGTCCTCTGGTAGGGGGAATTACTCGATTGGAAAAGAGTTACCGCTTAAGAGAAGAGCATGAGAGGAAGGCTATATCGGGGGAATTGAATGATAAAACGATGGTCGAATACGTTAAAGGGTTATCAACCTTTACCAAGATGATCAAATCGAGTGAATACAAGATCATGGACTAACTCAGTAAGACTCTAACACAAATATCATTGATGAGCTTGTTGATCACATTTGAACCACACAGAGAAGCTTTGTTCTATACTTTAAAGGAGGTGAAGGTCCCTTGTGAAATTACAACTGAGAAGATGGGACCGATCACTAATTCCATCCTTGCCATAGATCAAATTTCTTTTTCAGTCGAAGAGTTAGGCGAAGAAGGGAACAAGCGTACGAAACCACTCTTCATCATGGTAAGGAGTAACGATATAATCATTACCAAAGTACTCATTGAAAACGGATCATCACTGAATGTCTATCCACTTGCCACCTTAGATTTGCTAGGTATCAACACGTCTGCAATTAGGCCCTTTGATGGTTCCAGAAGAGAGATTATAGGGGAGATAGATTTATCCATGAGTATTGGCCCTCAATGCTTCACTATTCGATTCCAGGTCGTGGACATTCCAAGATATTTCAACTTACTCTTGGGAAGACCTTGGATTCTTGTAATAAGAGCCATACCTTCGAGCTTGCACCAGAAGTTGGAGTTTATCTCAAATAGCTAAATGATTACAATTTTGGGAGATCAAGATTATGAAATTTACAAGGAAACGACCATACCTTTTATAAGAAGTGAAGGGCAAAAAGAGTTAGGCTTACAGATGTTTAAAGAAGTAAGCATGATTACTAGTCTTGAGAGAGAAAATGATAGAAGAATAGAATTCAAAGAAGGGCAGATTGGCACTTATGGCTTTGGCTACAACCTTACCCCGGCAAAAGAATTCCAAAAGAAACAAGCAAGGGGTAAGAGAGGTAACAAATTATACCATGCCTCAATGACCTTCCTATTACTAGTTGAGACATTCATATGGGTAGAAACTTAAGCCTTGGAATCTACCAATGGAAGATAAACAAGCTTGCCTAAGTCCCAACACCCTTTCCCTATGGTAAAGGGTGACCCTTAGTCAATATTTTTTGAATTTTTATTTTCAATAGTCATCGTTCCGAATGTATTGTTAAACCTTTCGTTAAAAAATATTAGTTAGGGCTTTATCTCATTCATGATTCACTTCCATTCATTCAATAAAATCTTAGTTTGTTTCTTTCCTTTGTTGTGTTTCAGTTCTCTTTTGCTTACATACACTTTTCTTTATACGCTTTGCCCAAATCCAATGAACCAAGCGAAAACCAGGAATACCTCGCATAGGTAGAAAATGAGAATATTGATATCGCTTCCAACCCTACTAGGTTAGTCATCGAGAATGATGTTGATGACTACAGTAATATATAAGAGGAATGGTAAAAACATGAACCAGGTAAAATTACTATCAATGAATTGATTGAAACAGTCAATGTGGGGGATGAAAATAATCTTAAGAATATAAAAATTGGAAGGAATCTAAAAGAGAAACAAAAAACAAAAATGATTACATTGTTAGCCGAATATCAAGACGTGTTTGCTTGGTCATATGAAGATATGCCAGGGTTAGACCCATTAATCGTAGTCCACCATTTACGTACACAAGAAGATGCCAAGCCTAAAAAGCAAAAGTTAAGGAGGTTTTAACCTGATGTCTTATTGAAAATCAAGGAGGAGGTTAAGAAACTATTGGAAGTTGGATTCATTGAGGTATCAGATTATCCGGAATGGGTAGCTAATATTGTTCCAATAATGAAGAAGAACGAGAAAGTCAGAGTCTGTGTAGACTTTTGAGATCTCAACCAGGCAACGCCTAAAGAAAATTTTCCATTGCCTTACATTGATGTTTTGGTGGATAACATGGCTGGAAATCATCTATTCTCATTCTTGGATGGTTTTTCGGGATACAATCAAATTTAAATGTCCAAAGAAGATAAAACCAAGATAACTTTTATTACAACACGGGGTACGTTTTGCTATAAAGTGATGTCGTTTGGGCTCAAGAACGTTAGGGCAACATATCAAACGGCAATGGTTGCGATCTTTCTTGATATGATGCATAAAGTGATAGAAGTGTGTGTTGATGATATGATTGCAAAATCCATGGAAGAGGAAGATCACTTAGAAAACCTTAGGAAGTTGTTTAATAGATTGAGAAAGTTCTAGTTGAAGTTGAATCCAAAGAAGTGTACTTTTGGAGTGATGTCAAGAAAATTGTAGGTTTCATAATTAGCCAAAGGGGTATTGAAGTTGATCTTGATAAAACCAAGGCTATAATTAACATGCCTCCTCCATGTACACTCAAGGAAGTATGAGGGTTATTGGGGCATTTAAATTATATAGCTCGATTTATATCACAGCTAACAAATACTGCCCTCTATTCAAGCTATTGAAAAAGAATGCGAGGATCAATTAGGATGAGGAATGTGAAGAGGATTTCACAAAAATTAAAGAATACATTATGAATCCACCAATGTTGGTAGCTCCTAAGCTTGGAAAGCCGTTGTTCTTATACTTGTCCATATTGCTCGAATCGATAGGGTTCGTGCTTGGTCAGAAGGATGAAGAAGGGAAGGAGCAGGCCATTTATTATTGGAGCAAGAAGTTCATAGAAGGGGACAAAAAATACTCGAAAGTCGAAAGAACCTGTTATGCATTGGTTTGGGTCATACATCGACTTAGATAATATACACTTTACTACCAAATCGAGTAAATAACACAACATAACCCCTTGAAGTATTTAGCAGAAAAACCGGCCCTCGTTGGAAGAGTTTCGAAGTGGCAAATGTTGCTGTCAGAATTTGACATCAAGTATGTAAGCTAAAGCTCAATCAAGGGGCAGGCCTTGGCAGATCAATTAGCAGAAAGTCCTCTGAGGATATCCTTCAAGAAGCACAAGTTGAGTTTCCTAATGAAAGTATCTTAGCGGTAGAAAATAATTCTAAGAGCGAAGCAATTGAGAAATCCTTAAGTTAGAAAATGTTTTTTAATGGAGCAACTAATGTGTTAAGATATGGAGTTGGGACAATTCTGATATCCCCTGAAGGTACATAATTCTTGATGGCCGTAAGACTGGCTTTCCCGTATACTAACAATATTATAGAATATGAGGCATGTATTTTGGGACTTAAAATTACATTGTTTAAGCAGATACGAGAATTAGAGGTGTATGGAGATTCTTTGCTAATCATAGGCCAAGCTTGGGGTAAGTATAAGATGAAAGACCCCAAATTAGTACCTTACCACCAACACTTGGCCGAGTAGATGGCCATGTTTGAGAAGATTACCTTCGTGTGCATACCAAGGGTTCAGAACCAATTTGTTGATGCCCTGACTACCTTAGCATCCATGACCCAAATATCGGGAGGAGTAAAGATTCAACCACTTAAGATTGAAGTTGAAGAAAAGCTTGCTTTTTGTTTGGTAATGGAAAGTTCATGTGATAAAAAGCCTTGGTACCATGATGTCAAAACATTCTTGCAACAAGGAACGTACCCCAAAGAGGATGAGAAGAAGGATAAGAAGATGATAAGAAGATTGGCTACTCAGTACTTGATAAGCGAGTCTACTTTGTAGTGATGATCACTTGAAGGTATGCTTTTATGATGTGTAGATGAGAAAGAGGTAGAGTTGCTAATGAAAGAAGTGTATGAGAGAGTATGTGGCCCTTATATGAATGGCTACATGCTTGCCAAGAAAATTATGAAGATGGGATATTATTGGTTGACTATGGAACGAGATTGCATCAAGCATGTTAGACACTACCATTTATGCCAAATCTATGCGAATAAAGTAAATGCTCCGCCTCAAGAATTGTATATGTTATCTGCACTATGGCCAGTTTCGATGTGGGGAATGGACATCATTAGCTTGATTACTCTGAAGGCATCTAACGGGCACCGATTTGTACTAGTGGCTATTGATTATTTCACTAAGTGGGTCGAAGCCTCATCCTACTCTAGTGTAACGAAGGGAGTAGTGGTTAGGTTCATTAAGAGAGACATACTGGCTTGGTATAGGACACTAAAGATAATTATTACCGATAATGGTATGAACCTAAACAATAAATTGATGTTAGAGTTATGCCGGCAATTCAAGATCATTCATATAAATTCTACTCCTTATCGACCTCAAATGAATAGAGCAATGGAAGCGGCCAACAAGAATATCAAAAGAATTATTGAGAAGATGGCTGCTACATATTGAGATTAGCATGAGATGTTACCATTTACACTCATGGCTTATCGAACTTCTATCAGAACATCAACAGGGGCAACCCCCTACTCATTGGTATATGGGATGGAGGCTGTATTACCAATAGAAGTCGAAATCCCATCTCTTAGGGTATTATTGGAAACCCAATTGGATGAGGTTGATTGGATAAAGAAACGAATTGAGCAATTGGATCTGATTGACAAGAAGAGAATGGCAGCTTCGTGCCACAACATCTGCTATTAGCAACGAATGGCTAGAGCTTTTAATAAGAAAGTACGGCTCCGAAGTTTTAAAGAAGGAGACATGGTACTAAGGAAAACTTTGCCTAATGTACAAGACTCGAGAGGGAAGTTTGCTCCAAACTATAGAAGACCTTACATTGTGAAGAAAGTATTGCTTGGGGGAGCCTTAATTTTATCTCAAATGGATGGTGTAGACTTTAGGGGCCCAGTAAACGCTGATGCATTGAAGATGTACTATCCTTAAAAGATCAATAGAATTTTTGCTTAGATTATGAAATGCAAACAATCTTAATATTACTAGGGTCTCATTTTCATTTTCTACATGCAAAGTTGGTATCCCTAATGGTCGTTGACATTGCGAAATATCTCTAGATCCTTCTTTGTTCCATTAAAAGTCCCCACTTCTTGCTTTATACAAATAATCCTTATGTACAAGAAACACAAGAAAAATAAACACTTAATTTGGAATGATGTTAATTGATAAAAATTCTCTTAATACTTTATTACGGTTCACCTCCCAAAAAAGGGAGATTTGTTTTCTATTTTTCAAGATAGAGCCATGTTTAGAAAGAGTAATGGGTGGCACATAAGTAGCAACTCGCTTAAGGGTAGAGGTTTACATAGAAAACCAATTAAGTTAGGTCGGAAATTTAAGATGTGACATCTTTGCTCAAGAGATGAGCATGTTTCATTTGTTAAAGTTGCCTTCCTAAATGCATCTTCAAGTATAGCGTACGTGTATTCGTTTTAGGTTTAAATTTCTTTCCAAAAAAAGAAGAGAAAAAAAAAAGAAAAGGGGTAGAAGAAGAAGAGATAGAAGAAGGGCAAGAAGAAGAAGAGGAAAAAGAAAGGGTAAAAACTATTGGTTCTAATTGGATTGCTTAAGAAAAGATTTGACTGTTTGAGAACTATCGCTAAAGCCAAGTAAGTGGTTCTGAGCTTTAAACATTGCATTTGCATTTGTTCTCTCCTTGGGGACAATGGACACTTAATTCTTAAACTCTTGGTTCAATCGGCTCTTTGGACTCAGTCCTAATTCATAGTCTCTTGGGCTTCTAGCCAGCTCATAGAGTGTTATCTTGATTCATGTTCTCACTCAAGGATCTAACTAGCTCTTAGAACTCGGTCCTGATTAAGTTTTCTCATTCTTTAGGGTTTTAACCAACTCTAGAAGCGCTTACCCATTTCATTCAATTTAGGGCTTTAGCTAGCTCTAAGAGCGCTTAGCCCACTTTGGTTAGTCAACTCATTGAGGTATGACTAAGTTTTCTCATTTTTAGGATTTTAGCTAGCTTTAGGAGCGCTTACCCATCTTATTCAGTTTAAGGCTTTAGTTAGCTTAAAGAGCACTTCACTCGCCTTAGTTAGTCAGCTAATAAGGGCACGACCAAGTTTTCTCATTTATTAAGGTTTTAGCCAACTCTAGAAGTGCTTATTCATCTCATTTTTTAAGACTTTAGCCAGCTCAAGGAGCAGTTCACCTATCTTGGTTAGTCAACTCATTAGGGCACAACTAAGTTTTCTCATTTTTTTTAAGACTTTAGCCAACTCAAGGAGTGCTTTACTCACCTTGGTTAGTCAACTTATTGGGATACGACCAAGTTTTCTCATTTAGGGTTTTAGTCAACTTAAGGAACGCTTCACCCACTTTGGTTAGTTAGCTCATAGGAGCACAATCAAGTTTTCTCATTCTTTAGGGTCTTAGTTAGCTCTAGGAGCGCTTTGGATGCCTTGGTTAGTCAAATCATAGGGGCACGACTAAGTTTTTTTCATTTTTTAGGTTTTAGCCAGCTTTAGGAACGCTTACTCATCTCATTCAGTTTAGGGCTTTAGCTATTTCAAGAAGCACTTTGCCCACTTTAGTTAGTCAACTCATAAGAGTATGGCCAAGTTTTCTCATTTTTTAGGGTTTTAGCCAACTTTAGAAGCGTTTACTCATCTCATTTTTTAGAGCTTTAGTCAACTCAAGGAACGCTTTACCTACCGAGGTTAGTCGGCTCATTAGGGCACGATCAAATTTTCTCATTTTTTAGGTTTTTTTTTTTCTAGCTTAAGAAACGCTTTGCCCGCCTTGGTTAGTTAGCTTATTGAGGTATGACCAAGTTTTTTTAATCCAGTTTAAAATCTTAGCCAGCTCTAAGAGTGCTTTACCCATCTTGGTTAGTCAACCCATAAAGGGGCACGACTAAGTTCTCATTATTCTCCTTAGGGTTCTTGCTAACTCACAGGGACACTAACCTCATTGCCATTCAAGCTTATCACCCTTAAATCATTAATGAACCAATCTTAGGATAGCTAGTTAATGGTAGCGCTTCTTAGGATAAAGTCAATCTCAAGGAAAAAATGTTGTCTCTTTTGTCTTTGTGGTGAAGTTTTGGTGTCTCTTTTGTATTTGTAGCAAAGTTTTATTCAAACTTCACCACAAAGAGAGGCAATTGCAGACACTCAAGTTTTGCCCCCCTATAGTTCTAAGTTTTGTTTTGTTTTGTTTTTTTTTTTAAATAATTGGGTCCTAATTCCGAAATAAAAAGTAATAAAAAATTAAAAAATGATAAAAATACAAAAAAAAATGAGAAAAGAAAACATTATAAATTTTTTTTTTATTTTTAGAAAATAATTTATTTTAGGGTCACTAAGTTTAGTTTTAGCTCGGTTTAAATTATTTTAGAGAATTACATAGTTTAAGTACAATTTAATTGTACTAAGTGTTAAGGCATAAGTTAATGACTTAATGGATAAGTATTAGAGTATTAATATTGAATTAGTTTAAGGTTATGGGTTCGAATCTCACTAGGTAATTACGTGCCTCTTATTTCTGCTTTCTTTCATTTTTGTGAAAATCGGTTGAGTGTACGGGATTCAAATCTAATTTTAAATCTTATCAAATCTTTTGAATCTAATGCAATAAAGATTGGTGAGATTCAAATCTAATTTGATTTCATTTTTGTGAAAATCGATTGAGTGTACGGGATTCAAATCTAATTTTAAATCTTATCAAATCTTTTGAATCTAACGCAATAAAGATTGGTGAGATTCAAATCAAAAAATCAAATTTGATTTTTATCAAATCAAATTTGAATCGTTATAAAATATTTAAATCTAATTTGATTTTTATCAAATCGAGTTTGATTTTTATCAAATCGAGTTTAAGTCAATATAAATAATTTGATTTTTATCAAATCGGATTCATGTTGATACAAAAGATTCAATTAGGTTTGATTTGTTTTAGACTTTATAAATAGGGATCATGCGGCATAATAAGGACAACTTCGCTAGGAATTTACACACTCGCTTGGAAAAGAACAAAAAAAAAACCAATGTTATCTTTAGCCAATTCCACTCCTTCATTTGAATCGCATCCAAAGTCCACATGCCAATATAGTGGCTGTTTAAACTCCAGTAGGATCTACAGCTCATTGCATCTCAATTCCACGGTCCAATCTGTGCCATTGACTCCATCAATACGAATGATAGTCGTCCCCAACCCACGCTGTTACGTAATCAACCACAACCACTGCTCCATCTACGCTAAGCTCCAGCCTATGAACAACTCACACATTCACTACGATACATTACATAGCAGCCTAAACTAGGCATAACCCACCATCCATGATCAGCAATGCAACACTCAACAAATAGCAAAGTAACATCCAACCTTCGACATACTGACCAACAATAGCTAATCCAACCTCTGTGCACATTACACGCAGCCCACTACAGACTATCCACGGAATTGATCGAGGTACGTACCTTACATCATCGATTGGAGAACCGTACAGCAAACACACAACTAAACTCCGTCGAAGTTCTAGCCATGACTTTACCAATCAGCGCACGCCACTCCGATCATCGTCTACTCCATATAGCAGCATCGAGCATAGACCGTAGGGATCTAACACTAGTCATGTACCCACCACTTAATGCACACACTTCATAGCCATACATGCTCACAATTGCCACCATTCATCACTGATCACTAACATTGTCCTATGCTTCGCTACGACAACAGTATACACTATCCTCAATCGCACTACATGCCACAATTCACACCTAACTGATTAGCACATCACTACATGACATTGGAGTAGCAATATGCACGCATCGATAGCATATAATACCGATCAACTAGCACTAACGTCCAATAGCAGCAACGCACATTGAGCTCCTTAACTAAACAATAACTAAGGTTCGGTTTCTTCACTTTTTAATTTACTTGTTATTATTATTTATATGGTTTATTATTATTCTAATCATATTATATTATTATATCCATGGTCATATAACGTAGTACATAAGATATGTATATATCAGGAGATTTTTTTTAATGTAAATTTTTATATGATATGATTTTGTTTAGGTAGATAAGTGTTTAATAAGTAAAAATATAAATAGATATATAAATATATATATTATCTTAGGTATTCCTTTTTAGCATTAGTTTTTTTATAGATTAAGTATTTATTCAAGTAAATGTCTATTTAAGAGTAGTAATATGTATATATACATATATATATATATTAGTTTAGAAATTTTTTAGGATTTCTTACTTAGAAAATTAATTTTTTAGAAGTAAAAATTAATAAAAAATCAATAAGATTTTTATGACGTTTTAAAGAGTCTTTTGATCACTCACGAGTTAGGATTCTCTTAGATTTTTTTTTTTAAATAAACTAAATTGATTGAATATGTAAACTCGATCGGTTTTCAAAAGTTAAAAAGAATCAACATACTAAAGTTTTTCGAAAAGAACTATAATCATTTGATCCAGGTTAGCGGGTATGTAGGCATCTTCGAAGCAACAATAAAATCTATAAAAACTTAGTTTTTTTTTTCTTTTGGTTTTTATTTTTTCCTTAAAAATATTATAATTTGAAGAATAAACCGAATTTCAGTAAATAGATAGTGGTACTCATTAAGGTTTAATATGTTAGCTCTCAAATTCGGATTCCTTTGGTTTGTATGAAATTAAAATTGAAAACCAGTAGCCAATTCGTAATCAATTCACTCAAATTGACTACGGTTTCTTTTTGTTTTCCTAATTTCAGTCAGGTGACGACTCCAAAATTTTTTAATAAAAAATCAGAATTTTTCAATTTCTCTAATTGAGGATTAATATTAAATGGGTTAAGGTTTAGTATTAATTAAAAAGTGAGAAATTGAATGAAAATAAAGAAGCCGAAAATTCAAGCTCGACAATTAAATTTTTCACTATCATTGGGTAATTGATTAAAATTGCAAAGAATTTCTTCTTCTTCATTTGTTAAGATATTAATTTCATCATTATTAGAAAATGATGTTAATAAAGAGTTCATGCCATTGACTTGAATTTCATCATTACATTCTTCTTCAGATGTTGTAGGTTCATTATTATAGAAAATTTTGTAAAATATTTTCTATTGTTTGTTCATCTAGATTTAATTCATTAAGTTTATTGTTGATCTTACAAAATTTTGTTGTATGACCAATCATTTTACTTTTGTAACATCTTAGTTGTTTATAGGATTTTTTCTTGTATTTTTTATCCATTAGTTTCTTTTCACTTTCAAATTTTTTGATGGGTTTTTTCTTAAAATTTCTTTGGAGTTTTTTTCTTAAAAAACATTGAGAATATGTATGAGAGTGCTTAATATTCTTTTTCTTCTTTTTATCAATAAAAGAAGGATTGTATTGAGCACAAAATTCACCAAGGTCTTAGCATTTTAAGCGCTGTTCATTTTTTAATTGTTTTTGTAATCTAATTATTGTGTGTAGATTAGTTCCAATTTTATATACTTAAGATATTAATTCCTTATAAGATAAATTATCATAAGGAATTTCTCCATTATTGTCTTCTTGGATCTTGTTCTTAACTTGTTTTCCTATTAATTTAGGTAAACTAGCTAAAAAATTTTCCTTTTAGAAAGGTTTATTATAGTCATTTCTAAGTAAGACTTTTTGAAAGAAAATATCTTTACATTGTTTAAATTCTTCTAAAGACTTACATTTCATGTTAGACAATAAATCTAAGGTTTTATCCCTAATATGTGAAGGGTTTCTTATAAAATGTTGACTAATTGAGAAAATTAATATATTAACCATGTCTTGAATTGGTTCTTCATTCTTATCTAGAATTCTTCTTCCATTTTCATTAATTTTACATGAAGTTAAAATATTGATGCGTTATTTCTTAGTAAGATAGTTATCCCACTAACCTTTTAATTGCTTAGTAAAATCAGAAATTAAAAAGAGTACTAATTAACAACTAGTAACATTTGAAACGGTTTTATTAGTATTAGAAAATATTGTCATTTGGTTAAGAATATTAAGTATTTTTTATTTTGAGTATCCATTTATATTCCATTCATAAGTAGATCCTATAGAATACTTATTTTGGTAATTATTATTTTTCTTCAAAAATTATACCAGGAGGTGTTACTCTTTGATAATATAATTTTTGAGGTTCTTTCCAATTAATTTTATTAATATCATCATTTGGTTCATTAATATTTAAGTCTTTTAAAGAAACATTAGATATTGTTTCATTAATTGATTCATTATTAATTTCATCAGGAATATTAATTTTTTGTGAAGAAGTATCATCTATGATAATATTTCTTCTAAGAAGATCTGGTATATCTAATCTTAACACATTAATTGGTTTTAAAGACGAAATTTTTTCTTTAACCATCTTGTTTTTTAGTATTCTTTTTCTATCATCGAATGCTTTAAAAAATTCATTACTTGGATTTTCTGACATTTCAAAAAGTTTGAATAGAGAGGTATTTTTATTAGTCTTATCAATTAGGGTTTTTTCATTGATTTTATCTATCTCATTATTTATCATATTTTCCATTCTATCTAATTGTTTCCCTATTGTATGTAAGTGTTGGTTAGTAAAATTATTTTGATTTATTATTTTTTTAATTCCTAAACCTTCTTCTTCAATGGCATTTTTGAAAGGTGCAAAAGTAATTTCAGTATTTTTATGGGTAAATTTTATATTATTAAGTGGTGGATGGTTTGATTCTATTATTTATCCATCACTTAATTTCCATTTAAAACATTCATTAATAACATTAATTTTTTTAGGTTTCGAATAAAATTCTTCAAACCATTCAAAAAAATATATTTAAGAACCAATTTCATACATAAAATTATAATATTCATCTTTTATTTGTTGCTTAACATTATTAAAAGTATTAAAATACCATTTCCTAATTTTCTCATTTTTTGGTGAATTAAATTCTTTGTTTAGCAAAATCCTATCAGGTTCGAAAAGTTTTTCTAAAACATTAAGTTTGGGATTAGCTATGTCTAAAGCTGTTGGTTCTTGATGATTAAAACACTGGTTGGTTGATATATTGGTCTAGTTATCCTTGACCTATTATTGACTATCCCAAAAATAGAAAGGTTATCTTGGACATCAAGTTGCACATTAGATTGAACATTGAATGGTGATTGGATTATAGGTGGAGGTAGATGTAGATCTGCTGATCTCCTAAATGATGATGATATTCACCTTATTTTTAAAGGTATTTTAGGTTGATCAAAAGATCTCCTATTGAATTGAACGATAACTTTTCCATCCGGGTATTGAATAACATTTGATGGTTCAATATTGTAAACATGTTGTTTTGTAAGTGGATTTTTAACTTCTTAGTGTTCAGGTAGGTTGACCTAAGACCATTGAATCATTTTAGGGACAGAAACATTGGCTTTGTTCAAATCTATTTGGATAAAAAGAGTTTGATCTCTCTTATCAATCTTATAAGTCTTAAAACCAAAAGCATTTTTCATTAATTTAAAATATATCCTATAAATTACTACCATTGGTATTGCACCTTCTATCATTCTATAATTATAAGTTTTAATTTGAAGAATTAAGAAACTCATTATGGTTTAATTTTTAAGACCTAAGGTGATATTTGGATGGCATTTATATTGAATTGGTTTGTTACTAAGACTGGTTTTAATAGTAGTATGAATTGATCTTTTGCAAACTAATTCCCAAGCATCTTTAAGAACCATGAAAACAGAAGTATCTAATCTTAATTTAGTAAGAGGTTTAGCTCTTGCTTGGACTAGACTTATATGCATGTAATTACATTCTTTTACATATCTTTTAATTGAGTTAGCATTTAATAATTTTACTGTGGCTAAGCCATTAAAGGCGGGGATGTCCTTTTCTTCTATGGCTATGACATAATTATTTTTTCCAAAAATTTTCCACTTAGTCATTTGATATATTCGATCATAGGAAGTTTTAGGAATTTTTCAATCATCTATTGTTTTATTAAAATTTTTTATATGTATTTCATTTCTATTATTTAACATAAATTCTTCTTATTGCTCATTAGACATAAAGTTAGAAGAAGACATAGTTTTTTTAAGTAAATTTATATTTTTAAAAGAGATTAATTTATTCAATTTTATAGATCCAATTCATAGTACTAATTTTGAAACCTATATTGTGATTTCCAATTTATGACCCTTTTGTTACCCTCAACTTTAAACGGGATTTATGTCAAGCCTCAGTAGACTTATCACAACACAAGGAACTCCATACAGGAATCATTCTAAGTGACTGGTAAATATAATGTATATATTTTCACAAAGAAAATAGTCTCTACAAGAAAATACAAACTAACTTATCTCACACACACACACACTATAAATATATATATGTATATATATATATATAGATATATATTCTTCAATCAATTTTCTCTATCATAGACAATTTGACAAAACACCATACATTAACTACTTGTATTTGTTTTTGTCCACAATTAACTTAGCTTTTGGTGTAGTACGGAAAAAAAAAATTTAAAAGCATTCTGAATAAGACGATTTTCTACCTAAAAACTCATCTAAGATCAATAGTAATGGCATGAATACACTCACATATGCAATATAATTATACACATCCCCCTGCCCCCCACCCCCGACACACACGCACGCACGCTGGTCTCATTATCATGCTATAACATGTTTATCATAAAAATTGAAATAGTCATAGTCCCCATAAATTTGTATAAAAGATAGAAGTTAGAGATTCTGACTTACTTTCACTGTAGGGGATGCGTAATTATTATCACCTGTTGTCGGAATGAGTAAAATATTGACACTATTCCATTGTGATATATCGGGGTTTTGAGTTATTAAATTTAAAGTCCCAAAATGTGATTTCTCTATTAGTTCAAACTTTAAAATGTGACCACAAAAATTAAACAAAGTGATCCTTTGAAGTTGTTTTTCTTTTTTATTCTCAAAATAAAGAGTATAGATACTTTAGTTTAATTATACATATAATTTGAATATTATAGTTCATTGTCTATTGGAAACTCAATTATCAAGCTTCGAATCATAGTGAGAATTTAGAAATAGACTATTTGACTTACAAAATTAATAATCATAAAAGAATGCACTTACAGGATATGGTAGTTTACTACGTACCAAAGGTATATATATAATATGTATACGTTTATATTATAACAATTGCATGAAACCCAGAAATCAGGAACATTAGTAAACTAATTATGTAAACCCCACCCCCGGCGGCAACTTGTGGACAAATTGGTGGCAGTTATAAAATACATCTATAACATGAACCGTAGAGAATGGAATTTTGAATTTGACAAACTAATTTTGTAGGCAAAGTTTTCAATCCCTGTGATGCTATTTTCGGCATCAAAGAGTTGCATAGGATGATTGTCTCACATAAAAGGAATATCTGAGGGTGTAGAAGACGTGAAAATGGATAGAAACATGGAGTAGGTAACGACAGCTTGGTTGCACTTCATGGTTAACAAGTGTTGCATTTTTACAGGATGGGACAGCATGGAGACAGGAGCTAGGGGACAGCAAATTTTCATCCCATTTTTGGTTAGACCATCAGTATTGCATTTCGCTAGATGAAATCATGCAAGCAAGGTTTCTCTAGCGATGAAATTGGCTTTGTTGTGTTGCTTTCTTTGATCAAGTTGCTCTCACAAGTAATTGGGAATGTCTTTTTTTTTTTTTTTTTAATTTGATCAATTCAAACTATAAAAATATCAAAAGTAGTATTTAAAAGAATAATAATAATATGAGACTCATAAGATTTAAAAAATTGTGAAGAAACTTTAGAGAATAAATTAAGAATATTGGACAAAATTGCTTGAAGGTGAGACTTACTTAATAAGCTTATATAATAAATAACCTTTAGAGTTGTTATGTATTGGATATAATCTTATACATTCGGGTGTTGATGGTTAAATGATATTATATATGGTATAATTAGGTATATCATGAAGTGATGAAGCGACATAATAGCTTTGAAAGAAAAATTTCATTTTCATTTAGTTACTTTTTTTTAGATAAATATTTAATTACTTTTTCATTGAGTGTAAAAGTGGAAAATACAAAAAGTTTCCTTTTAAATATTCCAGTGAATTACTCACGATTGCTCCTACACATGTCAAGCTAAGAAATATATACGGACCCTTTGATGTTATCCAAAATAAAGTAATTGGTGTTATAGGGATAAAAAAACAAAAAATTAGGAGTACCAATATTAAGATGATATAAATTTGAGGTATAGAAAACCTTTTTAAAGGATAAAAAGGTAGGTGCACAAGTAGTGCACATACTTTTGATAACACTTTTCATTAATATTATACTATTATGCAACTCTAGTTTTTTATATGGTATACTCTTAATGAAGGGTATCGTCAAGATAGATGTAAATATGCTAATATCACTCATAGGAATTGGATCAGATCAACCTATTACAATCTATAAAGAGGTATAAAATACACTGTTTCTCTTATATAAAGTCACTGAGTCAATTCTCGATTTACACGTATAGATTCACTAAGATCTCATAAGGCACTCATGCAATTGAGTCAAGCTTAAACTAGACTCTGCATACTTATATATAACCCTTGATTGAAGTCGAAAATAAGTCAATAAAATAGATAGCTTTAAAATGATTAATATATATATATATATATATATATATATATATATATATATATAGTGAAAGTAAAGAAAACAAATTCACAAAGCCTTACTTGCTGGTGAACCGTTGATGGGAGCCGATACCACCAATGAAGTCCAATCAATTTCCCATGTTCAGAAATAGTTGATTATTCTTCATTTTGTCTTGAAATTACATTAGATCATTCCTCCTAAAATTCAAGCCATAATGAACAGTTTCCAATTTAGATTGAATTTTGCCAACAATGCATTCTACTTGAAATGCCAAAAATAACCTCCTCCTCCTCCACAAGCATGCAATTGATTGAGAAACTATTAACTCCACTTTCTCCACAACACACGCCTACTAGTACCGAAAGGGCAAGTATGTGTACTTGTACGCTAAATGTACACTATGTCTAGCAACTTTTATGTAAAGTAAAATGGAAGGAAAACTATATAAAGGAAAGGAAATCAATGAAGACAAAATTTTTATTCTATACTTAGATATGAAAGGTGGAAATGGAAAGAAATTGATAAAAATATTTCAATTTCTCTTGTTTGATTAGTATAAAGGGACTAACAATGGAAGAAATAACATAACAACATGACCTAGTTATCCTTTATCTTATATCAACTAACAACAGAAAAATCAAACAATTCAGGAGGCTTAGATGTTGTTCTACTAACTAGGTCGTGCTTGTCAAACATGCTGAAGGTGCTCCTACTCGGGTCTGCTCGGTGGAACAAGATTAAAAATAGTAAGGTCAAGCTGGATATCTTCAAGAAAAGGTACAGAAAAGAATTAATCCTTGAAATCATGTCAAAGAACTACTTAGTTTTAATATGCACTACAAATGTAGTTTCAGTAAGCATCTCATGGGCTTGAATCCATGATGCTTTTTTTCCATTTATGACGATACAATGCAAGGGGACTAAAAAATTTATAATGAGGTCGAGCTTCCTCATCTTACTCTTCAAGTAGCATTAAACATAATGAACATTTTCCCTAGTTTCTTCATGCTATGCAGAAACAAAATAAATATCATAATCAGCATAGCAATTTATTGGAATTTGTGACATGTTGATTACTGTCTCTTAAGCTGCGCATTAAAGTTTACAAGTAATCATAACAAATTTTCAGTATAGCTCAAGCTAGATATGCTACTATCTTCAAGTTAGCATAACAAGCAACACAACAAAAAAGATATAAATACATTGCGAATTTTCAATTTTAGAAGTTGTTATTAGGTTTTAAAATTGATAAAAAAATAAAAATAAAAAAGGAGAGAAATTTGCATTTACAATTGGATGTAACAATACTTTAGCAATAGTTCCATGGGACTGGCCTTTGAATAATCATGCCATTATCCTCCACTCGAGGTAATAATCTTAGCTTGGGAGTAGAGGCTACCTGTATGCCTTCGGTCTCATCCCAGGATATATGAGCACCACAAGGCTATGTACCCGGTTGTATAACATATCGAGTTATGAGCACAATTACTATGATCATCCTCAATTCATTGGATAGAAAAATTCAAGTTCCTATTTAATTTGTAATACATAAACTCAGTTATGCTTCTATGCATTAAATAGGATCTTCGACCAAAAATAAAAATGACACAGTAAATACAAAGAGCTATTCTAAGCGAACAGATGTGATTCCGCTTCTACATCAACTAACCAGTGAGACAATAGAGATAACAACATTACCAACCCATCCTATGCAACCAAATGAACCACATCTTATGCATTTCTTAAGAACCAACTTACAACACATAAAAGATAACAGCATAGTAGAAATTCCTACAGCTTACAATAACAAAATAACAAATTACAATTAGACCGAACAATTATCAAAAGGGAGATGAAAGAAATAAATCTCTATAGTAGTGTCGATGACAATGTGGCAGTTTCCAGTGGAACAATAATTATATGATATCAGCATCTCTATATTTGTGTGCCTTGTTTCATATAGATTTTTACAAAATGAATGAGATGCTTTAAAAAATAGCCTAATTGAATAAGATTAATTAGAAAAGATTAACCTATACATATTTGGTTAATAACAAAGCATAGTATCGATTAGAGTTATGTAAGTGAAGCGAGTTCCATGGGTTAACTCGCTTGACTAACAAAAAAAAAAAAAAAAAGGTAGTTTAGGCTTAAACGATTTTGATCGGCTTAAATGTGGGCTTTTCTAATCCGTCCTGCTTTACCTACGGTTAAAGTGGACTGATCCATCATGGTGTCGGTTGGCTGCTAACTCGTAAAAATTTAATGAACGCAAAAAAATGATTTTTGGTACTGTTGTAATTCTGCATAGCAAATAATTACTATTTAAATTTTGATGCACAAATATATAGACATGGAGGAAAAAAAAAGCATCAGGCATTTTTCATCAATCTGATTTCTACAGATAAAGTAACGTTGAGGGACACAACGTCTAGGATCATTTGTTTAAGAAATGCTATAATAGAATAACTAATAAATGGCATTAGAAAAAATGTTAAGACATGATGTAAACCTTTAAACTTGACATGTTGACGATCTATGCAGTATAGAGGCATTGGGTTATAATGTTGAATTAATGTAAAAATACCTCCACATTTCATATTGAACTGTTTTTTCAATTGTTATTATTATTTTGTACATCTACTTTTCTAGTACAAATTTTGCAAAAAAGAAAAAAAATACTCATACAAAAAGTCATAACAGTAATTTCGCTTTTTTTTTTTTTCTTTTTCAAAGCTTAGTGTCTATGTCTCTTTAATATTTTCTGTTTTATTTTAGGAGCCCATTACTAAAAATATATTGTTGCTGGAATATGAAAATATATTCTCATAAATCCTACATGTAAGAGCAAACTTTAGCACAAAAATTCATTCTTTAACTTTTGGAATGGATCGACTTAATGTTATTTTCTTATTAGTAGTTATTTATTCATTACTAACATATATTTCAAAATAGAGCTCAATAAATGAAGGATTGCCTAATGTATAATCATAGACATGAAGAATTGCTTAGTGGGTTAAGCGGGTTGGTCAACATAACCTACTAAATTGTGCAAATAGTTGAATGTTGTGGGTTGGCGGGTTGGCTTGCTTAACCTATTGACTAGTGATGAGACGGATTGGGTTGGAAATATTAATTTGCATATAAAATTGAGCCAAGGCAAGCCAACCCGCTTAACTCGTATGCTAACTCACAGGCCAATACGAGGTAGAGCAAGGTGACCTACTTGCACAACTCTAGTCTCGGCAACTTAGTGCTTGACTAAAGTCATTCCAATACTACCTGTTAGTTATGGAACTACATCACATGTTTTTTCCTTTATGATGCATTTCATGAAGAAGATAAATTTTGTGCCTCTTAGGAGGACAACTAAAAGAACTTCTTACTTGGATGGAATTTTCTATAAGAAAATCATATGTTACAAACCTTCTCAATCCCAATGTTGATCAACTCTTCAAAAACCTCTTCTTTCAAGTATACATGAGGCTTAGTCTGTTTAGTGATCTAATTTTCCATCTTTGTAGCTTTAGATATTCTCTTCATTGCTAGTTGAATCTTCTTATCCTCCTTTGCATGGAGTTCCTCAATCATAACTTTGTGATTTTTTTTTTTCTTTTGTCTTAGCTGAACTTTAGGACTCTGTTTGGGCATTTATGCTTGACACATTTGCAGGACTTGATCTCAAGAGAGTTTGTCACAAAAGTTGTTAATTCATCAATATCATGGATTGGGCCAAAAAAGGTTTCCAATGTTATTTCATTTTCAAGTACCATTTGATCTATTTTGGATATTTTTGAAACTCTTCCATCATTCTTCTCATGTGTCCATCTTTGCATCTTCTCCTTTGCAGTCTTAGCACCTCAGCCTGTAGCCTTATCATTATCAAATATCTTTCTAAGTCTATCATAATGTATTACTGGTTTGGTCATCCACTTCTTTACAGTTGGTCCCCCTCCCCCGCCCCCCACAAAAAAAAAAAAAAAAAAAAAGAGGTACCTCATTAAAGCTTGCCAAACCTTAGGTTTAACCTCAAATAGACTACAGATAGGGCTTCATGTAAATCCACTTAAATTATTGAGAAGATCAAATGCTTCATGAAAATTAGGCTTTATGGTCTTAAACTACCTATTCTTGATCTTTTCCTTATCAATGGATGCATTTTTCTTTTTTATATTTCACAAAGCTCCATCACAACATCGTCAAATGTTGCTAAAGTAAAGGTTTTATTTTGCTTGTTCCCATCAACCATTTGATGGTAGCATTAGTTAGGATCTCATCCGTTGATTTTTTCCATTGGAAATGTGTCCTTTTCCCATTATTGCTTTTAATATCCTTGATCTTGTCATTTCCATTTCTTATTTTCCTACCATTTCAAGAAAAGGAAACATGATGTAAGTACGTAAAAAAAAAGCAATACCAAATATATATCCTAAATTAAGCAATTACATGGCAAATATCCAAAATATATATATCAAGTGTTGTTACAATTGGAAGGGAAGAAAATCACAAAGTACTTGAAAAACATAAAGAAATATATAGTAGGAATATCCCTTACAAAACATTGTGAATTTTATAATAACATAAAGCTATCATTCCTACAACCTACATTCACAAAGTATCAAAGCAACACAGAGAAATGTAAAGCCAAAATTAAAGGTATGCAAGTGGGTTAAATGAGCTAATTAGGCCCAACCCATTTTGGCCTGCAAAATTAAATAAGTTAGGCTTATTTGGTCCTCTCTTTAAACGGACTAAAAAATCGCAGTCTTAATCTGTTTAAAAAGCAAATTGAATGGGCTGACTTGTTGGCCAAAAACATAAATATGTTAAATGGACTAAAACTAACCCATTTTTATAGATGGGTTAAACAGGTCGAGCTTATTTGGTCAACTTTTTAAAAAAATAAAAAAATCTCTACCCAAACCCTTTTAAAAAGTGGATTAAATGAGCCAGTTGATGGATTATAACCCACTGGCATACCTTTAGTCGAAATACCCCCTTGGAAAACATAGTAAATTTATAATTACATAAAGCTATCATTCTTAACTATCTATTATATAATCATGCCACATTTGTATGGCAATATTATCCCTTAAAATTTCTCCCAATCTTGCATCACTTGTATCTCTATCTTGCAAATGACCATGATCTTCTATTTTCACATTCAAAAGCACATGATCGACTTTAGATATAGGTGTTTAGTCTAGATCAACTCCTATTAAAAAGTAATGTAATATGTAACAAGCTAATAAGATGTTGTATTATATATTAAATATATAATGCTTCTCCATTGCACTTGCTATGATAGGAAATTGTTTTTTAAGTACTCCAAATGCCCTTTCAATAGCATCATAAAGTGATGAATGTCAATGATTGACTCCGTTGATATTCTCTAGTGCATGTGTTGAATACTCTTTAAAGTTATATCACACGTCTCTATAAGGAGGTATTAGTCTACTTCTTATCTTGTAGCCGGTATCATAAGGTAATATTTTCCTATTAAATGAGATATGTTAATATACTTATAGAGAAGTTTAAACCAAATCTACCTATGTAGTTAAACATTTTACCTTGCGATATTTTTAAATTATCTTCTCTAAAAAAAGCATCATTTAATTATCCTCAAATCTATAGTGGAACCCTCTCATCTAGGAAATACATATTTGAATCTTAAGTTAAATGAACAAGTAGATAGTACATTTTTTGTTGAATATTCTTTCATATCATGAAATTTTGATACTTCAGCATTAGATACTTTTCATATGAATGTTTGTTCCATTGATCGCATAAATACAATCCTGACACATTAATAAAAAGGAAATATGTAAAAATATGTAAGTTATAGGTTTTATAGTAATGAAAGAGTTGACAGCTTTTTTTCCTTAAACTAAAGATAGAATATATTGTTGTTGAGTATTTCTTAGGATATCTTTGTGCCATCAAGTTGCGTAAGAAAGTCTTTTTCAAAAGATATTAGTGCTCTAAGTATGCTATGGAAGTGCATACTCACCGTTTGACTAGAACAATGGAAAAAAATGACATTATACGATTCTTAACATTTGTATGAGAATATGTAAGCACTTAGCAAACTTGTTCTTCAATTAGCCTATGATGTGTCTCTAAAATGACCACTACTTCTTAACATATCATATAAGTTTTCAAAAGCCATGGAACCTATGTTTAACATCACAATATTTTTTATCATATTTTTTGTTAAAACAAAATTTTTTCTCAAATTTGATCTCTTTGTAATGATAGAGAAATATTAGCAATTGATCTTTCGATAACGTATAGATGTTTACGCACCCTACACATTCTTATCAACACATAGCATTGTACTAGTACACAAGCCATATGGGGCATCCTCAATCTAATCATCGTCATCGTCATCATCATCATAAGTGTTATTTTCTACCAATTTGTAATTATTTATGGGGCAAAGCGTAACTCTAAGATAAAATATAAGCATAAAATTTTTCTTACAACAACAGCAAAGATCATTCAAAAATGTCTAAAATATATAAAGAACACTAACTAGGAAAGCTTGTCATCCATTAAAAGCATTACAAAAGCAACTAGAACATCTATCATCTATAACACATATGAAGAACACTAATATAAGTAAGTATGGTATCATTTAGTCTTTCTTCATTAGACTCATTTTGGTAAAGGATAGCTATAAATTATTACAACTTGTTTTTGAATAGACCACAACGGAAACATTAGCTAGTGATTAGTGTATACATTCACTTGAAAAAATGACTAAAAATTTCTTCACAATTTTTTTTTGTCATATAATGTAGCTATTGCATAAACTCTCTAATGATTAATCTTTTTTCCTATTAGATAATGCGAGACCGGATGATTATTGCAATTGTCAACAAGTTGATCATTTTCCTACAAAAGTTTATTAGTATGAAAAGGAAAATGGAAAATGGATCAACTTTCTACATTAATATCTACAGTTTGTTAAAGAGATGAATAATTAAGAAAAGGGCAAAGAATTTTGAACATAAACATACGTACCTCATCAAGTGGTTTTCTTCTTCTTTTTTAAAAAAAGTGGAAATAGAGTGATAGAAAGCTGCTTTTTAAAAAAAAAAAAAAAAGAAAAAAGAAAAGGAAGAAGAAGCTATACGTGATGTTGCTACTTTATTTTCCCTCTTTTTAGGGGCATTTTGTAACTTTACAATCTTTCCACTCATGTCCCTTACTTTTTGCTCAATTTTAGAGAAAAAATAATTTACCTCTTGAGTGGAAATGATTCATCTCATTTCCTTTTAATTCACCCTTTTTAAAATTAACCAAATATAGACTTTCCATTATTTTTCACCCCTTTCATTTGAAATCCACTAGATTCCACCCATCCAAAAACGCAGTGGTACTCTTATGATCTCCTCAACACCACCAAAATAATTGATTCTATCTTTGAATAACTTAACACTAATACTAACCCTTCACCCTTTCATGGAGAATGGAGATGCCTTGGGGTAGATCATTTTGAAATGCAATCAACTCCAATACCGATTCCTTAGGGTGCACAATAGAGGAAAATAATATCTAAGGTTGTATATTAAAAATAGCCAAAGCTGTTTTCCTGTATGTTTGTCATTTGTAGATGATTTCGATGGTGTCTCTAGATTTGCAAATGGATCCACTAAAATTATTTTAGTTAAAATAAAAATATAATAATTGAGATTATCTAAAATTTTGAAATATATTGTGACATCATTATAATGTCATCTTTTTTCATGTAATTTTGGCTATTGATTATTGTATTTTGAAGGGATAATTTTAATAAAACTTTAGGATAAATCCTCTAGATTTAGCTTTTTTATTTACTATAGAATTAAATTATTGGGTCACGCTAAAAATATTCTGTGCACTTATTAGAACATTATAAGAAGTGATATATGTCGTCCATATCGTAAAATGGATAACTGCTGTTTTTGAAACGTTCCACATGCTTTTCTTTATACATATGACAAGTGTTGTACTGGTTAATGAAAATCCCTAAAGAAGATGAAAGTGTCATTGTCAAAATTATGATTCTGTGAAGGACACGGGGACAACGCGGGACTCACCTACGGCCTATTCTTTAGAAGCTCTGTTTGCGGTATCTTATCACAGCAACTTGTGACTCCTAGACAGACAACTTGGTAATCATCCATGGTAAATTATATGCTGTTGTGGAAGTAGCCACCTCATTGTTTATTACTCTTTCAGTCTTCTTCAAATCCGAACATTTCTTTTTTATCTGAAAATGAACTTAAATGAGATCTTGTTATGATCAATGTTTCCGGATATTTGTTAATAATTTAAAAGATTTATATTTTATTTTAATTTTTAATATTAATTATGTGTTTTACGAAAAAGCAAATGGATACAAAGCGGAATTATCAAAGTGAAGAACGAAATGTCAGCTGACACGATATAATGCTCACTTAGCTGGAAAATTTTCACAAGCTATGTCAGCGATGAGAATGACATAGATAGGCTCCTGTTTTGGTCTAATGTAATTGTCCATACTCTCTTTGGACATTGCTCCGCTAAGGATAATCTCTCAAAATCAATATGATGCTGTAGAATTCTTACTAAAAGGAATCTCGATCCTCCCTATTTTTACATTCTTTCAATTTCCCTTAGTTTATCATGTTAAAATGATAATAATTATAATTAATAATTAAAATTATGAAAAAGTAAATGGCTTCACATAATAACATAATATGATCAAATTTTTTAAATAATTTCAACCACTAATTCATAAATCAAGAAAAATGAAAAGAATGAAAATTGAGAGGATCTATATCCTATTATAGATACAATATATCCCATTATCAATAGCTATATTCTAATATCACGTTTAGTATGTAAGAATAATTTGAAATAAAATAGAATGGAATGAGAAGCAAAATGTTCACATGTTTATTTGAAAATGTTAATGGAATGGAAAGAAATTGAATGAAATTAAATATATATATAATTATAATAATAATTATCACAAATACCTTTAATTATTGAATATTATAATTAAATTGATGGTTAAATAAATAATTTGATTAATAATAATAAATATGAGAAAAATGGAATCATCAATTTTGAATTTAAAAATACAGAACCAAATTTTTACTTGAAGCTAAAATCACCAATCTTTCAAACATAAGAAAGTAAATGAAATTTGAAATCACAATTTTATTCTGATCTACTCTCATTAAGCATCACATAATATGAATGAAGGTTTTCTTACCTCCATCAATTAATAGTTTTAATATATATAAGATGGAGAGTTGACACTTAAGAATACACACTCCAGCATTGGGTTTTTCGTGCCGAATGGGTTGAAGTTTCAGTTTCACCCGGTAGGCCATATAACAGCTCCAACTATCGAGCTGTCCATTGCAAATACATATAAAATGTTGGGTTATTAAACTTATTTTCTCTAAAAGTTTTTAAAATGTTCCTTTTAAGATGTTATTAATGGTTGAAATTAAAAAAAATATTTCAAGAATTAAGACAATCTCTGTCATTAAATTTATAATTTTATCTAAAATATTTTAGATGATCTATTTAGTATAAAGAAAGCTGCAAAGCAAAGAGAAGAAGGAAGTTTATGTTTATCCATCATACATAATAGTTAAACATATCTCTATTTATATATTGCTTATCAGGAATCTTTCATATATAAATATATGTAGTTCCATGGTTGATATATGCACGCTCATAAATAGAAGAAAAGAACCTCAATCGGTGCAATGTGTTAGGGGGTCTCCCTTCTAGTCGTCTTCTTTTTCATATATGCAATATTTAAACGGTAATATATTTGGGAAAGCACCCACACCCATTCTTTTAAAAGCCACCAACAGCCTGCAAACTATTCTTGTGTGCGCATGCAATATTAAAATTAATTTATTCTAATTAATTAATAAATGAGCTGTTGTCCATACTGCTGTGAAATCACGTTGCTTCCAGTAGCAATACAGCCTATTAGCTTCTCAAATTAAACAATCCGGCAAAAGATTTCATTAGGAGAGATATATCACACTGGATTACTTAATAATAGGTATGGATAAATGAAATTTTAATATATAAAAGTATTTATAAGTACTTGAATAAGTCTTCTTAATGTGAAACATGTCAAATTTTCATTTGTTTTCATTTTCCACTAACTCTAAACATGGCTGATTCTTTTTTCATTTTTTTTTTTTGCCAACTATATCTTATTATATTGTTGGAAAAGAAATGAATTAAACTTACTCTATTTTATTGAAAGATTGGTCAGTATTAATACTATTAAACTATAAACGGCCTTTACAATCGTTTTCTAAAGTTAAGTTAGTATTTCAACTCCAAATCTGAGTTGGGTTAACATCTTATTTACTTTCCATCTAATACCTGCTGCGCCCATTTGGACATATGGTCATAAGTTGATATAACTAACTCACTATATAAAGGGGAAAAGATACATGCAATGCGACAATACATGCCGTGGCATAACAAGCAAAGCAAGGGATTCCAAATGTTGTAAATAATGATTGGTAGTGTATAACAATTGATTTCAGGGTCACTATTTATCATCCTTAATACTAATCAAAATGTTTAAGCCATAATGAAAAAAAATTCAATAATATCAACATATCATGTGAAATGATAAATGACTTATAAATATTTATAAGATTTTTATATATGTATGCAAAAAGATGTATATTTTGAAAAAAATACCGATTATATTTTTAAGTGTTAAAATCTTATGGATATTTATATACGGCTTATCATTTTATATAGTGTGTCAATAACACCGAAACCTTTTCTGCTATAATGACTAGCCAAATCTTTAGAAGGAATAGTGTAGTTACAGATGTCAGTACTGAATATATGTTATGAATCTGCAATTACTGATATTTGTTTTAGGGAAAACGTTCTTCTGAAGCTTTTCCTTTAATATTCGTTATAATCCAAACTTTGAAATTATGAACTATTGTTTTAAAAATCGCAAAAGTAAGTTTACACTTACTAATGACTTTTAATGGTAAGTAATGGAAAGAGGTACATATGACAGCTCATAACCGATGAGTAGATGTGCATACATATCAGTTTCGGACCCATGATCTAACAATGAACCACCATGCCGGATCGAGGAATCAAAACTACCCTAGCCAGCGATTTTGAACCTACCGGGTCCTAGGTGGGTCACTAAAGTTAAAAATAATTAAAATATAATATAAAATGAAATTACAATGAAAATTCAAACCACTCTTTTACTCACAACATTTAATGTTACTATTAGAAGAATTTAATCTGCTGCTATTTGCAACATATGAACCAAATATGCCTTCAAACCTCGTCTAGTATACATAAGCAAGATAATTTTCCTTTCTTAAAAACGTGGGACAAGTTCATTTTTCTTTTTCTTTTTTCTTTTTTTTCAATCTTTCGAAATTTTTTCTAAGTTTTTTGTCCAACATTACCAATATTAGTGAAGGTTGGGCATAGTTTTGTATAAAAACAAATGCAAATCTTTTAACCTTATAACAAAAAAAAAAAAATAAAAAAAAAAATAAGAAGCTTATAACCGTGTGATCCTATAGTTAAAAGTTTTCAAAAGTTTAAAGGCAAAAACTTAGGGAATAAATTTATTTTTGGCCGATTCATGGGTCTAAAACCTGTGAATTAGCACAAGGTGAACTGCTGGGTCTAGATGGGGTGATTATGATTCAACATTTTCGAGTCCCGTGACATGGAAAATCTAGTAAGTTTAAGGCCTTGTGTCCCTTTTAAATGGTAGTGGTCAACGATCGTAAAAAGTCTCGATAGAAAATGAAAAAAAAAAAGAAAAGTCATTTCCCTCATTTTACCAATCAGTGGAAGCCAACTATTTCTATTGCCTTCGATTGTTGCTTACCTTTAGAAACTATTACAACATCTTCAAAAATCTATAAAAAAATTTTCAAAATATGAAGCTTTAATTATAACAAAAATGGAAAATTTCAGAAAACATTTTTTAAATTATTATGATACACTTTGTGCTTTGCACATCGCATGCTAATGCCTGGAAAATAAATACATAAGCAAAATATCTATACACAACACGATAACGAATGTTGTAAAAAATTAGTTCGATATTTTCTCGTGTTGAACCATGTGGTTTTCCGTCCAAAATTTCAAAATTGCAGTTCTTCCATTACATTTGATAAGTATCCTTTGGGATACATCTTACTAGTTAGGAAGATATGTTGACATCCGACTAATATCAGTAGAAATCTGAGTGGATGTCACCAATTAAAACCAACCATTTCTACGTGGTCCAAATATGGATGCAACTGCATAGGTTAGTATAAGATATCTCACTTATTCAATCTGATAAAATGATTCAGGTTTTAGGACAAGATTCAAAATTTATAGGATTTAAGGTTGAGTTTTAGAATTATAAAGTATCCGATAAAAAACTCGATGCGGTAAAAAATAATATATTAATAGAAATATTTGTTCTTAACTTACACACCTTACATGCCTACACTAGTTTACACTATATAATATATTTAATTTTCAAATTTCATTTATATAAATCAATAGATAAAATCCTAATCCTATATAGTCACTTTCCACTCTCCATTCTCCTAAATCTCGTTAGAACTTTATAGGATCATTTGAAATCTATACAAATCCACTTCTACAAGTCAAGGATTCTATTGATAGGTGTAAGTTCGGGTCTTAAATCTATCTCAAACTTGCCTAAGTTGCATCCCCAATTATTGAATGTTAAAAGCAATGTATTTGAAGGGAAAGATGTCATTATTTGGAAAATTAATAAATTTTTCTATCTTAACTTCACAAATCATATAGAATTTTTAGGTGATCCGTCTAAATAATTAATCGATCACTCCTTCATAATCTAGAGGCATCTAAATAAAATGTTGCTCGTACATGGTTTGGTTTGCACATGATAAGGTCAATGCTCTTAATGTTTATATGACACTAATATTATTATGTTGCTAAAACGGAACCCACTTGATTCCTCCCTCCCCATAGCGATGAAAATGAGACAAATTTATTTGCTAAGTATTTGAGTTTAACTTGCTATTTGATCGATTTCACTTCCACGATAGTTGTGACAACCCCGAGCTTGAGTTTTTTAAATATTTTATCAAGTATGTATAAAATTTTGGATTCTAAGTTTAGTTTGGATACCGATATCATTATTTTAATATGAAAAAAAAATATATCTTTAGATAAATTGACCACATGTTTAATGAAGTTAAACTTAAACTTATTTATCAACATTTCAAGTGATCAAGCTCAAGTCCTACTAAAACTCTAAACGGTCGAGCTCTAAATAAAGTCGAGTTTAAACTCCAAATTTTTGAGTCAACATCAAGCTAATACTATATCATTTCAACTCAAATTATCTCTCCCATCTTGTAAAGTACAAAAGGAAATAATCTTTGGGGGGGGGGGGGGGAGGGGTGGGGTGTGGTTACGGTAGCTAATATAAAAATGAATCTATTTTGAGAGCACAGTGAGTAGTGGTTACGGTAGCTAAGCTTTTGGTGTACTTTCGCCAATGAGGATAGACCAAATCACTCTTTGCTGACCGCCTAGACGGTTGAAAAATGGCAAGAAGACATCATCCTAGCTATCTACAGCTTCACAAGATGTCTTATTATTGTTTGATGGGAATAACTACTTCTGTTAGGTTACATAAGAAATTACCAAAATCCTTTCTAGCTCCTTCTCGTATGACAGTGTACAACGACCTACAATTTCAATGTATGTCATAGCTCGTCCAAAACTTTAGTAAAAACGACATTGCAACAGCGGACTTGGGACTTTGTCTATAAGTTTACATCGACACTCAATGGCAGTCACAACTCACAAAGTTGCAACCATGCAAATTTACATATAACTAGGAAACTTCACAAAAAACCTTAAGAAATATACGCGAAGAGAGAGAGAGAGAGAGAGAGAGAAAGATGGCGCCACCGCCATTGGCTCGAGTTCTTGTGCTTCTAGTGATGTTGGTGTTAGCAATGCAAGCTCAGGCCACGATACGACACTACAAGTTCAATGTGAGCTCATTATCTGTGGGATATAGCTTATTCGTTTTTTCTTGCCTGCCTTTGACATTTTCATGTCTTGTAAAACTAATGGCTTTTCTAATCTTAGCCGCATGATGAACGCAAAATTCTTATATAGAATGGGCAGTCGACTTGAGCTTTTTAGAGATGTGCGGATCCCATGTAGAATAATGACAAAAATTGCTTCAGTGAAAGATTTATGTTGTTATAACTTTTTCAATTAGGATTGACAATTTCAGAGTTGTATTTATAAAAATGGTGTAGATGTTATGGTAATGTCGCGATTAGTTTGTAACTTCAGTTCAATTTCATATCCGATAGCAAAACTTGGACATTACATATATTATTTGTGGCTCATTTAGTTGAAGGTAATGGAATAACAATTCCCACTCAACTTCCTATTGTCTTCTTTACTTGAAAAATGGGTAGAGGATTCTAATTTTCATGGATTTTTAATTTCACTCAATTGAGGCTGGTTGTTACCTAAAAATATATAGAATTTTTTTAGTCCCTCTATAGAGAGGATAAATTTAAATAATGTGACAATTCTACCCCTATTAATATTGCAAACAAATAACTTCTGGTTATTATCTAAAATAATGAAATAGGGGTAAGCTAATAGTTTTAGTTATAATCTCAACTTAATAACACAATTAATAAGGTGAAGTAAACGCTAAATTATTTATTCCCTACAATAAAAATTTGTATGAAGTAAACATTAGATTAGAAATTTTTAACATATTTCTAGTAATAGCTATTCCCTATATGTAAATTCTCTATTTCCTATCTATTCTATTTTAAAAAGTAAATGGGTCTTAAATAAAGTGGAGATTTTTTTATTTTTATTTTTTTAAATAGGAGAGGATTTTAAGATATTGAGGGTGATACTTAGAAAGATCCTAGATGGGATCCTCACCGCCAGGATTTTCTTACCCATGCGCATATATTGGCTGACTTTCTAGTTTAACGTCAGAACTAAGGAGTATAATATTGCTGCCAGCTAAGCAATTCTATTTGATATTACTATATAGGTGTGAACGCTTTTCATTTTATCCATTTCTGATGTGTATGCACTGGTTCGCGATTGATCAATGAACGAACATTCAACTTGTTTAAGAAAATGACGGCATTATTGTCTTTGAAAAGATGACCCCGTTGAGGTGACACCCCAACAATACATATATTTCCATTCACAGAGATCCACATCAGCCATCAAGCTTAGGTGTCGCTTGTAGTATGTACTGAACAGAAAAATTCTAATGGATGAATTAGTGGCGAACAAACACAAATGAAGCATTAACATACGAAAACATGGATATCATAGTCAAATAATAATAGCACTATGTCATAGATGATAAGGAAAGTAATTGCAGTTGAAGGCACGCAAGAACAAACATTTGATTCTACTTCTTAGTAAAACCTAGAATTGGTAACTGAAGATCACATTCTTAGTGGACATTTGAAGCATATATGTATGGTTTTTTTCAGTATCTCAAATACTGTAGGCGTTACGTTACCGAATGACATTTAAACCACATCGTTTTCTTATCAAAATTTCTGGCAATATCATGCCATCCTCTTTCAAATTCTAGAATGATTAAAATAGTTGGGGTGGGGGGCATAGGAATTGGATGTTTACTTCAAGAAATGTTGTTCCTATCTTATTGAATGTTTCTGAAAAGACGCTCCAAGAAATTGCTAGCCCTATTTTTTAGTCATGTGAAGTTTTGCCTATTAATCATTACATTTTTATCAAACAAAATGGATATTTAAATCCCTCAAAAACTTCCGACTCAGCATTTGAACTCAGTCGTGTGCTAATAGTGTTATCTAATGACACAATTTCTACTATATGAGCTTCTTTTTTTTTTTTTCTGGGTTATGTGTTCATCACTTCGTATTATTATAGAAGTGTTAGATCCAGCGGAGTTAAAAGATACCAACAATGGTGTTTAAAATTAAGATATTCTAGGTATATTTTAGATGTTTAGTTAATTAAAAATTTTCCTATTCCTATTAGACATTTACAATCAATTACCATACATGAAATTATTGGCATTATAAATAAATCAAGTTCCTAGTAATATCATTAAGATTATAATAATCGAGAAGGTATTATTTCATGGTATCATGTATTGAATATGCTACATATTATTATATATGAAGGTTTTATTGGAATAAAACCTCATTAAATTTGTGGATATTATGGAGTTTGACTATGATAATACTACTTTTTTTCAAAACTATTTGATCAGAAGAAAAGCAAAAAGCTATTGAGTTTTCGACAGTGCCAGTCTAAAAGAATAGTTTTGCCTTTCTTGAGCTAGGATTTTATATTGCTATTAGAACATAATTATCTCAGATAGATGAATTTTATTCAAATGCATTGTCACCTTTGCTTATGTACAAATACAGGTGGTGATGAAGAAAACAAGCAGGTTGTGTTGTTCAAAGCCTATAGTAACTATAAATGGAAAATTCCCAGGTCCAACTATTTATGCGAGAGAGGATGATGCAGTGCTCGTGAAAGTGGTCAACCACATCAATTATAATGTTAGCATTCATTGGTAGGTCCATCACTAGTTAGCTTAACCCTAAACTATGGATTGCCTGCTAATGATAAATATCTATATTACATAATAGAAAACTGAGTGGAAGTTTGACAAGTATAAATATTAATTGAGTGACACCATAGTATTTGCTATTATGTTTTACTCTCTCAAGCTATGTTCAACAAAAGATTGGCATTTATTTTATTATGTGTTTTTATTTTATTTTTTAATGTACTACTCATAATTAACAAATGGAATGTAACATATATTACCCATTTATCTATATCTACTACTACATAATCAAGTATTGGGATAAGAATATTTTTAATCTTATTTCTTACCTACTTTTCATTTGAGTCCTCAACTTTTTCTTTTTTTCTTTTTTTCCTTTTATTTGAGTTTTTAACATTTTCAAAATCTTACAAAAGTAGAATTTCAATTAAACATTCATTGAATTACTCATTAATCCATAACATTTATTAGCTTCAAATTGGTCTATAAAAATTAATTTAATAAAATGATAATATTAAATATATTTGATTAAATAAATTTATCAATATAATATCATAAAAAATAATATAAAATTCTATAAAAAATTGAAAGTAAGAAAAATAGGCTGAAAAAGTAGTGTGAATCCTAGTCACATTGCCCCAACATATATCTCAAAGACAATGAGAAGCTATACACATGCTCAAAATGTGTGAAAATTTTTTCAAACTTAAAGAAATTTTTATTTTTGCAATGTTTTGAAAATGTTAAGGACTCCAAAAAAATAAAAAGGGGGGGTGGGGGGTAGGGGGTTTTATGTTTAGATTAGAAGTGTATTTTTCCATAACATATATGTATGCCAATGAAGTTTTGACCCAATACACTAAGCAAAATTTACATTTGTCTCAATTTAACAAGTGCTATCTTAGGTGTCCTTTTTATCTTTTTTTTTTTTTTTAAAAAAACATATTTTCATTCTATTCAATAAGCACATATACATCTATACGGAGCATGAATTATTAACAAACCAAAGAGATAGGAGATTTAAGAACTTGATCTAAAGAGATCCCACATTTCTAAAATTTAATATTTAGATCACTTTTATAATTTTTGAAGTTGAGAATTTTTTCATCCAATTTAATAGTAAACCTTTACATAAAAATGTACATGCAATTACTTTTTTATATTAAATTCTCACTCGTTTTAAGAGTTTCATTAACATAGTTTATATTTCACAAGTTAGTATAAATTGGCTTCAAAAAATCATTAGAATTGCATATTAATATTAAAGATCATCTCACTTTATATTGGATGAAAAATTTTCTGATCTCCAAATTTTTAAAGGATTTTGAGTATAGCATTTTAAAAACTTCGGATTTTTTTTATAATTTTTATAGTTTGAAGGGGTACTACTGCGATTTACCCTCACCCCACTAACATGTGGGTTGATCCGATCTTCTGTTATTGCAAATTCATTAGGGTGTTATCAATCCTTTTATGATGTTTTGGACTTTTGTTACTACACATTCATTAGTGATATATTTTTCTTTTTCCAACACAAATCTGTCCTCCATGAGCAAAAGTTGGGTGGTCTAGTGACTATCCCCTTATAGGTGCTTCTTCTTTTGTTAGCCTTGTAACACAATGGAAGTACTTGTATATCTTTGTGAGGATATTCAGTAGATCATCCAGGTTTCACACCAAGAGGATATAAAGTTGAGAGAATCAAGTTATATATTATGTGACAAGTTGTCTTTCTCTTTACTTTTCATTTTTTATTTGTTTGGCTTCTCTCGAATGATGGAAATACTAATCTTAGTGTCAAAACTGTTGCTTTGACTTTTGTATTCATTTCTCAAAATAGGCATGGAGTAAGGCAATTGAGAACCGGTTGGGCAGATGGACCAGCATACATAACCCAGTGTCCTATTCAGCCAGGACAACAGTACACATACAACTTCACAATCACGGGTCAGAGAGGAACACTTTTTTGGCATGCCCACATTCTTTGGCTTAGGGCAACCGTACATGGTGCAATAGTTATCCTACCTAAGATTGGTGTTGCTTACCCGTTTCCGGCGCCGCATAAAGAGAAGGTTATCGTTCTAGGTAAACGTACATAGACTTATTGAGAAAATCGAAAGTCCTGTGGTCAATTTTCTAAAATAATTTTTGATTGGGTATAAATAAGATAAATTATCAAAATGTCTAAAATCATTGAAAAGACAGTTGCCAACGTATGTTCTTCTACTGAAGTGGTCTAGTGTCTTGAAAATCAAGAATACCACCTATTATATAACCTTAAAATGTTTAAACCGTGTGTATATTTGTAGCTGAGTGGTGGAAGTCAGACGTTGAAGCTGTGATTAATGAAGCCTTGAAATCCGGATTGGCACCGAATGTCTCTGATGCACACACCATCAATGGTTACCCAGGCGGCATTGCTGATTGTTCGGAAGGTAACTTTGAAAAACTATTTAGTATCCTCCATTATTTTCCAAGGAATTCATTCCCTATGGTGTATGGAAAATTCGCATGGGATTGGTCCAACTTTGGCTTATATGGTATTGCTAAACTAGTCTAAGGGTGAATGAATGCTTGTAATCTGATTGTATTTAATTGAAAATCCTAACATGAATCTGGATCGTGTGAATCTCGTTAGCAGTATTGTCAAACTTTGCCTAAGTAATTGATCCATACATGCCAAAGAGTTAAGGATTAAAGGAATAAATCGAGTTCTGATTAAAAGTAAAATAGGGTTTGATCAAATTGGTTTTATGACTCAATCTAGTCAACTAAGTTGAACAATACGAGTTAAGCCGGATTTGCCAACAATACTTATTAGAGTTGCTCTAGCTAGCAGGATTCACATAAACTAGATTGATTGAAGAAAAGTTCCTATTTTTTTGCATTCTACTATTTGATATTGGCAGGAGGGACAACATTGAAAGTGAAACCTGGCAAGATATACTTGCTTCGCATTATCAATGCTGCACTGAATGAAGAGCTCTTTTTCAAGATTGCTGGCCATGAATTCACAGTGATTGAGGTGGATGCAACCTACGTAAAACCCTTCAAAACAAACACCATCATGATTGCTCCTGGACAAACCACAAGTGTCCTCATGAAAGCTGATTGTGGAACAGGCAAGTACTTGGTCACAGCCTCACCTTTCATGGACTCCCCTATTGAAGTCGACAGGGTGACAGGCACTGCCATGCTAAACTACCATGGAACTCCCAAAACTGCTAAAGCTACGGTTACATACCCACCAGCTATCAAAGCCACCACGATCGCGGATAAATTTACAAACTCCCTTAGAAGTCTTAATTCGAAAGCCTATCCTGCAAGAGTCCCCATGGAGATCGATAAGTTCCTCTTCTTTACGGTCGGAATCGGGGTAAACCTTTGTTCGACCTGCTCAGGCGGAAACCGATTAGTGGCGTATTTCAACAATGTTACTTTTGAATTGCCTGAAGCAGCAATACTCAATGCTCATTACTACAACATAAAAGGAGTTTTCACTGATGACTTCCCAGCCAGGCCACCTGTGATGTATAATTTTACAGGAACTCAACCTCAGAATATTCATACCAAGACAGGAACTAGGGTTTATAGGCTTCCATACAACTCTAGTGTTGAGCTAGTATTACAGGACACGGCGATGATACTTCCTGAAAATCATCCAATCCATCTTCATGGTTTTAATTTCTTTGTAGTTGGAAGAGGTTTGGGGACCTTTAATCCCACGAAAGACAAGAAGACGTTTAATTTAGTAGATCCTGTCGAGCGGAACACTGTCGGTGTCCCTACTGGAGGATGGGTTGCTGTCAGGTTTCGAGCAGACAATCCAGGTAATTCCTTTATTAATATAGTTAAACTAAATTGAAATACTACGTATTCAGCTTACTTGCCATGGAGATGAACTTTTTACTATATCAAATGAAGTACCGGATCATCCCCTATCGAAACTAAACCACGAACCGAACCAAATCTTCTTTAGGCTTACAGCTTGGTTGGATTTTCAATTCAGCTACTAGAATCCAACTAAACACAAAGCAGCATATCATAAGTATTAACATTTTAACTTTTCATAAGAAAATAAAACCAGATGTAGTAGGAGAAAATGATCAATATATATTACCAAAAGAAAAAAATTCATGTAAAAATCTAAATGTTGAAAAGCTAGTCTGAATTGATGATTTATACTATTTTAATTATTTTCTATGTAGAATGAACCAATATTTTTCTTCTTCTCATCTTCTTTTTCATTTTTAAAGAAAAATCTTGGAAATAAGAGATTTAATATTTATATCCAATTATTGATATTTTTTTTGGCTATGGTCTTCGAATAGAAGCAAATTCAATATTAGCATTTCATTTTGGAGTTGGTGTTGTTTGGGCACGGTGTCAAAGGAACCTGGACATGTCTTTAAGCTATTGGATTCAAGTGGAATTTACCAAAAAAGCTGCTTTTCGGCCACCCCAATAAACTTACAGATTTAGCATTCTAGTGGCCAACATAACAAGCTTAGTCTTCCTTAAGCCACCATTAAATTGAAGTGCATGAAATTTGACTCCGTGTTGTTTACAAAATTTCTGGGTCCTTTTTTTCATTTTTCTTCTCCTTCTTTCATGTCCATGTCCGATTACTCAATAATTCCCATAAGCACAAATTCCACATTTTATTGGACAAAAAATTCTTTCACAAACTAATCCGTCCTTTTCCGGTTTATTGATTCTGCAACGAGATGTACAAGATTTTGTCACCTCTCCAACTATTTATTATTGTTGGGATTATTCAACGATTTTATTCCCGTGTAATTGAAGTTTTCGTTACATTGAATCTTACTTTCATTTTATTGGTTAGATTATTGACTCCGTACACCACACCATAGAAGTCCGCGCTAAACATAAACTGATGAATTTTTGGTGTTTGTGGATATTATCAGGAGTGTGGTTCATGCATTGCCACTTGGAAGTGCATACAACATGGGGGCTCAAGATGGCTTTTATCGTCGACAATGGTAATGGGCCCGATCAGTCTCTCCTTCCACCACCTAAGGACCTTCCAAAGTGCTAGAATCTCTGAGACCATGAATATTCATGATCCAAAGGCACTTTAATTTAGTAAGTGAGTGAAAAAGGAAAAAAAGATACTAGAAAGGAGAAAACAGATACGAGAAGAAATGTTTAGTGAAGATGAGAATATAGAGTTTTTGAGGTTTTTTTTTTTTTTTTTTTTTTTTGCTCATAATTATGTGGACTAATTGAATTCCTGTTCCTTTCCCATTTGTAGAATTCATGTAGCCAGTTTGTGTTATTATACTGTACACAGTCACATCATTATATTTTGACTTAATTTTTATATTGCAAAGGATGGAGATATCTGTAGAGGTATTTTATTTTGAGATAATGTTAAAATCATCATATGAATCTTGTGCAATTTTTAATATTATACATTGAAAAAGGTTTTTTTTTTTTTTTTTGTGATATACATAAAGTTAAAAATTGATAATTAGAATTTAAAGATATCAAAATTTCGTGGTAAATATTTATCAGACAAAGAACGCAGGTGGAAATAATGAGGCGGTGGGATATAGAATTTTACAAGGAAAATGTTTATAAAGATACTAATTATTTTTAAAATTGTTCTCTCCGTTGTTGTTGTTAGTATTCACCATTTGATGACAATTGGGCCCATATCTCTCCTGCTGTGACTCTTACTAGTTAGCCAGCCGTTATGTTTTCGGCGTTCTAATTATTCCATCTCTTTGAAAAATTAAACTCCGAGCGCAGCCAAGAAAAACACCTCAACGAGAAATTATTGGCAAATCCGACAGAAAAACCAGGTTGAATTAATTCTCATATAGTATATGAGAGCAATATACAACTAAGGTGCTTATAACTCAAGATAAAAGAAAATCTATATTTGATATGACGTTAACACAGATATGATTTTAAGATTTTATTTTCATTATTATCTTGTCAATAATATTTGCAACTAAACTTCATATGATAACTTCATGAGAATGTATGGTAATAAGAAACCTGCTATTACTATTTACTAACCTATCTATAGCCTTAGAAGTACTCGCAACGTCATCAAGGTGCCTCATACTTGTGCTATACACTCGTTGAAGCTCACTTCATTCTTGAAAGAACTTATATAAGGATAGGTACCATTCAATTCGATTTGTTATAATTCGCTCTTCTTTATCAAACTGAATTTAGTATGATGGTTCTTTAAAAAAAAATTTAATCTAATTTAATTTAATTATATAGTTCAGTTTATAAATTTTTTAACATAATTAGTATTGGTTTGAGCAATTTATATTAAAATTTTTACTAAATATTTTTATCATTAATAACATATTTTTATTTTTATTAAATTTTCATATATTTCTAATTAATTTTTCATATATTTATCATGTGTAATAATATTTAACAAAAAGTTGTATGAGTTATTAACAAACATAACTTAATTGTACTAGTATAAAAGACTTTATTCTAACAAACAACAATATAGAGGGAGAAATATAGCTAATTGTTTAAAAAAGATAAAAAAAAAAAGAGATGCTAAAGACTAGAAAAAAGATCAGAAATACATAAAGAGTACTAAGAAAATAACAATATAGAAAAGAAAAATTTCTAAGTGTAAAATTTCAAATGAAATTTATTTAACTTAATTTTAATCATTAACCTAGAAATAAGATTAAGAAGGATACGATATGAAAAATATGATAAAATCTATGAAGATTGATGAGAAAAGAAAAAACAAAAAATAATTGCATGAATTTTTATTTTCTTTTTCGTTTAACCAACTTGTTCGATTCGATTAAAAACGGTTTTGGTTAGATTTGTTTCCTCAAACCAAATTGCGAACCATTTATATATAACCGGATTATACCATAAATCTTAGTTGTCATCTACAATATGATTTTGATCAACCACACCAACATGCTAAGTGATAACACCTAACCTAATTAATCACAACTCCTCTAGCAATCAATTAATACATATATGATTAACTAACATTCTAGTGAAACAAGCTCTATCTTTGCCATTTGTGCATTCCTCGTCTATCCATACTTTAAAACCAAGGTCTCATATAAATTTCATATACAAACTTAATAAATCTCTATCTTAGCTTGAATTTACATAGACATATATATACTATAAGACCTGACTATAAAATAAAATAGATAATAAAAAGGTACATAATACAACGTTTAGACTTTTCTCTTCCTCACACATGTTCTTACTTTGAATTAGATCTCTTGTGCGTAAGCTCTTGAGAACAAGCATACTATCTGTACAATTGAAGAAGGGATCCAAAGGTAAGGCTAGAAAAAAAGGTTTTTCTATATAGGACTTTGAGTTTTAAGTTTCATTTTCTATTTAAGGTTTAGAGAAAAACGAATCTAGAGTTACAACTATGGGTGGATTTGCGAAAATCAAGTGTGTTTGTTAGATTTCAAATTAATAAGTAATGCCTTTAACTAATTTTATTGTTTTTATTATGGAATTGGCTTTTTAAAATAGTTGTTATCAAAATTAGATTGGGTCAAATGTGAAATTGATATGTTGAATTAGTTATGTTTATGGTTATTGAAAGGAGAGGGGTATTATTTTGAAAATTGATAATTGATGTAATTGACTGTTGACTATAAAGAGAAATTTGCATTGATTGAATTTGAGATTTCGATAGATTTGATTCAGAGTATGGGCTTGTGTTGGTGATAGAGTTCTGGTGTAAGGAGTGGTGTTTTGGAATAGTGAATTTTGAAGTGGGAGGAATGCGACCTAGGACCATTGGTGTGATCTTAGTCATGATCATCACTGGTATGTTAGAGTAAAGAGTGGACAAATAATTGAAGGAATTAGTGGCCAAGAAGATCACAGCTAAGTCTATAATCTTAGTTAAGGGCATGGACTTGTACCTTCTCTTTTTCTTTATGTTCTTATTTCTTGTCTTCTTAAACGATAACATAACTAATTCCAAACTTGTTTAAGATTCTAAGTTGGTTTTAAAACCTTAGATTAGGCTAAACTCTTCACTCAAGAATCTTGTGGAATAAATAAGAGAGTCTAACTAGGATAAGAAAACCTGGAAATAAATTCTAAAAGTTTTATCTTCATGTTTTACCTAGGTATTGAACTTGAAAGGACTTTTGATATAGATATTACCAGTCGTTCTTACAATTTAGGTACGAGATATTGTATATTGCTTGTACTTGTTAGAATAGTGAAATAACTGGACTAATAACTATTTGGCTAATAAATTTTATGTGTTACGTGTGTTTGGCTAAACTTAAGAGATCGGAAGGACCAATGATATTGGAATGACACTCTAATGATCTTTGCTCAATAGTGTCTCGAGTAAAGTCCTACATAGAAATGATATGAGTAGATTTAGTTTGATTCATGGTTTCTAAGGTGTTGAGAAGGACTCAACACCGATATCTATATGGTATTTATATATATTACTTGTTAAAGTCATGAGTTACTCTAGGTTCTAGTACGTTGGAATTGTGTTAGGTGGCAAACTAAAATGTATGATAATAAATTGTGGTTGATGCATTTTAATTATGCTTACTGCATGTGTTATGTTGATGCTTACCTCATGCGCATGTACTTTTGTATCTTGTATTAGGCAATGCTCACCCTTTAAAGATTTTTTGTTTCAAAAGCCAAGTATGAGGACTACTAAAAGTACCATTATGATGATTTTGGTTATTCATTTGAGGATCAAGTTGGAGAATATGATTATTATTATTTTGATGATGGCAATGGAGTGGCATGAATCTTATTAGTTTCTTTAGAGACTGAGTTTAGTTATTATGCTTTATTATTTATTATTATGTGTATCCGTTTGGAGGGTCTCTTCAAACTTTATGTGATAGGTTAATTAAATTGCTGCTATCGGTTTGATTACTGTTAAGAGTTCCATGAGATTTCAAAGATTATTTATCTTTTCTATTTTCTAAATAATGAGTTAATTATTATTTGAGATTCAAGATAGCTATAAAATAATGATAGTCGATATTTTGTTGGTGGATATTCAATGATAATGATGAGAAGTTTTTTAATATATATTATCTAGAGATGTTTGAGAAATATGGAGATACTAGTAATATTGTAGGTTCTAAGATACATAATGTGTTATAAGAGCCTAGGGGCAAGTGGTAGGTTATAGCACCTCAGGTTTTGAGGCATTACAACATTAGTGGTATAAGAGCAATATGTTTAAATCTTAGAATATTAAGTATTAACCTAGCAAAAATAATAAAAAAGGATTGGACAAGAAGATACATTAAGATTTATAACAATTTGTAAGTGAATGTGGAATAGTGATAGCAATGAAGCCTTCCCTCTCCATTTGTTGCCATTTAAGTTATAGTCATTTCTTTTTACTTGTAGTTGTTTGTTATAACTTGAATACTAATGTCTTTTGTGTTGATAGTGATTTTTCCCAAAGGTCAGTATCGACTTAAACTGAGGGGCACCCGACCTATCTATTTATTTTGACCCTCCTTTTATAGTATTCCCAACCTCCTAAAGGCCATTCTAGATGAATTGACTAGATTGGAAAAGGTAGTAAGATAAATATACCTTAGTATAGAAAAACCTAAACAAATTAGGTTAAATCAACCTTAGTTAGTTTGGTGTGATTGCCTGTAGCTCGACCGTGACTCGATCAGCCTTAAGGAATTCAAATTCGAATACATGGCATGAACAATTAGGCCTCTTGCAAAAAATGACTTCCTATTAGCCACAATTACACTAGCCACGTCCCCCAATATCAGGAAGTGGTCTTAAATTCAAACTTGATGCACATGCAAATTTTAAAGGTAATGGTTATTAGATAAAAGCAAACCCTTGGCTATAAATAGAGCTTAGAAGGTTTCAATTAGGTTTTTCTAAATACTTTATGTAACTTACTAACCTTTCCCTTCAACTTAACTCTTTAATTTGACTTAGGCATTGGAGTGGCAATGCTAGAGTCACGTTGGCATCCCCATATCCTAAACTTCTTTTCCATTTTACAGATCAATCTTATGTGAGGTTTCCCATAGTTTCTTAAACCTAATTTCGAGCAGCAACATTTTGGCATTATCTATTCTTAGAAAACCCGATAGTGATTAAGATGAAATCTAAGGATACTAACACTATGGGGAGGAGGTTAGTAGGGTTGCACAGGTAAATTGGGAAGAACAATCACCATAGCAATGTACCCAGGAGGTACATCTAGTTGAAGTTCGTAGTCAATCAACTCAACTTGAAGAACACAATGATGATGGTTCACGTATAGCACAATTAAAAGCTTTATGTGTTAAGTTTGCTAAAGAACTTGAGGAAGTTCAAGCCAACAAAAAAAAGTTGAGACAATGACTTAATGAAAGAGATATTGCTTCTTCTCATACCCCTTCCTTGCAACAGATTGGGCTAAAGACTAGCCCACTTGCACAAAAAGAGGAAATACAACAACTTTGGGGTAAATCCCTATGGTAGATGAAACTGATCCACAACAGAGACAAGAGACATAGGTAGAGAAAGATTGTTAGTAGACGTTAGTCCATGCTTAAACTGTAGCTTACACACGAAAGCTTATAGAAGGAAAAATTGAGCACTTAGTCGCTCACTTATCGCAAAAAGCGGTAGCAGATATTAGTTTACAGAATTTGGAGGAGTACATCAAGAGATTAGCAATAGAAAAATTGAGCACTTAGTTGCTCGCTTACCATAAAAAGCGGTAACAAATATGAGTTTACAAGATTTAGAGGATTACATCAAGAGATTAGCAACAGAGAGAGCTCCTAAAAAGGAAATTGATGCATAGGGTAAGAAGTTAAGCCCTTTCATGCAAAGTATTGCAGATAAGGTCCTTCCATTAGGTATTTGACTAACCAAGTTCAACACATACGATGGAAAAAAGGATTTAGATGATCATTTAAACATGATTCGTACGATGAAGGAATTGTATGGCTTATTTAATGCAATTGCTTGTAAGGTCTTCCCTTCTACCTTGAGGAAGTTCGCAAGCAATTGGTTCAATTCGTTAAAAGCGACCTCAATTTCTTCCTTCAACCAATTAGCTGATAGTTTCGTTAGTATTTCTTAGCCAGTAAGCCCCCCTACTAAAGATTCTTCACTTTTGACCTCAATTAGGTAAAATCCTAAAGAAACAATTAAAGACTACATCCATAGGATTAATGAGTTAATGATTGAAATCACCTACTATGATAAGAGTATAGTGCTTCATGCTATCTACAAAGGATTCATATAGGATTCAAACTTCTTTAAGTCCCTCACCAAGCGTCTACTGACCTCTTTTGATGACTTTACTAAGAGGTCAGAGAAATTTATACATCAAGAGTATTAGATGTAAGCTAGGAGAGAGCTTGAAAAAGAAAAGTACAAGAGAAGGTCAAAAAAAGGAGAAAGGGTCCATCGAAGATCGGCTTAGAAAGAAGCTCGACATTCGCAGTAAGTTAAGCTAACCTCTAGGAGATCGAAAAAGGCTAATTCTGACTTTGTTGAGTATACCCCCCTCAATCGACCTGTGTCAGATATCTTGATGGAGGTACGTAACCAAGGCTTTTTAGTTTAGCTGGAGAAGATGAAGAACAACCTTACAAGAAAGAATTCTAATAAATACTCTAACTTTCATGGAGATCAGGGTCATAACATAGATGACTGCAAACACCTAAAAAATGTGTTGAAGGATATTGTATAAAGGGTTTATTTAAGGAATTTTGTAACATATAGAGAGGAGCAAATTGAATGACCTTGGAATGTTGATGCCAGACCTAATAATTAAGATCTAATAACTCAAAACAATAAAAGGGGAGACAACCAAGCTCCTAAGGGTATTATTAATGTGATTTTTAGTGGGCCGACAAGAGGAAACATTTTGTCCATGTCAAGCTCGATTGATGCATGGGAGACTACGTATCAAACTTGAGAGGGAAAAGACGTAGAGTCGATGACAAGATTTTTTTTTTTAAAAGGATATGCATGAAGTTCAATTCCCTTATGATGATGCATTGGTCATTATAATCAAGGTAGCAAAGTTTTTAAGTCGAGATAGTGATGATCGATATAGAGAGTTCAACTGACATCATTTTTCAAGCATGCATTTGATCAAATACGACCTAAGCTTGAAAATTACAAAATGCAGTCATACAAATACAACCTATATGGATTCAATAATCAACCAATGAAAGTATAAGGACTAGTTACCCTAACCTTATAGATCAGGGATGATGAGAACGTTATGGAAAAGGAGATAGACTTTGTCATAGTAGATTGTGCTTCGCCCTATAATGGGATAATGGGCCGACCTTCCATTAATAATTTTAAAATGGTGTCGATAACCCATCAAAAGGCAAAATTTCCAACTCTTATAGGAGTGGGAACATGTTATAGGGATTAGTAATTAGCTAAAGCCTTGTACTTGAAAGCTCCAAAGAGATATCAGGTTTAAAATATCAAGCAAGGCACGAATAACCGCTTGTAAGTGAGAGGGGAACCATAAAAGGAAACGTTGAAATACAATTAAGTGACAATCTTGAGCATGTTACGAAGGTTAGAGTAAATATGCCAACCAACCTCCAGGAGAGCATGGTATGCTTTCTCCAATTTGACAAAGATATCTTTGCTTAGTCTTCCTTCAATATGCTTAGAATCCTTATGGACGTTATCACCTATGAGCTAAACATAGATCTGATGATAAAGGTTGTCTAATAAAAGAAGAGGCATTATTCCTTAAAAAGGGAAGCAACCATAGAGGAGGAAGTTCAAAAATTATTGAAGGTAAGCTTCATTAAGGAAGAGCCTTATTCCATCTAGCTTGCCAACCATGTCTTGGTTAAGAAAGTAAATAGAAAATGGAGGATGTGCATCAATTTCATTGACCTAAATAAAGCATGTCCAAAGGATTGTTTTCCTTTACTCTAAATAGACCAAATGGTCAATTCGACTTCAAAACATGCCCTATTAAGCTTCATGGATACTTTTTCTAAATATAACCAGATTAAGATGCATCCATTTGATTAGGTACATACATACATACCTCCTTCATTACAAATTTTGGGACTTATTGTTATAAAGTCATGCCATTTGGTTGAAGAATGCAGGTATCACATACCAAAGGTTGGTCGTGAAGTTGTTCAAACCTCAAATACATAGGAATAGTAAGGTTTATGTAGATAATGTGATTGTTAAAAGAAAGAATAGTGTAGACCAATTTGCTAACCTTCAAGAGACCTTTGATATACTTAGAAGATACAATATGAAGTTAAACCTACAGAAATATGTGTTTGGTGCATCTTGAAGCAAATTCTTAGGCTTCATGGTGACGTAACGAGGAACTGAAGCCAATCTTAAGAAGATTCAGATTATGCTAGATATGGAATCACCAAAGTCCATCAAAGGGGTTCAAAGGTTGACTAGTTATGTGGCAGCATTGAATAGGTTCATTCATAAGAGTACTATGAAATGTGTAAAATTCTTTCCTGTATTGAGAAATCCTTTTCAATTTCGATGTACTGAAGAGTATGAGCAAGCCTTAAAGGAACTAACGGAATTTTCAACCAAACCACCGATCTTGTTAAACTCGGTTGAAGGAGAGACCCTTTACTTGTGTTTGTTTATGAGTAACCAAACTCTTTCATCCTTACTAATGCAGGTAAAAGGATGAGTATATAGGCGGATGTACTATGTGAGCCACTTCTTATAAGGTTTAAAGTTTTAGTATACTAAATTGGAAAAGTTATCTTAGCTATCATTGTAGCTACCAAGAAATGTTGATCTTGTTTTGAAGCTTACCAGGTTATGGGCTTAACTGATCAACCATTGAAGCAAGCTTTAGACAAGCCTGATGCTTTAGGGTAGATGGAAAAGTATGCCATAGAACTTAGCGCTCTTAGGATTTAATATCGACCTAGAGAGGCGTATAAGGCTTAGATCCTAGTAGACTTCATAATTGAGTTTACTAGGACTAAAAGGTCTATTACGAGAGTAAGTAGCTGACCTGGAAGCTATATGTTAATGGCTCATCCACTTGTGAAGGAAGTAGAGTGAGTTTAATCTTGTGAGGCCCAATAGGATCTTGAATTTCTTAGCTTTGAAGTTTAAATTTTTTACTAGTAACAATGAGTCAAAATATGAGGCATTATTAGTAAGGATGAAGCTGGCTAAGGAGGTTAGAGTCAAGTGCTTAGATGTGTTCTCTAATTACCAATTGGTGGTTAATCAAGTTATAAGAAGTTGCATAGCCAAGATGAAAACATGGTTAAATATTTATAGTTGGTAAGGGAGATTGGTCACACTTTGAGGCTTAGCAATTGATCAAAATTCCATGGATGGAGAACTATGTGGTAGATAAGTTATTTGAGTTAGCCTCCGCAGGTTTAATGAACTAAGAGGAGAAATTTTTCATCAAATATTTGCTTGAGAAAGGTACAAAAAGACAACTAATTGAGTATTTGGAAGTTCAACACAAGGATGTGCAGTATTATTAAACGGACTTGATTCTACATTATTTGAAAGATGGAATTTTATCTAAGGATAGTAAGGAGGCTCGAAGACTTGTATAAAGGGTAGCCAATTTTACAATTATTGATGGATATCTGTACACAAGGGTTTTGAGTATGCCCTACCTAGGATGTTTGCAACCATCAGAAGTAGAGTAGGTCCTCTCTAACCTACATTTAAGAGTATGTAGTAATCATATTAGAGCTATAACCTTGTATGTAAGGGCATTGCATCTAGGTATTGGTGGCCTATAATGAAAAAGATGCTCTTCACTTAACTCAAACTTGTGATCAGTCTCAAATGAATGCCCCAATAAAGAGAGCCCCAAGCTCATATTTGATTCCTCTCACTAGTCCTTAGCTTTTTTCCCAGTAGAGATTGAATATACTTAGACCATTCCCAAAGCCAACCAAGCAAAGAAAGTACATCATCATTACAGTAGACTACTTCACGAAATGGGTCAAAGCTAAGGCTGTAGCAAGCATAAAAAAGCGGAGTATAGAGGCTTTCATGGTCAACAACATCTTAAGTAGGTTTGGCATACCTTATGCCATCTGTTGAGCCTGGTTTTTTACCTCTTGATTCTTTTTAAATTAAGTTTTCTGTAAACTAATTAGTACTGAATCTTTACCCGTTTAGTACTGATCCTTGACTAGGGTTTAAAGAAAATTGATTTTTTTCTCATTTTTGAAAGTACATTGGAGTCGCCACCTGATTGGAGTCATGAAAAAGAGTTGAGTTATAACCAATTAGGTGGATAACTTAGCTATCGATCTATCGATCAAATCATTTTATAAAATAGTTTTTTTTAAACCAAATTTCTATATCTAGAGGCTAATTTATTAAATCTTAAATGGGTACTACTTTTTAACTTCCCGAATTTAACTTCACTTTTCAAATATACTCTTTTTAATTTCATAAACAACTAATCATGTTGTGCATGACTAAATTAATTAATTTATACAACCATTTACAAAAATTAAAAAAAATTAAAAATTTTCATATTTTAAGTCAATTCATACTTACGTATAAGTACCTATGTACTCGCTATTCAGGATTAAGCTTCTGTAGTTCGTTTACCAAAAACATAGCGGGTTAATTGATTTTAATTTTTGAAAAATGTCGGGTTTACGTTTTTACCCTTTTTGATTTATTTAAAGAAATTTCTTAGAAGGTCCTAAATTAGATTTTATTTTTAGAAATTATAAAATGCCTAAGTTTGGAAAATGGTTGATTTATTTTTATTTTATTTTTTGGAAAATAAATTTTCTAAGTGATAAAACAATTTTATTATTATTTTATTTATTTATTTTTTTTTTTTTGGCTAAAATGTGAAAATAAATAAATAAAACTAAACTAAATACTACTTCCTTCTTTTTTCTTCTTTTTCTCTTTTTCTTTTGTCTTTCCTTTTTTTGGTTTTTCTCTCTCTTTTTTTTCTTCTTCTTTTTTCTTCTTTTGTTAATTATAATTACATTCACTTTACAAAAAAATAAAATGATAAAAAAGACAAATAAATAAAATAATACAACAACAAAACCAAAATGCGAAAGGGGAAACGAACCAAACTGCACGAGGGTTAGTGGGTACAGTTCAAATCTAGTTCGGGTTTGATTTAGGTCGGGTCAATTCAGATTAGGTCGAATCTAGATTGCATCCAATAACTAGAGTGGTGCGTCAAAGGCTATTGTGGGGTGTATTTTGAGCAAGTGAGGGTAATTTTGTGCGTTTCTTATTGGACTTAGAGGGTCTAGGAAAGGCACTGCAATGTATGGAGGTGGTTTGTGGTGTTTGTGCTAGAGTAACAGCGATGGTGGTGTTTGAATGTGTGAATGCGGTTGTGTGTTGTCCGACTGGTGTTTGTGAGCTATTGAGGTGATCGGTGTGTACTATGATTCGGTGAAGTAGGTGCAGCATGCTGTGGCGGAGAGGGGGAATGTATCGTAGCTATGAATGTGTGGCCTTGGTGGTATTTGTTGTCGTAGTATGCAACCATATATGAGAGGTGGTTTAGTTGAAAGGGATTAGAGGTCAAGGAGTGCGGGTTAATGCAAGTGTATGCATAGTGAATGGCCGTGGTCATGGAGGATAAGGGGTTATGGTGGTTTGATCTTTGGTGGAGAACAGTGGGTTATGAGTTATGGTGGTCGAGAGAGAGGATTGGGTCAAGTTGGTCGAGAGTAGGGGGTTGGAGAGAGAGAGAGAGAGAGAGTTGTGTGAGAAAGAATCAGAGAAGAGAGAGGTGAAAGGGGTTTAGAGAGAGGGTGAAGATGAGGGTTGGTTGAAGGAGGTGGCCAGAGAGAGAGAGAAGGCTAATGGAAAAAATGAGAGAAGGAGAGAGTTCAGAGAGAGAGCGAGGACGAAGTTGTAGGAGAGACAGAGAGAGACTCGATTTCCAAGTAGCCGATAGAGAATGTGAGAACGTTTAGAGAGAGAGAGAGCTCCTTACACATGTGTGTATGCTGTGTGTGTGTGTGTTTTTTTTTAAATCCAACGTCCCTGCCCCCCAATGAGAAAATGCCCCCCCTTTGTTTCAAATGTCCCCTCCTTCTTACTTGTTGACTTTTTATAAAAAAATAAAAGAAAAAAAGAAAGTGAAAGGAAGAAGAGGAAAGGGGAGCAAAAAAAGGGGGGAAAGAAATTTTATTGTCATGACTAATCATAAAGTGCCATGTATCACAATTAGACAATGGCCTAATGACGGCTTGACATGTGGCAACACACGGAACTTGAAAAAAGAAAAAGATAAAATGCTACCCTTATGCATCCAATGAGTTTTAAACCCCTAACCTCTAGCTTAATTCATGCGCTTGGTCAAATTGTTTTACCATCAGGCCATTAGCCTATGCCTTGTCTATATGTGCAATTGCACATATGGATCGATCAACTTAAGTTAGATTCAAATCTAAACCTAAGCCTAATGGTTTTTTATTCAAATTAAAATTCTATTCTATTTAAACAACCTAAATTTTTTTTTTCTAAATTTCCTATTTTTTGATATTTTTCCAAATTTCTTATTTTTTTGTGCCTTTCCTATTTTTGTATTTTTTTTATACTTTTCTAAAATTCTTATTTTTTCTAAATTTCTTTGTTTTTTTTCTTTAATTTCCTATTTTTTCGTATTTTTCCCCTTAATTTAGGACCCTTTAACCTATAAAAAAAAAATGAAAAACAAGGGGTGCAAAAATTAGGTATCTACACCATCATAATGGATAAAGGGCCACAATTTGATAATGATAAGTTTCATGAGTTTTGTGAAGCTTGACACATTAGATTGTGCTACACATCAGTTGTGCATCCTCAAAGCAATCATTAGGTTGAGGCTATAAACATAGTTATCCTTTAGAGTTTGAAGGAAAGGGTGAATCGAGTTAGAAATAGATGGGTAAGAAAACTGCTCAATGTTTTGTGGGGGTATGGGACTACATAAAGGACTTCAACAGGTTATACTCCATATTAGTTGGCTTTTGGGTTAAAAGTTGTGTTGCCAATGAGCTCCAAGTAGAGAGTATAAGCGTCCAAGAGTCCAAGCGTATACCCTGAATGCAACAACATAGGCTTACGAGCTAATGTGGACACTACCCATAAAATGCAAGCATTGGCCAAAGCTCATCTTACTACTTACTAGCAACAGGTAACTCGATATTATGATGAACAAGTCAGGCATAAGTGTTTTTGACCTAATGATTTGATTTGTAGGAAGTTAGAGGCAATGGGGGCAAGAACATGTTAAGGGAAACCAAACCTTGCTTAGGAAGATCCTATTAGAGTAAAGGAGGTGATAAGGAATGGACATACCTACAAATTGGAAAGACTCGATGGATAGCCAATTCCTAAGGTGTAGAATGCTAACAACCTCAGGCTATATTTTGAATGACAGGCATTTAGAAGAAGATGTGTTTGTTCGTTTTAACGAAGATATGTTTATTCGTATGTTTTGTTGTTATCACTATTTATTTTATTACTAGTATGTTTATAAGTAGACTTATTCCAAAGACTTGTTCGATGATTGCTTGTCTCTATTGTGAATGTATTATGCGTGGTTAGGATTGATAAACCAACTTTGTTCCCTTTTAATGTTCCACATAATGAAGTTATGTTATGTGTGGTTAGAATTGATTAACTAACCTTGTCTCTTTCCAATGTTTTATATAATGAGGTGTTTGTTTTGTTGATATCGTTCAAGTTTATACTTTACTTTGTTTTAACATGGTGCTCTTTATAAAAGCATGAATATAATCGCAAACAATGACATGATCTTTACCTAATCTCTCTGGCAAGACAGAACTCAAAAAATCTTTAAACCTTATCAAAGGGTGATAAGTAAGTTATAAAGTGCTAAATCCCTAAGTCCTATACTTAACGGATGATGGGAATCGGATATTCATTAATCTCCAAGTTTCAAAGTAACCTAAAGAACAAGATACAAAAGTATTAAACTCTTTTAGGAGTGATAAGCTTAGTAGATATAAAACCTCTTAAAGGATGATTTGAGATATTTGTGAGTCCTTAAGTTTTCAACTGAAAAGGAGTATAATGCTTTAAGTCGAATGAATAGATGATCAGCTGTTACAAACCTAATCACTCTAAGTCTAACGAATAGGCAATAAGCCATTCGAAGGCCCTAAACTCTCTACTAGTGACGGGTATGAAACTCTAAATTTGCTAAGGAGACGATGATCTACTTAAAGGCCTTAAGGTGCAAATATGACTCTTAAGCCTAACCAATAGACTAACAAGTTACCATTAGCTTAAGTATTTTAAACCAATTTCTTGGGTAATTCTTAGGAGGCTCTCAAACTACTAAAATACAAGCATAAGAAGACTTTAAGTCTTGTAATAGATAAGGACGATGAGCTAAGTAACAATCTATCTCATTTAATGAGCAAATTTAAAAAAAAAAAACTTATGAATGTTATGAAGCAAACTCACTAAGGAGATTTATGAACAAACGCATAAATGTTGAATAACATGAGTGTTATTCAAAGGTTCTGAGTGAAGAAGCAAAAAGGCCTTTCGTAAGTCCTAAGAAAAAGTTAGATAAAGAAATCATTACATAAAGCAAAGGTCAACACACTGACCTAGAAACAAGTCAAGGATAACAATCAAATAGGTAGGAAAAAAAGTCACTCTTCTTGAGGTTAGTCGTTAGCAAGAGTTTGGTCTTCAAAAACTTAGTCAAAGTTAGGATAGGGGCTAGAAGGAGGATTCAGAGCAAGAGCTTTGATGACCTCGAGAGTATTGCGTGCTTCTTAGGTGTAAGCAGGGTTAACTGTAGGAGTATTAATACTTTTACTTGGATGGTCCTTCGCCTCATCCTCGTCTATATTAGCTTCATCTGTAAGAGCTTCCTTCTCATGACCTTGTTTAGCAAAGTCCAGACAACTTAGATTATAATCAGCATGGTGGATAAGAACCTCATCTTAAGCTAAGTTTATCCCATTAAGCATTTTTTGCAACATCAGGCATTTGTACTCTTAACTCTCTTGAATATCTTAATAGGCCTTATCATAAGCCTTTTGGTAAGTTGAGCCCTTCTCCTTCCCTAAATCAACCATTTTAATATTTATCTCTTCATATAAGCTCTATAGGTAGGTAACCTCCTCATTATGTTTACTCTTGATTTCTACCTCACTTTGTGCCCCTTAAAGGTCAAACACCAACTGAAAGCATTTCTCTTGTTCATCCACCAAAGACGCTTCTTTCTCTTCTCTAGTCTTGGTCTCTTTTCAAGTTTTGATTTCTTCCTCCATCTTTGCTTTCTCTTCCTCCAACTTAGTTTTCTTAGTACCCTACTTTTCTTGATGGTTCTTTTTCTCAACTTCTATATCAGTAACTTGGTTCTTAGCCTCTTCAATAGTTTAGAGGAAAAAGAAGTTGTTCGCTCAAGGGAATTAAAAGAAGGATAAAAATTGAACAAAGTGGAGAGCTTACGGCCATTTTCTCCTCCTCAGGGGCCTTGACTACCATCAGCAAACATTGGAAATTTTAGAAAATTAAAGCCAAGTCAAATAATGATTTATTAACTTCTCCTATAAGGGATTAGAAGAAGTCTTATATCATAAATTTTGGAAGTAGCAAGCTGTTAGAGCCGAAGTTTTGACAAACTTTCACAATATTTGTCTAAGGCTAAACGCCCTTGGGAGATGAATGCCTTCGATCAGCTCCAAAGCAGCTCGACCATTTCCTAGAGTCTAACAGACTATGGTGACATTCCAATAAGGGAAAAACTATAGAACCTTTGTGTTTTCTTTTCTAGAGGGAGTAATAGAACTTGGTATTCTGAAAAGGACCTCTTTTCCCTACTTTGGATCTTTAGAGCAATCCTCTGGTTTATCATTCTTGGGGGTTTTCCCCTTGTCCAAATCTCTCTCTAGCAAGGGACAATCATGGGTGCTAGGTTGCTTCCTTATCTTGATGGCCTCTACAACCTTCCTCTTAGCAATTGTTTTTGTTTGCTATAGTCTTGGTGGATTCTTTTGTAGCCTTAGTGATGGTAGGTTTTGCAGGAGGTCTGGTAAGTGGCTCCATTGAAGCTTATTTGGTAGAGGTCTTCTTAGTATCTTCCTTTCTCTTTAAGCTATCAGCTTTTAGCTCGGCAAACAAATCCTTAGGGTTATAGTTCTTAAGTAACATATCTGCAATGAATGTTCAATGATTAGCTAAAAAAAAGACATTAAATCATTAATAAAAAGACTTACAAAGGTCGTGTTAAGCATAGGCAAGGAAGATCACTTAGCTTCTTAAGTAGCCTTGAAGGTCTTTCCTCTTACAAGACCCTTTCAGTACTGTAAGAGCATGAAAGGCTTATACCTTGGTTGACAACAGTACCTTCGTTAGAACCTTCGATGTCCCCATCATGAGTGGTGCTAGCACCCTTAGCCTTTCTTGCCTCATCTTTAGGGAAGATTGGAGCACTGGATGAGTACTTGGATATTATGGTCTCCACTTCCTAAAGAAACCAATTATAGTTATAGGCCTCCATAATTGTGTAATAGGCCTTCTTATTGTTAGGGAGCAGTCGTTTGATGTCAGATTACTTAATTAGTTAGCCCCTAATTAGGCATATACCGCATTATGAGGCAAGTGAATCTAGTCAAGTTATAATATAGATTAAAATGGATATTGAGATCCCATGAGAAACTAGTTATGTGGGTATACCTAATTGTTTTTAGCAACAAAACCCATAAATTATTCATTTACTTAACTTCTAACAATAAAATATTTAATAAAATAAATTAAAGACAAAAAGTAAAGATTGCAATAAAATATTAAACCAAAAATGAGGAAATTAATTTTAAAAAATTAACTAACAAAGAAATAACAAAATAACTAATAACTAATAACATAAAAATTGAATAATATAAATAACTTAATAACATGATAACATGAATTAATTAATAAAGTGACATTTTCCTTAGTAAATCTTATTGTTGTTTACTACTAAATTTTGGGGGATTATTTAATCTCAGTCGCTATACTAGACTATGGAGATTCATAATCTTACTCCAATGGAAATCAAATTCTGAATTAGTTAGACTCATGTCTCTAACTAATTCATAACCCTGGAACTTTCTCTATTTAAATTGCTTCTGTATAGAGCATTCCAAGATCTCATTAAGCACTTGGATCCCACTATTAAGTTGCCTTAATATGGAAAAATTCAATACCTAATCTCTTAGCATACTCAATCTCTTTTAATTACACTTGTCTATTTACTATAAACCCCACGACTTTACAGCAAACTCAACATTAAATTAATAACCTGGGAAAATATTAATCTAATGACAATAAAAATGGTATAACTAGATCGTAATAAGCAAAATCATGAGTTGAATTTCATAAATAAAAATCACCTTTTGAACGTAAGCTTTAACAATGATTTACTAAGTTATTCAAAGAAAGACATAAAAACTAAAAAGAAAAGAAGAATAATGCAAAAGCCCTCTTGTAATTCTAAAACCTAACACTAATGCTCAAGGGGCTCTCTTTGTCTCTCTAAAACTTAAGTCTAAATGTTTATTTATAAGAGATGGACCTAAGATTATAATGAAAACCTAGCAAAAATAAAAGATATGGAAATTACTACAATTACATGCCTGAAGTACATGATTGTGATGGCTTGGCTTATTCTTATTCTTCACATGAAAGCTTTAATTTCAAAAGAAATTCACAACAAGAGGATCATAGGTAGGGATTATGTGTGTAGTCCTCAACCATGGTCATTACTAAACTACGTTCCTTACTTAATTCTTCTGCTTCACCCCTTAGTCCGTGCTTTTACACCAATAAAGCTCAAAATTACATAAGAATCCTTTAAAACTTCATAAAGTACTTCCAAAGTCCCTAAAAATAGAAAATAAGCAAATAAACCCAAAGTATCACAAAGTTAATAAGAATAATGCCTAATCAGTACAAAATACCTATAGAAAATATATGCTAATTTTGTGTTATCAGCTCTGAACAATGGGGAAGTCAAGGTTGGTCACTGACCTAACCACTAACCATTTTTTCTTCCAATCATGAATGGAAGGCTCTAATCTTATCAAGAATTTTCTACGAGGTTAAGCGCACACATAAAACCAACCATTACCTCTCTTCAATGTAAAGACGTATTGCAATAAAGTAACTATAGCCTCACTTTCTAAATCATCATAGATACACTCAAAGGCCACTAATAATCTATAGTAGTTTAGGGTGAGCATGGATGGATAGATACAATGGTATATGAAATAAGATTTCTAGAAAAGAGAAAAGGAACCCTTAAACTGGCCGCAAAATACTTCTAAAAAAGAGTAAATTCTTGGTGCTTTAGTGCAATAATCCATTAGTGTTGTTAAGGCCGCCTCTCTATTGTCCAATATGGGGGTGGGGGTAGGAGGCGAGGTAAGGGGGCAAAGCAAAAGTTGAACCTCAAAACATTGAACACTTATTTAGTCAATGTGTTAGCTACACCACTAGGGCTCTAGGCTCATGTTGTACTCAATACTAGAGCATAAGGGGATAACTTAGGAGTTGCCCTTAGTATTCAATGGATAGTCATCAAAAGGAAGCTTCCTAATCTTCTATGACTTAAGGACATGAATTCTAACCAACCCTATTAACCCAGATAAGTCCAAGGGTAATTGTCATCAGCGGAATCTGTTGTATTGCGAGGTTCAACTCACCTACTCGGTACATGGTAGATAGGTCTTAGCTTTATTACTATGCATGCGTTAAGTCATTAAATATAGTACTTGATGTATATACCTTGATAGTGAGGTTGAAAAGAAAAGAAAGTAATGGAAGAATGAGTAGTATTCAAAATAAGTACGATGAAAAGTTGGAAACAAGAACAATGAGAAGGAATGAGGAAAGAAGGGGTGCGAAAATGAAAGAATAAGAATGATGGAAGAAGTTACAATTTTTTGGAATTCATATAGGTTGCAGTTAGCAATTAATATAGACTGTTTGATCATGTACACAAGACCAAGATTTGATAGGCTCTATTGAGTTGTATTTCCAAGAAGCAAGCATAGGTTCTAACATAGTTGCGCAAATCCTAATAATGGGATGTGAAATGTCATGCTGATGGGTATGAGACTTCCACAATAAGCTAACCAATAAGTAAGTCAGTTTTCAAAGAATATATTATGACCATTGAGAATGAGATCGAAACAAGGAGCTTGGATACAAAGAGTTAATACATTTTCTAAGATAGTCTTTTAAAATGAAGTAAAAGTTTAGATCAAAAGACATCATTGGTGAAACATTAGTACTCCCCTTAATGCACCCATCAAGAGGAGTCAGGGGGCAAATTATGATAGTGGTTTTTCCTAAAGGTCAATACCTACCTAAATTGAGATTCACCTTACCTATTTATTTATTATAGTATTTTCAACCTCCCAAAGGCCACTCCAGATGAATCGACTAGCTTGGAAAAGCTGTCGTGCCCCGAATAGAAAGAGTCATAACAGTCCCGTCGTGTAAACTAATCTAAGATAAAAGCTGATCTCACAGCTGCTATCGTAGATACAGTTCACACAAGGCACACAACTCAACCAGCTTGAAACGTCTGTTCTGATACCTGTTAATAACTAAACCTGTGGTAGAGCTTTTACAAAATACCTGTTCTATACGACTTGCTGTTTAGTACCATAATAGTATTTATACAAATGTTTTACGTCCAAAGATAAAGTTTACAATCAGAGTTTATTAAAAACCGTAGGTTTTGCAGTCTATATACAATAAGTTAGGAAACTAGTAGGCTCCTAGGGAATTCTCAATTAGTTTTCCTTAAAACTCAAAGACGAAGTTAAAAGCTCAAGTTCAGTTGATTCCCCGATCCTCACTTTCCTATATAGCAGGACACTAACCTAGGAATGCTGGTACCTAAACATCCTATCTTTACTCAACACTTGCAAAAGAGTCTATAGGGATGTGAGCACAACTAGCTCAGTAAGTAGGTCAGAGTCAAAAGAGTACTGCATAATCACAAATAAGGTTAATAATTATGATGAAATGCAATGCAATCACTCAAATGAAACATCGCATAGTGTTATCCGGTCTACTGTAAGGTTAGAGAAATTACATTTGCTCCAACCCGGATTGAGGAGTTTCATCGCGACTCAAGTCAGACCAAACCTGGGCTTGTGCAATGGAGAACACCCTCCTCCCATGATCGCCTTTGAACCACGGCCCCCAACCTTGCCACAACCTCCTCGCTTGTCACTTAGTTCGACTAAGGATGGGGAAAGGATCATTTCAGCTATCCTCATCGAAGGAAGTCGATATTTGGCCTAACACTCTTAATCGTTTCCCTTAATGGGTGTTATGCATATCCAATTTCATTTTAGTTAAATAACGGTTAGTTTTAATCAGGAGTGATCAATAAGTTCACACAATACAGAATCCATACAAATATGTAGAACAGTACACTAAGGAGTTGAACTTCAGTCACAACCGAGTATCATCCACATGCACAACATGCGCATAATTATCTAACTACAAACACAACCAAAAGTACTCTTAGGTATCCGGATACTTTAAATAGTATTTAAACAAGCGGTGAAGCCACAATCCTAACTTACTTGTTTAGACGTTCGCTATTGTTGACTCGAATCATCAACCGTTTTTGTATTGGAAGGTCCTAATTACACAAAAGACCCAAATTCAATTTTTGGAATAATTACGAAAACATTAGGGTTTACTCTCTAATGGTTATATATATATATATATATATATATATTATTTCCATAATATACAATCATGTTATCACTATATATCAAATTAAGTTATTAATTGTTGATATTGTACATCATATATATTATTACGTATTATATATCGTTTTGATTGTATCGAAATGTATTTTTAATTTATTAATTTACGTTTTAATTCCGATAAGGTTACCAAAATATGTACATTCTTGAATATGATAAAGTTATAGGTTAAATTACTTAAGGTTATTTGATTTTAATAAAATCAATGTCATTGGGTTCGTATAAACCTAACAATACGTTTTACGAGTCCTATTTATAGAGACAGCTTTTAACTAGTAGTTTGAGTTTTTAATACAGTTGTACATAATTATATAAATATGATCGTATTATACGTAATTTACATTATTAAATTGTATTTTATCTAATTTATCCATATATTGTTACAATATAAGTAGTATCCAATTCTAATATACCTAAAGTGTATCCCGATCAGAAAATATTAATAAATATAATAAAAATATCGATTTATTCCAATCTGATTAGCAATCCTATATATATTTTTTATTTAACTATTTAATTCATTTTAGCTTATTAATATTACAAATACATCCCGACTTGTAAATTAAGCTATTTTACTTAGTAAATTCATAATAAATAGTTTAGGTTACCAAATAATTCTCCAAAAATTTCTATAAACTCCAAAAAATGTAGGGGATTCAATTATCACTTGATTTCAAGTTTTTGACCTATTACCTATATATTCGTATTGACAATTTTATCCTTAAATTATCATAAATTACCCAATTATGATTCTTTTAGCACTAAATTATTTTCAATCCGACTCAATACTGTTACTATTTATTATAGATCAGTACATGTCCATTTCATTAATTAATTTCATAATTTTTTATTAAATTCATAATTTCAACCTGTTTTTAAGCTATTTTCAGGCCTAAAAATGTAATAAATATTAAAAATATTCAAATCAAAATTTGGGCCACATGGCAATTATCTATATATCATACACATCCTACACAAAAATTTTCAGCTAGAAACAATATCATTTAGTATATTTATTTTATAAATATTAATTCATGTGAACAGTAGATTTCTTAATAAAGTATATTAAATATTAAGAATTTTTCAAAAATAAAAATATCACATGAAAGCATGTTTAAAATAACCTAAGTACAATTTTTTCATAATTTTCTGGTTGGATTTACTAATTTTTAAAAATTATTGAAAAATAGGGCAGGAAATCAATCTTGGTGTTCTTGGGTGCTCCGGTGGTCAGCGACAGTTGGGTGGTTGTCAGACGACCTAGATGCGGTGGTGACTGGTGGTGTCTAGTCAAGCTCCACAATAGAACCACTCTAAGTTAGGGTTCTATACTATCACGAATTTTCCCCTATTTTTTTCTAAATTTCTTTTTATTTTCTACTATTTTTTTTTCTAATTTTTCTTTATGTTGTTTTTGGTTTCAAAGATGTAAAATATGTTGTTCAATAGATTTATAGTGGTTTAGGTCGGTTTCCTTTTTTCTTTATTTATTTTTTTATTGCTTTTTCCTCCATTAATTGCAAGTAGGAGGTGTCATTTGCTTGTAAATTCACCTTTTGATTCAGCAATTGTCTAGCTTTGATGATTTCCAACAGTTTCTAGACTTGAATCAACAATTGGAAGGCTTTTGAATAATATTTTGCAATTAGTTAGGTATTTTGAGTATATTTTATTAATATGTAATTATTTACTTAATATACAAGTATATATCCCTTGTGAATATTACGCATAATATATAACTATACTCATATAATTAAGTTTCTAACATATCTTTTATTTTTAGGATATGTTCTAAAGTTAATTTTATGATTTCAACAAAATATATATATATATATATTTGTGTAATTTAAGGTTAATTTACGGATATAATTATTATTTATACAGGGTATACTCATAAAATTATGTGTATTTTTATAGAGTAAATTAGATTATATTATCTCATTTTATAGCTCAATTAACTTATCTTTAAATTCTCGTTGCAATCTAAATTCAACTTTAGGAGTTCCGAACATTTTAATGCAATATTAAATATTCCTACTTCTAAGGGCAAAATTGGGATTTTGAGTCATTATTTCTAAAATCTAATTTCATTGTAATATCTCGACTAACTTTTTTATTCTAATCGTAAAGTTTGGGCTTAATTGGATAAGTTTCCCTAAATGCCTTAAATCTAAACTTAGTTGTCCTAAACTCAATTTTGAGGGCTTACAAAAGTTAGCAAGCTAAATATGCTTAAGTGGTACAAAATAACCTAACCCAAGTTGGTTAGATCAACCTTGGTTAGTTTAGAGCAGCTATTATAGCTCAGCCATGACTTATTCACCCCCAAGGAATTCGAGTTAGGCCTCTTGTAAAAGTAACTACCCATTAGCCATCATTATGCCAGCCACGTCCCCTACTATCGGGAAGTAGTCTTAAATTCAAACTTGATGTACATATAGATTTTAGAGGCAACAGTTACTAGATAAGAGCAAACCCTTAACTATAAATAAAGCTTAGAAGGTTTCAATCAGGTTCTTCTAGGAACTTTATGCAACTTACTAACCTTTCCCTTCAACTTTACTCTTTAATCTGACTTAAGCATTGGAATGACAATGCTAAAATCACCTCAGTACCCCAATAGCCTAAACTTCTTTTCCATTTTGTAGATCAATCTCATGTGAAGTGCCCTATAATTTCTTAAAACCAATTTTGAGCATCAACATTTTCTGTTCTTTTTCCTTTTAGCACATGGAATTGCCTCTAACACCTCTTCTCACCTATAGAGTAATAGGGCTAACAACCCTAACCTTATTCCTTTACTAGTTGCCCTAGCCTAGAATTAAAATGACCAGGGGGCACCTACACCCAATCAAGGGTAGCTTTAGCAAAATCAATGTATACTTGATCCAAATTAAGCTTAGGCTCAGCAAAACCAATGATAGGGATAAGGATAAGGATAAGATCATAAATAGGGGCGACCTCAAGCACCTAAGTCTATGTGAGGAATGCCTTAGCCAAACCAAAGGTAGGCCCAAGATAATGTCACTACTACTCAGGTGTTGAATGCCATAAATGTTATGATAAGGGTAATGGCGCAATAGATGCAACAAATTCAAAGGGACATGCATAATTCGGGCTAATGCAAAAATATGGAGACAAGAAAGACAGGCTATGATGGAAAGAGGTATTGAAAGGTGTAAAAGGGTAAGTACTTTTGATAGATTTGTTAAGATTTTTAATGAATTCAATACTAAACCCAATGCTCTAGTAAGAGCTAAGGAATGAATTACTGAAGTTGAGAAGTCTTTTGCCATACTGGAGGTGCCTGAAAACATGAAGGTAACCTATGTTACTTTCTTTTTAAAGGGTGCTATAGCATAATGGTGGCAATGTGCTCCTTAAAACAATACAACAATAGCTGGTCCTATTACTTAGGACAAATTTAAGGAACTATCCTTTGCTAAGTTTTTTTCTTGATAACACCAAAGAGTAAATGAAGCTTGCCTATCACACCCTACAATAGGGCAATAAGTTAGTAATAAGATATGAGGTGAAGCTGAACTACCTAGCTAAAATCCAACCAGAAGCTTAGAAGAGTGATGAAAGATCTCGTACCAAAAAGTTTATATTTAAACAAAGCCTAAGCTATAAGAAAGGATAGTAAGGTTTAAGGTCACCACTTATGTTGATACAATTGAGATGGCTATAAGTTTGGAGCAAGGAAAGAAAAGAAAGGAAGAGTTACTAGTACATAGAGTGAAGATAGATTTGGGTAAAAGACCTATGTCAAGCTATGTGATGACTGATAAATTTAAGAGTCCATCATAAGGAGTTGTAAATAAAGAGGGAGGTGGTAAACTCAGGATGGTGCACATGCTGCCTTAGCTAGCTATGGTGCTAGCCAAATCACTAATGCTAATGTCAACCCAACCTATTCGTTATTTTGGACCACATAATGTTAATGATTATAAGTGGATGTCAGGTACATGCTTCCTCTATTGTAAGACAGGCCATGTTGGTAGGGATTGTAAGGAGCTTACACTCTTGCACCAAGGGTTCTATTTCAAATGCAAATAGCAAGGGCATCAAGCAATTGATTGTAAGGAAGTTGAGATTCAAGCACATTAGGGAACCTAGTTACCCAGACCTCAAGGTACAATGCATGTGGTTTGACCCCAGCAGCCAAGACCTTGCCAGAGAGCTCTAGCTAAGGTCTTTTCCCTTCAACACCAAGATGTCTCAAACATGGATACTATGGAAGGTACGCTTACAATCCTTAACCATTATGCACATGTTTTATTTGATACTGGTGTTGCTTTTTCATGTTTTGTCAAATCTTTTACATCTATGTGTGGTATGTGTATTGTATTGTTGGATTTACCCTTGTTTGTTAACACAACCTTAAGAAGTGGTACAACTTTGAATAGAATATGTTGCAATGTTGAGAGTGAAGTAGAAAGGAAAGTACTATTGGCAGATTTGTTAGTTTTAGATATAGTAGACTTTGATATAATATTAGAAATGGATTAGCTATCAAGACATCATGCCATTTTAGATTATCACAACGTAGTGGTTGCTTTTGAGATTCTAGGAGAAGAACCCTTCAGCTGCTAAATAATAACTTAGAGGCTAACTTGATGTCTCACCTATAAATTGTAGGAGAAGTCTATTATAGAAGCAATGATAATAGGGATTGAGGAGAAGATAAAGTTAGAGCAAGTACCTGTAGTATAAGAGTTTCCAAATGATTTCTTAGTAGAGCTACCTGGATTACCACTTAATAGAGAAGTAAAATTGAAGATAGATTTGTTGTCTATTATTATATCCAATTCAAAACCAGCTTACCGTATAGCACCTAGTGAATTGGTAGAATTGAAAAAGTAGTTGAAAGAACTACAAGAGAAAAGTTTTATCAGACTAAGTTCCTTAACGTGGGGATCCTTTATACTCTTTACAAAGAAGAAGGATGGTAATATGCGACTGTATGTAGAATATATGTATTTAAATTAAGTCATAGTTAAAAATAAGTATCCTCTCCCAAAGATAGACAATATTTTTTATCAGTTGCAATGAGCATAAGTTTTCTTAAAGATATATTTACAATTTGGTTACTATCAACTAAAGGTTAAACCAAAAGATGTGGAGAAGACATCCTTTTAGACCAACTATATGCTCTATGAGTTTTTGGTAATGTCCTTTGGTCTCATTAATGCACCAACAATGTTCATGGATCTCATGAATCAAGTATTCAAGGACTATTTAGATAAATTTGTTGAAGTTTTTGATGACATCCTTGTATACTTGCAAAATAGAGAGGAACATAAGAAGCACTTGAGGATAGTTTTGAGTAAGTTAAGAGAAGATAAGTTTTATGCAAAGTTCAGCAAATGAAACTTCTAGTAAAAATAGTTGTCTTTCTTAGGTCATATTGTAGATAGGGATGGCATTGTAGTAGATCCTAAGAATGTGAGAGTTGTGGTGAATTGGCTAAGACCCTAAACAGTGTCAAAAATCAAAAGTTTCTTAGGTTTGGCAAGTTATTATAGGAAGTTCTTACAAGGCTTCTCAAAGTTAATAGCACTTTTAACTCGATTCACTTGAAAGGAAGTCAAATTTGAATGGGATGACAAATGTAAAGTAGCTTTCAGTAGGTAAAGGAAAGGTTAGTGATAGCTCCTATATTGGCTTTACCATATAGTGTAGAAGAATTTGTGATATATATTGATGCTTCCATTCAAGGTTTAGGAAGAGTGTTAATGTAAAATGACAAAGTGATAGCTTATGCTTCTTGTCAAATCAAGCCTTACGAGAAGAATTACTGAGTATAGGATCTTGAATTAATAGCTATGATTCATGCCTTGAAACTTTGGAGGCATTATCTGATGTAGGGAAGATGAAAGATATATATGGATCACAAAAGTTTGAAGTATTTCTTTACCCAAAAGGATTTGAAAATGAGATAAAGAAGATGACTGGAGTTAATAAAAGATTACAACATAGACATTTGGTATCATCTTTGGAAGGCTAATGTGGTAGTTGACATGTTAAGTAGGATGTAACATGGGAATCTAGTCACCTTATTAATGCATCAACAGCCTTTACTAGAAGAAATGTGTATACTTAATCTTGAAGTCCTAATGGCAGAGGTAGGTGCCAGATTAACTAATTTGAGGATGCATCCTACTTTAATAGACAAAATGAAAGCTACTCAATCTGAAGGTGGAAATTGGAGATAAGAAAGGCAGTGGAATTTACAGTTGACTCAAAAAGGATTCTAAGATATAAGAACTAGCTGTATGTTCCAGCTAAGTGTGAATTGAAGAAGGAATTGTAGAGAGAAGCACATTACTCAAGGTATACTATACATCTTGGGAGTACAAAGATGTACTAGGACTTAAAAGCTCACTAATGATGGAATCACATGAAAAGAGAAAGTATGAAATATGTATCGAGGTGTCGAACATGCCAACACATAAAGATAAAACATTAAAGGTAAGTTGGTGAATTACAACCATTATCGATGCTAGAATGGAAGTGAGAATGCGTGACAATGGACTTCGTCGCTGTCTTTCCTAAGACTACGTCCAAGCATAATGCAGCCTAGGTGATTGTTGGAAGATTGACCAAATCAACCGATTTTATCCCAATTAATGTCACGTACTGGTTAGGAAAGCTCGCTTTATTATACATTAAGGATGGTGTGCCACTTATAATTACGTCGACAAGGATACAAGGTTTATTAGTAAATTTTGGAAGAGCCTACTTATGTTTTAGGCACTAAGCTTCAATTCAATAATGCTTTCCACCTGTAGATCGACAAACAAGAAAAGAGGATAATAAAAACTATAGAAGACTTATTAAGAGCATGTGCTTTAGATTTAGAGGAATAATGGGATTAGCACTTGCCATTAATGGAATTCACCTACAAAAACAGTTATCAAGAAACTATTTAAATGGCTCCATATGAAGCCCTTTATGGTCGGAAGTATAGATCTCTTATCAACTGGGAGGAAGTAGAAGAGAGACAAATTTTGAATCCATACTTAGTGCAAGAGGTAATACATAAGGTAAAGTTGATAAGATAAGGGATGTTTGTTGAGCATTATTTTGATTTTCTTAATTTAGCTTATATCAAGCTCAACATGCTTAATTATAGATTACTCGACATCAAATTAAAAACAATATTTTTCTTTAAAAAATGTCTGAAAAATATTTTTGGAAAAATCAACAAGGGTCACAAACTAGTGAAACTACTAAAAACGTAATATTAGATTTTTTTAGTGAAAAAACCCTAATTAAGCATTAGTCTACGAATTTTTTCAAAAGAATAATTTTTTTTTTAGGAAATTTTAATTAGAAAAATAGAGTTTAAAGACTCACCTATTAAGATCAAGTCACCATTTAGGAATTTAAAGAAATTAATTAATGGGCATTAATTTTTATGATTTTTGTAAAGAATGAAAAAATGACAAAAATGCATGAAAAATAATTTTTTATTATTTGCTTATTACAAATTTTCCTAGAAAAAAAAAGTTTTCATTTTTTAATGGTTGTCTCGAAGATGCCTATGTATCAACTGATTAAGATTAAAGCAACATAGTTTTTTTTTTTTAAATAAGACTTTAGTGTGTAGAATTTTTTTTTTTTTTGAAAAATAGCAAAATTTATGTCTTTTTTCCAATTTATTTTTTAAGAAAAATCTTAAAAAGCCTAATTTTTACCATCCAAATTTTGGAAAAAAAAAACCTAAAATCCTAATTTTTAGAGACACTCAAATTAAGATTTTTATTTTCTTTCAAAAATCTACCTATGTGACAAAACCCTTTTTGTAGGAAAACCTTAACATGCCTTACTTGAGAAAATTCAACTTTTATGAAATATTTTTCTAAAATATAATAAAAAGATATGAACTTTAACAAAAGATACAATTTTCCAAAAATGATTTTTTAACAAATGTATGCAATTTTTATAGATACATGCGAAAAAAAAAAGAAATTTTTTACAATAAACATGTAAAAAGCATGCAAACACAACCATTCAATATATCTAACACAAAAACCTGCAAAAAGAGTCAAGTTAGTAATACTCCATGCAAAAACTTTAATCGTGCAATTTAAACAAAAACACCAAACATATTAATAGTATGTATGTGCTAAAAAACAAAATAACAATAAAAATAAATAAATAAATATAAATAAAAGTAACCAAAAGCAACCAAGAAATTACAAGTACTATTAACCTACATAGAAAATAAATTAAGTTAGTAAGGGTTCTTATCTTATTTAATTGTGTAGAAATCATAATATAAAACAAATATAAAATAAAATAAAAAGAAATAAAGAAAATAAAACAAAAGAGGAAAACCTACCTAAGGTTATAGGTCGGATCAGGAGAGTAAATTTGCCACATGAGACAAGTTTTTGAATCAAGTCATGGGTTCCAGTCAAGTTGTGGGTCAAGATAGTAACGGTGTTCTAAGCTCCTTTAGATGACTTTCAAGTACCAATTTAAGTCAGAAATTCAATTTTTGTGACAAAGTTATTGATAAAACTTGGTTTGGTGTATGTAACTTGACTAGCAATGATTGTTTTAGTGGTTTTTGAATTTTGACAATGGCGGTATATTTCATGCAACATAGTGGTGGCCCGTATTAGTATATGTAAGGGAGGTTTTATAGGTTTTGGGGTGCAAAAAACTCAAAGGTGGTGTCAATTTGGACGAGGGTAGCATCTTAAGGGTGGTTTGAAGTGGTAACAGGATGATGATTGAGGGTTTAGTTGCAAACGCATATAGGGGTCATGCCTAAGTGCAAGGTTGGTCAAGTTTAGTTGTTCGGATGGTGATAGTGCTCATGTGTGCAGTAGTTTTCTTGGTCATGTCATGTATACTTATGTAGTGTAGATAGAGAGAAGGGTCGATAGGTTAGAGAGAGTAGGTGTGTATGTATTATATCTTCTTTTTTTTTTTTTTTGGATGAAAAATTGGCTTTTGTTGATGTTTCCTGAACTTATTCTTATAGTTTCATGATTTGAATCTTGTTTTTAGTTTCTAATCAACACATACAAGACTAATTGTTCGTAGATTAGATTAAGTAGGTATTCAATTTAATCTTCTTTTTATCAATATTTGCGTAAATCTCTATAAGATTTGGACATTTTGCTAATGATTTGATAAGATTTCTTCCAATTCGTAAAAAAATAATGAAGATTTGATAAAAATTGATCAAGATCCAGAGCTATCAGGTCCTTCTTCTATGGCTAGAATCAAGTATAAGTTGCTAGGGATGGGGAAGAAACCATTATGTGTATTGCATGTGACTTAGGTTGAAGCAACGAAATTTGCCTACTGCTTAGATTAAACTCACAACCTTTTGATCCTTTCCTAAGTCTATACATCTAACTAGTTGAGCTATTGCTCGGTTCCTTAAATATTATTGTGCTTAAAGTCGATTTAAACCATTAAGCTTAGGCTAAGTTTGTATTGAGTGTTTAAGCCTAAAACTAATTTAATCCAATTCATTTTAAAAATGTACCAAGAACACTTTAAACAATTAAAATGTGCAATGACCCAATTGGAGCTCTTCCCACAGAGGTATTGTCCGCTTTGACATAAAATACCGCATATCTATGTGGTATTTATATATATTGCTTGTCGGAGTCATGACTCACTCTAAGTTCTAAGATGCTAGAACAGTGTTGAGTGTCGAACTAAAATGTGGCTAATGCATTCAATTTATGTTTACTACATATGTTATTGTAGACACCTTATTTTTGTCCTTTTTTATTTTTCAAAATTTTTAGAATAAGTCCTAAATTAGGACAAATACAAAAAAGAAATAGAAAATTAAGAAAACCCAAAAAAAAAAGAAATTTTTAAAAAATAAGAAATTTAGAAAAATACAAGGAAATGGAAAGATTAAAAAAAATAATAAGTTTAGAAAAAATCACAAAAAATATAAAGTTTAGAAAAAACTAAAAAAATATTTAAGGAATTTAAAAATAATAAATTTTTAAAGTAGTTTAATAAAATAAATTTTTTAATTTAAATAGATTTAAGTAAAAGACCATTAGACTTAGGCTTAGGTTTGAATTTAGCCTAAGTTGACCTAGTCTTAATTGCACATATAGATAAGACACAAACCAACAACCTAATCGATAAGCACATGAACATAGCATTGGATATAACTTGGAAGTTAGGGGTTCGAATCTTAGCAAAGGCAATGAAAGCCTTTTTCTTTTTTTTTTTCAGAGGACATATTAGAAATAGCACTACTACATATCAAGGGTTCACTATGCCACATGTCCTGATACGTAACACCATTAGATTAGGTTATGGTTGATGTGGTGCCACATGGCATGCTATGTCAGCTGCCCCCTTAGTGTATCAACTACCATGTATCACGTGAGGACACGTGACATACCGTGACTAGATGAAACGAGTGACATGGCATGATGTCAGCCACTTTCTCTCCCTTTCCTTTCTCTTTCCCTTGATTTCCTCCATTTTCCCCAGCATTTCCCACTTGCACAATATACTTCATAGGCATTGTTTGTTCCATTTTCTTCGCAATTTCATCAAATTAACAATGAAATTGCAAAGCACGCTTGGTCTACTTGGAATTGAATCCCAGAACACATTTGAATACGAGTGTTTAAGGGGTTAAAAGGTGAATTGAAAATGGTGGAAAATTTGCCAAACCTAGATTTTCTTCCATTTTTCTTCATGCAGATTGAGCTTATTTAGAGTAATCTGAAGTTTTTATCCAAAACTTTAAGTAAAAGCGAAACTTTAAGACGCGCATTTGATTAAGATTCAACACAATTCGTACCTAAAATTGTAAATCGTGCCCCAAACCGTGCACCCTCATTCAAATCACAATTACTACTTTCCATCCTTAATCTAAGCTCAAACGCTATAAATTGAAGGTTGGGTGAAGCATTCGAGAGGATAGAATCATTAGAAATCATCTAAGCTCACTTCAAACACATTCTTGAGTTCTTTCTCTCTCTATAGCCCACTTTCTCTTTATCATCACTCTCTCTCTCTCATGATTCCCTCACTCTCCAATCACCTTTGAACTACTTCACCACCAAGAGCAGCTTCCCCACTCCCCAAGTTCTCATTAGTCACCCATTTCAACTACTATTGTGCTTCCCAGTCGCACCACCGCCAAAGCCTTCACACCATCACAAGCCATCGTAATAGAAAAACTACCCTAACCACCTTAACCTCCTTCGGCATCGATCCTACCCCCCTTAACTCTAATAAAAAAACTCACAAATCCCCTTTTCCTAGCTCGCTTTGGCCACCAAATCAGCCTGAATTGCTATTGTTGCTATTGCTGTAGTGGAAGATCTTAAAACTAACCCAACAACCCACGACCGACTCGACAATCTAACTATGATCCACACCTACGACCCTAGTTTAACCCATATCCCGAACTTATCCAAGCCCGATCTGTCTTTTTCTTTTGTTAGTTGTATTTTTTTTTTACTTATTTTATTTATTTATTTAGTTTACTTCCTGTAATATGTAAATGCAAATATAAAATGTAACAAAAAAATAGTAAAAAGAAAAAGAAAAAAGAGAAAGGGGAAAGTAAAAAAAAAATAAGAATAATTTTTTACTAAATAAAATAAGATAATAATAAATAATATAAAAAAATTGAAATGATAATAATATTAAGTATGTAAAAGGTAATAAAAATTAGAAAAATCTTTTTATCACTTAGAAAAACATTTTTTCTTAAATAACCAAAATAAATAAACCCATGTTCAAAATTAGGGTACTTTAAAATTTTTCAAAAAAAAAAAATTCCAATTTATGACCTTTTTTTTTGAAATTTCCTTAAATAAACCAAATTTAGTTAAAAACATAAATCTAACGTATTTTCAAATTAAAACGAACCCAATCAACTAAAATTTTACAAAATGAACTATGAAAGTCTGATCTCGAATAGTGGGTATTTAGGCATTCGTACGTAACTACGGGATGACTTAAAATATTGAAATTTTTATTTTTTTTCCATCTTTGTAAATATTTATATAAATTAATTGAATTAGTCACATATAATATGATTAGTCGTTTAAGAAATTGAAAAAGGGTATTATTGAAAAGAAAAATTAAAATTAAAAAGTTAAAAATGGTACCTGTTTAGGGTTTACTAGGATAGCCATCGAATCTAGATCTCTCATCTTAGAAAACTGTCTTGTAAAATTAGTTTTCTCGTTAAGACTCGAAGATATATCATAACCAATCCACTTAATTGATTATGACTTAACTCTTTTTCCCAATGTCAAGTCGAGTGGCGACTCTAATGCTTTTTCAAGATATAAAAAAAATGATTTTCTTTAAACCCTAGTCAAGGGTCAGTATTAAATGAGTAGATTTTAATACTGATCAATTTAAAGAAGATTAATTTATAAAAGAACCGAGAGGAAACAACTAGGCTCGACAGCTTGGCGACTCTACTAGGAACGTCAAGAAAGCTAGCCACTTAAAAACTTTCTAAAATTAAATTTGCCTTTTAAAATACCCATGTTATATATTTATTTCATGTAATATACTTGTTTTTAAATTATTGTATTCATTTTTGCATCGGGACATTGGGGGAATGATTACATCAAGGATGCCGGGTAGATATGGTCAGACCTAGACCATCTTAAGACTCTAGGAGGGGAGCCATTATGTAAGTTCTGAGTGTAATAGGGCAACCACCACTTGAGGTCAATTAAGCTACCCCACTTAAACTTCGATGTAACCAGAGAACCATTTTTTAGAAACAAGCGAGGTTACAAAGTTTAAGGACTTATAGAACCCATCCTTCTTGCATACATTTTTTAAGTTTGACGAAGAGCTAATAAGGCAACATTGTTATAAAAGAAAAGAAGAAAAAAATGACAAACCTAAAGCTTTTTTCCCTATATTTTTCCTAGAATTCGCTCTTAGCTTCCGTTTATCTATTATTAACTTCATGTGTATACTATTATCATATTTATTTCGTATACCACATGCATTGGGATATGGGGGGTCATTTGTTACATCAAATATGCAAAGTGGATGTAGTCAAACCCAGGCTATCTCGGGACCTTAGGAGGAGGACCATTGTGTAACTTTGAATATTATGGTATAACCACCGCTTAGGGTCAATTAGGCCACCTCACTGAAGCTCTATTTGACCAATGAAAGTGTTCTTTAACAAGTAAGGTCACAAAACTTAAGAATCTTTTTAGAGCTTACCTTAATTGCATTCATGAACCCATGTCCCAAAATCAGCAAATTGACATGATGTGACAAGACTTAAAAAGAAAAAAAAATGTGTAGAGTTTTCTAATCTTGTCCTTGTAAATGTTTTCTTTCTTATCTTTAAAATAGCACTGTAATCCCCATGTAAATAAGATAATTTTGATGTAATCTTCTTTTCATCGTTTTTGTAGAAAATGGTTAGGTCTTCTCTTACATAGGCCCTTTTCAAAGAAGTCTATATCTATGAGCCTCTAGAGCCTAAAGGAATACTTAAAAGATGGTTTTGATTTTTCAATCTAGACCAATAGAAATTCATTGAAGACAAGATTAAGCCCATCCTCTCATTCCTTAAAGTCCAGACCAATATTACCATGGTAAGGGTTTTAGTCCAATTTTAGGACCCTTAGAGCCAATCTTTTCATTTTGACCCATGCTAACTAAGCCCAACCTTTGAAGAAAACTCATATCTGTTAAGAGCCCCTTTGTTGAAAACGAAAAATATGTCCCAAATATTACGACTAGCCTTGCAAAGATTTTCAAAAAACTCTTGGGCCTTCGTGAATTTGACATATGCAAAATATGGGAAGATCCCCATAAGAGAATCATTAAGGTAGATGATCTTTTTACTTGGTTCACTACCCTATCCAACTACAACCGAAAACTCTTTTGTAGTAGCTTTGAAGATTGGTGGCAATATGGGATCAACACCTATATCTTGGCAACATTTGGAACTATTTTATTTCCTAGTAAGATATTTCACATACATTATAGGATTACAAAGCTAATAACCCAATTTTTAGAAGGGAAATCTTGTGTCCCAACACTACTAACAACACAGGCCAAATTGCTCAGTTGTTTACAAGAAGAGAAGAATGGAGAATTAAAGACTAATATGGCCTTACTTATGGTTAGGTTTATCAACCATACTTGGAGCCATAAACCTGATTTCTTTCATAGAAAAAGTATCCAGAAGATGAATCCTATTGATGTGTTTGCTACTGTCATTGAACTCCAAAGATATTGCTACATATTTCCAAAAGTTTCACACTGAAGATATCTCCTAGGTTGCTAGATGAATTAAGGTAACTAAGCTGAAGAAAAGGAGTAAGATTGAAGAGGAGCTAAGACATCACAAGAAAAAGAGGATCTAAACTTTAAGGATTATTTGTAATGAATTGTTGAATAAAGTAAGGAAAACTTCAAAGATGCAATAAAAATCTTTTTCTCACCACATCTTAGTCAGTTTGCCAACTCCCTTCTCTATATCCACATATCCTCATATTGCATTTTGCCTGTAAACATTTATTAGTTTCTATTTGAATAACATCATAAGAGTCATGTCCTTAAGTTTCTAGGTCCTTTTCTCCATACCGTTTACTCTAACTCTTTCCAATCTCTTCTCTTATATATGCTCAGGATCTTTTTCTTATAAGATTGTAAATATTTAGGCTCCTGATCTCTTAGGAATGTTTTTTTACTCCTTCCTCACAACTTGTAAATATTTCTTATCCTTATATTCCATTTTTCCTTTTCTCTTTCTTAAAAAGAAGAGAATTCTTTCAAAAAGAAAAGAAAAGTTGTTAACTAATAAAGAATTTTTCCAATTAGGTTCATATGGCTGATGGCAGAATTGCCTCCCTAGAAAAGATGATACATCAAATGGCCCAACAATGGCAAATCTTGCTCCCGATAATCACCACTCTCTAAATATCCTAAAATTCAAACCTAGAAAGAAGACTTTCGAATTTAGAAGAAAAGGTAACCAAGTTACAAAAGAGCATTATAGATCTAGAAATGGCAATGGGCCCAATACTTATAAGATTTCAACACTCAATGTTCAACACTAATCAAATGTTAGTAAGCCTAAATAATGAAGGAAACTCAAGGAGAAAAGAGCCAAGGAGGAGTGAGAAAAAACAAGCCTTAAGGACTCAAAGGAGATAATTCACTCAACTAAAGATTTCGATTACCCAAATCTTTCATTATCTAAAAGAAGCTAGGATTATAGCTTGTGAAGCCCTTGATCCGAATTACAAACCATACAACTTTGACCCAAAAGCACGATGTGACTATTATATAGGTCAAAAGGGGCACTCCAATGAAAAGTTTTAGAGATTGAGGAACAAGATTCAAGACTTAATGGGTGCAAAATTCATTCAGCTAGAGCTACAACAAGTTGGTCCTTCTTTAAGTCATGAGGGGAGTTCAACTAAGTTACCTAAAGCCCCATTCCTTTTGAGTATACTAATGCCTTTTGATAAGCTCACAAGTTGTTTTAAGTAATTGGATGCTTGAATGGAGGAAGTTAAGGCAAAGGTAAAGAAAAATCAAGTTATTTTCAATAAATTCTATTTTTTGAATAACTTTATAACAGTTGAAATAATATAATTTTATTGCCTTTTCAATTGAATGACCACAGTTTTATTAGCATGGGGGCAAATAAATCCCTCACCAAGGAAGCAATAACTCACTTTTGAAAAGGTTTAGAATGAAAAGAGGTAAACTCCATCATATACACTAACCTTTAAAACATATTGAGAGTTGAGCGACATAATAGTGAGGATACTTTGGACTCATTCCTTAAAGGAGGTCCACTTTAAATATGATGCATAGATTAAAACGAAGTTAGGCATTCATTTTCAAATCCTAAACACAATTATCCCTTGTTCATCCTGTTGGACCAATTTAGAGTATTTTCAAATTTAAACCCTATCAAGAATCACCCCATAATGGGGCAATTCAGAGGTTAGGGTCATTGATGAGGAGAGAAGGATAAAATTGGTTTATGCTTGCTTCAGTAACGTTAAATTCAAATCAACTTTTATTTTTGATAAGTTATTTTTCTTTGAAATGAAGAAGAGTCTATTCCTTTTTAAGCACCGCAAGCTTATACTTAACTCACTAACCCCATACAATAGAAATCCATGGATTTAAGGCTTAAAAGACAAAAATTCAATAATAGAGACAATCATTCTTAGGGCCAAAAGAAAAGAGAAAGATGAAGAAAAAAGGTTGGAAAATTGGGCCTAAGTATAAGATGAAAGCTCTAAGAGATATATCATATCCCAGCAAAGGCAGCCAAATGGAATCAAAAGATCGGAGTCAAAACCAAAATAGTCCCAAAGACACAAGACTCTAAATCACCGTTTGAGCTCAGAAACCGAAAATCTCTATATCCACTCTTAAGCCTCTCTTACTTATGCCGAATCACATAAGGCCTTCTTACCTACAATGCCATCCTTACACAATAAAAGCTTTTCCGATCTTAAAAGCTAATCTATCTTTAATAAAAGTTGTTTTTGAAACTAGGGTAAGCATATTTCTAATTTTTTCCCTAAGGTTCTCAACTTGTATACCTAAGATTAATAAAAATATTTCTTTCAAAATAAGCCTCGTCAATAGTCCTTTTTGAAACCTTTGGACCAAAAGCCTAAATTTATAAATGCTGAACTAGAAAAGACCTAATGGATTGATCTAGGCGTATCATATGCAAAATATACCATGATTTTGGGACTTTAGTCAAGAGTGTAATCTAGATCGAGAGTTTGCAAGGAAGTCTTTTTTCACTAAACTAGTCATGAGTTACCTTTTCCTTAAAAAATAAGGGTGTTTGAAATCACAAAGCCCAACTAAGCGACTTAACATCAAGGCTAGGGAGAACATAAGAGGCCCTATGTGATTATCAAGGGAGGGTTCTTTACTTGTTGGCAAACTAAAAAGAAAAAAGAAAAGGGAGAGAGAGAAGGCTTGTTACAAATCTTTATTCTAAGTTGACCCAAGTGGCTAAGTTTTCAATCCATTTCAAAATGTTAACCACGATAGTCTGGGTCATTCTCACTCTTCCCAATTGAAGGAAATTATCCCCAATGTCTTTATTGACGTAAATGGTTTTCACTAAAGGGTTTATCTATAAATATTTTTTCAAATCAGGTAATGTTTCAAACAAGTTTAATTTCCTCATTTCGCATCTTTCACTATTGTTAGAATCCTAGCTAGCTCTTAAAAATGCTATCTCGTCTTCCATCCATTCAACTCTCTTTTAGGTCTTAAGTGAGCCTATAGGGCACTACTGTTCACCAAGTTCTTTAAGTGAGCCTATAGGGCGCTTTTATTCACCAAGTTCTTTTAGCAAGCTCACAGGGTGCTTCTATTCACCAAGTTCTTTTAATGAGCCCAGAGGGCAAACATTTCACCAAGTTCTTTAAGTGGGCCCATAGGGTGCTTTTGTTCACCAAGTTCTCTCAATTGAGCCTATAGGGCACTTCCCTTCATCATTTTCTCTCATATGAGCCCATAGGGTGCTTCCCTTCATCATTTTCTCCTAAATGAGCCCATAGGGTATTTGATTAATTCCAACTTAGGGTTACTAGTCCTCGAGAGACGCTCTCACCTAAGTTAGTAAGCCTAGAAGGGCATAACCAAGTTTTCCAAATCAATCCTAACTTAGGGTTATTATTCCCCAAGACATGCTCCCGCTTAAGTTAATGAGCTTACCGCTTAAGTTAGTGAGCCTAGAAGGGTACGACCAAGTTTTTCAAATCAATTCAAACTTAAGGTTGCTAGTCCCCAAGAGATACTCCCACTTAGGTTAGTGAGCTTAGAAAGGCATAACTAGGTTTTCCAAATGGATCCCAGGTTAGGGTTGCTAATCTTCGAGAGATGCTCCCACCTAGGTTAGTGAGCCTAGAAGGGCATAACCAAGTTTTCCAAATCAATTCCAACTTAAGTCCTCAAAAGACATTCCCGCCTTTGTTAGTAAGCCTAAAAGAGCATGACTAAGTTTTCCAAATCAATTCCAACTTAGGGTTGCTAGTCCCCAAGAGACACTCCCACCTTTGTTAATGAGCCCAAAAGAGTACGACCAGGTTTTCTAAATTGATTCCAACTTAGGATTGCTAGTCCTTGAGAGACATTCTTACCTAGGTTAGTAAGCCTAAAAGGGTATGACTAAGTTTTCCAAATCGATTCTAACTTAGGGTTACAAGTGCCTGAAAGATACTCCTGCTTCAGTTAGTGAGCCTAGAAGGGCATGACCAGGTTTTCCAAATCGATCCTAGCTTAAGGTTGCTAGTCTTCAAGAGATACTTTTGCTTAGGTTAGTGAGTTTAGAAGGGTACGACCAGGTTTTCCAAATTGATTCCACCTTAAGGTTGTTACTCCTCAAAAGATGCTCCCGTCTAGGTTAGTGAGCCTAGAAGGGCATAACCAGGTTTTTCAGATCAATCCTAGCTTAGGGTTGCTAGTCTTAGAGAGACACTCCCTTCTAGGTTAGTAAGCCCAGAAGGGCATGACTAAGTTCTCTAAATCAATTTTAGCCTAAAGTTGCTAGTCTCCTAAAGATGCTCCTGCTTAGGTTAGTGAGCTCGGAAGGGTACGACCAAGTTCTCTAAATCGATTCTAGCCTAGGGTTACTAGTCCTCTATAGATACTCTTACCTAAGTTAGTGAGCCCGAAAGGGTACGATTAGGTTCTCTAAATCGATTCTAGCCTAGGGTTGCTAGTCCCCTAAAGATGCTCTCGCCTAGATTAGCGAGCCTAGAAGGACATGTCCAGGCTTTATTTCTTCACTAAATCCTTAGCAGATAGAGTTTAGGATAACTAGTTAGTCGTTACAAAGTCATTCCTAGGGAAAAAATAGTATCTCTTATGTCTTTGTAGAAAAGTTTTGTTCAAACTTCACCATAAAGAAGGGTAGCTATAGATACCTTATTTTTACCCCCCTTTTATTTTTTAAAATTTTAGAATAGGTCATAAATTAGGAAATATACCAAAAAATAGAAAATTAAGAAAACCCAAAAGAATAAGAAATTTAGAAAAAAAAATGAAAAATTTAGAAAAATACAAGGAAATGGAAAGATTAAGAAAAAATAATGAATTTAGAAAAAATCACAAAAAATATAAAGTTTAGAAAATACTACAAAAATATTTAGGGAATTTAAAATAATAATAAATTTTTAAAGTAGTTTAATAGAATAGACTTTTTAATTTAAATAAATTTAAGGAATGGACTATTAGACCTAGGCTTAGATTTGAATCTAGCCTAAGCTAACTTAGTTCATATGTGTAATTTAATTATACATATAGACAAAGCATGGGCCATCAGCTTAACAGATAAGTATATGAATATAGCATTAGGTATAACTTGGAGGTTAGGAGTTCAAATTTTGGCAAAGGCATTGAAAGCCTTTTCTTTTTCTTTTTTTTTTTTTTTCAAAAGACACATTACAAACAACACTGCCATGTATCAGGGATTCACTGTGCCATGTGCCTTAACACATGGCACCATTGGATTGGGTCATGGCTGACTGCTACGTCAATTGCCCCTTATTGTATCAATTGCCATGTGTCACGTGAAGACATGTGGCACATCATGACTAGACGACGCAGCTGACATGGTGTTATGTCAGCCGCTTTCTCTCCCTTTCCTTTCTCTTTGCCCTGATTTCCTCCATTTTCCCTAACATTTCTTGCTCGCACAATGCACTTCATGGGCATTGTTTATTCCTTTGTCTTCATGATTTCATCAAATTAATGATGAAATCATGGAGCACGCTTAGCTTACTGGGAATTGAACCCTAGAACACATTTGAATACAAGTGTTTAAAGGGTCAAAAGGCGAATTGAAAATGTTAGAAAATTTGTGAAACCTAGATTTTCTTCCATTTTTCTTTACGTGGAATGAGCTAATTTAGAGCAATCTAAAGTTTTTATCCAAAACTTTAAGCAAGAGCAAAACTCCAAGATGTGCATTTGATCAAGATTCAACACAATTCATACCCAAAATTGTGAGTCGTACCCCAAACTGTTACCCTCATTCAAATCACAATTACCACTTTCCATCCTTAATCTGAGCTTAAACACTATAAATTAAAGCTTGGGTGAAGCATTTGAGAGGACAGAATCATAAAAAATCATCCAAGCTCACTTCAAACACATTCTTAAGTTCTTTCTCTCTTTACAGCCCACTCTCTCTCTACTGTCACTCTCTTTCTCTATGATTCCCTCACCAGCTTCCCTAATCCACTAGCTCTCATTGGCCACCCATTTCAACCATTGTCGTACCTCCCAATCGCACCACCACCAAAGCCTTCACACCACTACAAGCCACTGTGGTAGAAAAACCACCCTAACCACCTTAATCCCCTTTGACATCAATCCTATCTCCCATAACTCCAATAAAAAACTCACAAATTCCCTTTTCCTTGCTCACTTTAGCCATCGGATCAGCCCAAGTTGCCGTCGTTGCTGTTGCTATTATGGAGGATCTTAGAATTGACCTGACAACTTGCAACTGACCTAATGACCCGACCAAGATCCATGCCCATGACCCAAGTTCGACCCACGTCCCCAACTTATCCAAGCTCAGCCTGTCTTTTTCTTTCATTAATTGTATTTTTTTATTTATTTATTTAGTTTACTTCTTGTAATACGTAAATGCAAATGTAACAAAAAAATAGAGAAAAAAAAATAAAAAAGAGAAAGGAGAAAGTAAAAAAAAAAAGAATAATTTTTTGCTAAATAAAATAAGGTAATAATTAAAAATATAAAAAATTGAAATGATAATAATATTAAGTGTGTGAAAGGTAATAAAAATTAGAAAAAATCTTTGTATCACTCAAAAAAACATTTTTTTTTTAGATAAGCAAAATAAATCAACCTATGTTCAAAATTAAGGCACTTTAGAATTTTCCAAAAAAAATAAAATTTCCACTTTAAAACATTTTTTTTAGAAATTCCCTTAAATAAACCAAATTTAGTTAAAAACATAAATCTATTGTATTTTCAAATTAAAACAAACCTAACCTACTAAAGTTTTACAAAACAAACTATAGAAGTTTGATCTCGAATATTGGGTATGTAGGTACTCGTACATAAGTATAAAGCGACTTAAAATATGGAAAGTTTTATTTTTTTTTTTTCCATCTTTGTAAATATTATGTAAATTAATTAAATTAGTTGCATGTGACATGATTAGTCATTTAAGAAATTAAAAAAGGGTATTATTGAAAAGCAAAATTAAAATTAGAAAGTTAAAAAGTGGTACTTATTTAAGGTTTAATAAGATAGTCTTCGGATCTAAATCTCTCATTTTTGGTTTTCTCGTTAAAACTGTTTTGTAAAATTGGTTTTCTCGTTAAAACCAGTAGATAAGTTATAACTAATCTACCCAATTGATCATAACTTAACTCTTTTTTCCGATGTTGGTTAAGTAGTGACTCTAAAGCTTTTTCAAGATAAAAAAAAAAAAACGGTTTTCTTTAAACTTTAGTCGAGGGTCAATATTAAACGAGTAAAGTTTAATACTGATCGATTTCAAGAAAACTAATTTATAAAAAAATGGGAGGAAAAAACCAGGCTCAACGATTATGTTGATGCTTGTCTCACATGCATGTTCTTTTGTATCTAAAATTAGGCGTTACTCACCTTTTGAGGATTTTCAGTTTTTAGTTTTAAGAGTAGAGTATGAGGAGTACGAGCAGTTTTATTATGATGATTTTGGTTATCCATTTAAAGATCAAGCTAGAGAATTTAACTATCATTATTTTGATGGTCGCAATGAGTGGCTTAAATCTTATTAGTTTCTCTAGACACTGAGTTTAGTTGTTATGATTTATTATTTGTTTTTTGTATATCTTTCCAGAGGTCGCTTAAAACTCTATGTGATAGGATAATTAAGTGTTGTTATCGATTTGATTACTATTAATAGTTTCATGATATCTTAAAGATTATTTATCTTTTATATTTTCTGAATAATGAGTTAGTTACTATTTAAGATTCATGTTAGCTACAAGATAATGACAATCAATGTTTCGTTGGTAGATATTCAATGATAATAATGAGGAGTTTATTTATTGGAGAATTTTCTAGAATTTTTTGTTTGGAGATATTTGAGTAATATGGAGATACTAGTAGTATTTAAGGTTCTAGAATATCTAACATATCATTAGAGTTTAAGGACACATGGCAGATTATAACATCCCAAGTTCTAGAGCATTACATATACACCTCTAGCTTCTCTTACAATCATCTCCACTATCACATCTTAACACCGTGCTTACTTATAAGCTACTTAGTGCATCACATTTACATGTGAGCCCACTATTGCCCTTTATTCGAGTAACATTCTATTTACTCCCAAAAGTTTGTGCTTAGCTATGATTCTTGTTATTAATGACACCTATTCACCTAATGCCAACCAACATACATTCTAAGTCATCCAGTAATTCTTAGAATTCCAAGTTTCATCTTCCTCCAAACTCTTCGTCGTATCCCTTATTATTCCTTAGGTCTTGTGATCTCCAACTTTTTCCACACTCATTCAGAATGTAAACTCATTTAGTGTAATGCTTGGGTGAAGAAAAATGGACCCTTTCATCATATAGCTAAGCAATAGTTTTTTTTTCTATGCATCCAATTGAAATAAACTAAGACCTACCACCCTGGGAACAGTATCAATCATGAACCTACTAATGATCATTGGTTTCTCATTATAGGAACAAGTTTTCCACTTCGAATTTCTCCCATAACCTTTAAACTTCCATGAGATAGTAAATCTCAATATATTATAATAATCTAGCATAATCCAATGAATCAAGAGATAAAGAAATACAAAATAATTTTGATGCATACCTCACATTTGCACTATGTACATCCATCTACATATGATGTTTAATTTGATCTCCACCTATACTAACAATTTCTAGCTTTCATCATTGCACATTTATATCAAACAATTTGCATAAGCTTGCTAGTTCATAATCAATCTCCCCTAAACAAATAGAACACACCCATAGAACTCCTTACTTTGTTAGGAATAAGTAATAGCTTATCGTCTGTCGACTCAGCTACTACTACATGAACAATTACATTACTATTACTATCGCACATTTACTCGAAATTTACTCATACATGATTCTTCTTCTTGTAGCAAAAGTAAACTATAAGCATTTAAGACTCTCTCTAAAACTGCTATAGCTTTTGGATATCCATTGATCTCTAGTAAGTAAACCACTTGTAAAGGTATTATCTCTACATCCCTTGAGTGTTAACTCTTGCTAGTTAATGATTAGCCCATTTCTCTCTTATTGGTAACTCTTACTAGTTAGCTAGTGGTCACTTTGTGCCTTTTCTTATTCCTTTTATTTGAAAAATTAAATTTCCATGAAATCTTCACATGATTATTGCTACATGAGAATGTATGATAATAAAAAAATTACCATTACTAATTACTAACCTATCTACTTTCACTATATATATATATATATATGTTACTAAAGTGCAAAAGTAGAGAAAAGAGAATATAATTACATAAGATTTAACTTGGAAAACCTAAAAATAGTTATGTTAAAAACCATGGATAAAACTACCAAGTGATTCATTAGTGTAATAGCATAATACACGGTTCTGCAACCTCTATTAGGTATCAATTGGACTAAGACTACTAAGATATACATGCTATCTCTTAGACTTACTACAACATATGTATGTATTTATGTATGTAAACATATATATAATATATACATGTATATAAATACTCTAAATCTATAGTTTTACATAACTCAATGTGCAATTTTAGTAGGTCATAATGTTATTGGTACTGATTAATAAGATATTATCAATAATAGATTGTTGATTTACTAAGGAAAGTATGTAGTCACTACCTCAATTTCACATTTTTGTAATTTTACACTTCAAGTTTCAAGTTGCCAAATTAGATAGCCAATTAGAAGTTTAGTTGCTACAATTGCTATCTGACTATTGTCCATTAACAAGAAGAATCGGCTTGCCAATGACGAGCCCTATATCAAAAGTTTAGTTGGCTTCTCTCCTTCAAGCTAGCTTGATGGTGTTCTAAGATAGTATTAGAGTCGGTATTGATTTTAGCCTACCAACTTAATGGAATTGTGAAGAGCTAACTTGTCAATACTTGTTTTCCAACTAACCATCGGAGCATTTAATGCACCATAATAGGAAGATTTTAAAGAGTTGATGTAAATGTTTCGACTCCCCATTAACTTATGGAGCCAACTTGATGTATAGCTCTTAGAGTATTATTTGGTGATTAATAAAAGTGGTTTATGAAGTCCTCTATTAGAAGCGATTGTGTGTTTGTGAAAAGTAAGGGATAATTCAAACTCCACGTTATATCTAGACTTCATTTTCCTATCCTTATCTCTTTTATTTTCCACACTTATTGTTATTGTTATTTATTCGTCTTATCTACTCATTAGATTGCATTAATTGTTAAAAATTGAAAATTGACTTAGAATTGTGATAATACCAATTCATCCAACCCAACCAGCCCCCCCCCCCCCCCCCCCGAACCCTCTTGAGTATTGGTTTAGTAATCTTGAATTGATATCAAAGGAAGGTCTCTATAGCTATTTGATTGCTTAACTGCATTTAGATTAAATATTATAACATTAAATACACTAAGGTTTGTAAAAGGTTAAGTTATAAATAGACCACTACTTTTGACCTATAACAATTATTTGTATTAGAAATTTAGAATGACTATATTTTTGAAAGCTCAAAATTGATTATTATGGTAAGTAGTAGATAAAAGGGCCTTTCAAGATAGAAAATAAGGATGAAAAGAGCTACATCGATGATGATTATAAGAAAATTGATTTAAATGAGATTGCTATGAATATTTTACATTGTGCCATAAATGAGAATGATTTCAATCGAGAATTGATAACGAGAATTTAACATACATTTTATATGCTTATTTTATGTTATTTTGAATGTTAATTTAGTTAATTTCATGTTATTTTAAGCTTAATCCATTTAATTTTTTTTAAGGACTTCAGGAGCATTTTATGAAGTCTTGAAGCCTTTTATCATATTTTGAGCTTAATTTAGATGTAAGCATTGATCATGGATTGAAGCATATGGGAATTAAGCAAAGAAAAGAAGCTCAATAAAGACCATGGCTGTAGTCCCCACTTGTAGTCCCTTTCGTCTTGCAATTTTATCAATATTCAAGTTTTCATACGAAGCAAAAATATGTGTCTAAACTCTATGGTCGTGTACCTAAGGCGTGGACATCTTATGATGAGCGAATCTTCTATTTTGATGAAGTTCTCTTTGTAAACCTAGCGCTACTTCTTATAAATAGATCCTTAGGCTTTAGTTTCAAAGAGAGCCTTCTTAAGTAGAGTGGTAGGCTAAAACTACATTGAAGGTCTCTTAAATTAACTCTTCTTTTCTTTTAATTATGTTCTTTTCCTTTTGTTCTTAGAAGATCAAATTATACATATCTCATTGTCTTCAATTAGTATTTATCTGGCTTGCTAATTGATGTATGAGTTTGCTATAGACACACGAGTTGTGCATTTGATTAGACAAGTATAATTAAAAGAGATTGAGTACGCTAAGAGATTAGGTGCTAAATTTCTTCGAATTAGGATAACTAAAGGTGGCTAATCTAATAGCAGGATTTAAGTTCTTAATGAGATCTTGTGACGTTATATTTAGAAGTGATTTGGAAGAAGCTAGAAGCATGAGTCTAGCCAATTTTGAATCCGATTTCATAGGAATGAGATTAGGCATCTCTATGGTCTAAAGAATAATTGAGATTGAAAGTTGTATAGAATTAAAAAGCAGATAACAACAATTTTGCATCCAAGTTCTTAATGAGATCATGTTTATGTCTCTTAATTGATTCATGTTTGATCGTTTCTATTTAATTTAGCTTAGCTTATTTTATTGTTCTTGTTTTGTTTATTGTTCTTTATTCAACTTTCCTATTTAATCATGATTATCTTTACATTGTAAAATTAGATAATTGGTAATCTAGGATCAATTACTAGTGATTAGGTTCTCATAAGTATGGTTCCTTAGGGGATGGACATTTAGACTTATGTTCATTTTAATTTATAATATAACTTAACCAGATGCACTTGCCTGATGCATAAGGAACTTAATCAAGTATATATATATAAGTGCTAAAGAAATTTGGGAAGAATTAAAATATACATATGAAAGAACTAGTTAGGTTAGAGATATCAAAATAAGTTTACCATGTGGTGAATTTGAAAACTTCAAAATGGACTTTAATTAAACCATTGATGAGATGTACAATAGATTCACTAATATCATTAATCCCTTAAGTATACTTAGTAAGACCTTCTCTAGTCTTGAAATTGATTCCAAAATTCTTAAGTCATTACCAAAGAATTGGGAAGCTAAGAGGATCGCTATTAAGGAGGCTCATGAGTTAGATGAAATGTTTAAAAAGTAGCTTCTTGGAACCTTGAAAACATATGAGATGATTAAGAGACATGAAGAGGAATCCAAGAAGAAATCAATAACTTAAAGGCAACTGAGGCTAGCTAAAGTAGTGATGAAAATGAAGATGATGATGATGTAGCTATAATGATAAGAAAGTTCAAGAAATTCATAAAATTCTATAAAAAGTTGAAGAAGAAAGAGGATGAGAATTCACCTAGGAAAAAGAGGGAAAGGCAGGTATTAAAGTGCTATAATTGTAAGAAACTAGGCAACATCCAATGATATTACCCATTGCTTGAGCAAACCATTAAGAAGTTAAGGAAAAAGACCATGATGGCAACTTGAAGTGATGATGATTTAAGTAATTCGAATAAGGTTATTTACCCCATGGCTTTAGACGATGAGGTATGTTCTATATTTCAATCTTCTTATATTGAATTGAAAGATATGTATGATGAGTTGGTTAAGGAGTTTATCAAGGTATAAAAGAAGAGACTAATGAAACTCAATTTTTTTTTTTTTAGGCTAACAATATATGATAACTTGGGAGAGGGAGATCCAAACATGATCAATCCTGTTAGAAGATCGATATTCATATTACTAGCCTACAATGGTCTTAGTAACTAGCATTTAATTAATTAATTAGTAATTATGAAATTAAAAATTACATATATTGTGTTAATATTTGTTTCTACTGATGGTCGATAAATAGTTGGTAATAGAAAATAACAAGGTAAGATGGTAATAACTAAACTTCCAATTAGATATATAATTTGATAAGTTGAAACTTATAGCACAAAATTGCAAATCGTCAAGGTTTAGATAGTCATTGCATTATTCTCATGATTTACAATGCTTTATGTATTCGAAATATAGGTGGCCAACGAATGGAAACATACTGAACATGGTTTTCTTTGCAATTCAAATTTGATTCATAGTTGATTTCGATCTAGAGTGCCTAATTTCTTGTTCATTTTCAAGAGACATACAAACACAACTATTCCTACCCTTCATCAAAAAATGAGCGTAAGAGATCATTTCATTATTATTCTTCTATGATTGTCAATCAAAAGTTCATTCAGCATTTCAAGAAAACTTTTAATTTATTTTTATTTATGGTTTAAAGTCTCCATATTGCATTAATAAGCACCTTTTGGGCTCTGTTTACTTCTATTTTAGTTGATTATTTAAATTTTAGAGATGAGCCTTTTGAGTAAATGGAGAGTTCTATTTTATTATAGTTCATCATGGGGAATATGTTGTTATTATTACCGTTACTAAGCCTTAGAGTAGGCTTAAAAGTTGTCGACCCTAGTCTATTTGTAATGTTTATTTATCTATTATTAAATGAAAATCCCATTGGATTTTGTTGAATTAGTTTGTTGTTATAGTTTTCTATTAAAAATATACTTGCTCAAAACATTAGCTAAATTATTATCCTTCCCGTGTTTTATTTCTACTTTATATCCGCTATTGACTAAAATATTCATGAACTTAATCCACCTTCTTTGTGACATGCTTTTATTATTCTTGTTTTTATAAAACTTAATAACAGCCTCATAATTAGTTCTTTGCTAAGATTTCGGCTTTATTAATAAAAATTAATCTAAAACTATGTAATCTATAAATTACTACAAGAATCTCCATATCCATACTGTTGATTAATCCTTTTTCTCTAAATGTACTGCTGCTATATTTATAAACTTATTTTTTATTTTTTTTTGGTATATTTACAAGGTTTTCTTTTTAAGACTGCTCCTCGCCCATTTTCATAGCCATCTATTTCTACAATTAAATAGTAACTGTTTAATGGTAACCTTACATTCGGTAAGTTTTTACCAATTCTTTTATTTGTTTCACTTGCTTAAGTTTTTCTATGTTTAAAGGTTTAAAATTACTTGTTTTCTAGTATAATTGTTTGGCATATTTTCTTAAGTTATTTATAGATGGTTTAGCATAATTAATTAATCTTAAAAATTGTTATAAAGTCTTTTTGTCAAAATCTTCATTGAATTCTAAGACCTTTTTACAAATGTGAGGTTATAGTTTTATTTTCCAATTCCTTATTTCTACCCTTAAGAATTCTATGTTCTTTTTATAAAATTGGGCTTTTGTATTACTTATAACTATTTTATTTTTAAGAAATTTAGATTAAATTATCTTTAGATGGGATGTATTTTTTTTTTTAGTTTTAGAATGTGCTAAAACATCATCTATATATATACAAACAAAGGGATATTTTGAAAAAATCCTTTGCATCTTCCTTTAAAAGATTAAAGAAGCAATTTTTTATCCAAATGGTATAACTAATTACTCAAAGTATCCTAATGGACATGCAAAAGCTGTTCATAGAATTTATTCTTCATGCATTTTAATTTACTAGAATCCTAATTTACAGTCAAATTTATTAGAAATGCTACTATGTTGTATTTTATTTATTAAATCTATTTTGTCGAAAATGTCATATGCATTTGTCCTTATATTATCATTTAGGCATCTATAATTTATTAACATTCTACTCTTACCTCTAACTATATTTTATTATGCTTTCTGATAATAAATGTTAGGCTTCTATGGGGACTATTAGACCTCTTGATAACTTCTACTTTTAATAATTACTCAATATGCATTTCAAATTCTTTTTTATCTAAATCATTACATTCTATTTTCCTAAACCTTATTTCTAAATCCAAATTAAGTATATCTAATTTATAATATATCTTATTTCTATCCCATAATTTTATGAGATTTTCATCTATAACTTTTTCATTTTCTAGTTTACTAATTATATTATCTATTTTTTGTTATTCTTGTTTTTATAAATTTGTAAATATAGTAGACAAATTATTATTAAAATTACCAAGACCATTAGAACATGAAATTTATAAACAATTTAAAGAATAAAAAGAACTCACCTTACTTATAGAACTAAATAATTTACGTACAAGAGTAAAATTTGCGTTAGAAAAATAGATAGAAAAATGTGTAAGTATATAAATAACAAAACAATTAAAAGGAGAATATAGTTTCTGTAGAAATATCTATATACCTCAAGGATATAGAGATTAAGAGAATAATAGACTTAAAAAGAGACAATATAAACCTAGACAAAAGAAACTTAAAAAAAGTTATTATCTTAAAAGAAGTAAAGTAAGAAAACTTTATTTAAATAAAAATAGACATGTAAGAAAATATAATAAAGATAGAAATTATAAAAATATATTAACATGCTTTGCTTGTAAAAAAGAAGGATATTTTGCTAAGGATTGTGATTGAAAACATAATATTCATAATAAATGTGCTATATTAATTAATTGCGTATAAGAAGATATATTAGAAGTAGATGAATTTATGAATGATATAGAAACTATATATGGTATAATCAGCATAGAAGATAAAAAAGAAATTGATAGTGATGAAGATCATTATTATTTTATTCAAAAAATTTTAGGAGTAGAAAAAGGGATAAAAGTATTATAAGGAATAGATGAAGTAGAAGAAATGCTAGAAAATATAAATATTCAAGAGTTTGTAAACAATAAAATAGGTTGTAATCACAATTGGAATCAAGGATTAAAATCAGATAATCATCCTTGTAAATTCTATAGCAAATATGTTAAGTTGAAGCTTAGATATCAATGTAATAATTATTTGATTAAAGCTTGTAAAATTTGTTTAGATAGTCAAAGAGAAACAGTAGAATTTAAAACAAAAACTTTTAGAAAAGAAGATAGTAATGATCTAATTGAAAGAAAGATACTAAAGTTACAAAAAAGAGTAGATAAAATAGAAAAGGTATTAGACTTAGAAGAAAATAAAAAATTAAAACACAGGTAAAGAACAGGACAATGAATAATAATAGAAGAAAAATTAAAAAATAAATTAGAAGATAACCATATAAATATAGCTAAAATACATTTTTTTTAAAAAATAGATAGTAACTTAGAATAATTGATAACAAATGTGAGAGTAAATGTAAGATCTATTATAGATGATTTTATCTTAGAAAACATAGGCTTTAATAGATACTAGAGTATCAAATAATTGCATAGACAGTAAACAAATTCTAAAAGATTTGATCAAAAAATTACTAATAAATAAATGTGTATACGTAGAACAAATGGACAGTGGACTACAATATTATAAAATATTAGCAAAACATAAAATAGCTTTAGGAACACATAAATAATGAACAAATGGTTTACATAGCTATAGGATATATATAAGAGATATGAAACTCCATAAGCACATGTATATAATAGGATTGCAGTTTTTGTTGAATGACAACGATGGCTTTAGTCTAAACATATAAGGATTAACACTTTTATCTTCTCCCATAGTACCAATTTTGAGAGAAAAATGTAAATATGATATACAAGGTAAATGTAAAATAAAAATAGTTGATAAAAAATAAAAAAAGAAAAAGTAAAAGAAAACATAGAAGAGCTATATGAACAGATAATAAAAGATTATGAAAATTTAGAGTTAATAAATAGTTGTTTAAACTATAGGTTTTTTTTTTCTAAAAAAAAAAAATGTTGGGAAGAGGGAGCAAAGCAAAACCGTCCAATATTCCCTTCTGCAATTTGCAAATACGGTCGAACTGGATATTGCATTATTTCTTATTTCTTTATTTGGAACTTATTGAACTATATATATTATATGATTCTGTCTTTCATTCTTGACCTTTTTTTTTTTTTAGAATCTCTCCTTTAATGGAAAGTTACAAGTTGATGGTGCAGTGGGGAAAAATATTAAATATTGTCTTCATTTTGATTATATTATAATATAACTCAAGACTATGCCTGCCTTGATCATTTATTCTTTCCAACAAACACCAACTCATCCGATCATCCACATGTTGTGCCCCCTCGGACCGTCAAAGGCCAACAGTGTTTGTATAGCAAATGCATTTATTGTTTCATTTCTATCAAGCATGGTGTAAAGTTAGATGCAACAAAAATTTAGGTTTGGGTTCGATGTGATTTATACGAAACCATGTTTTATCTCAATAAAAATATAAATGTATGATTGGATGAAGAATATAAAGGACCAAGTAACAAAATGCCACCGAATTTGCTTTAGGTTCAATGCATTAACCCTCCCATTTATATATTTTCCTTTCCCATATGGAACTACATTGTCTCCACTCTCTAGTAGGAGTCATATATTTTAGCACAGGGGTCTAAGTATACAGTTGTAGTTGTCACTAGAAGAATGAATAGGTCTAATATTACGTTTGGTGGGGTGAATAAGTAACATTGTTATCCGTATTCTATTTAATTAGATAGGCTATCAATGGGTATTAATAATAACAGAATAAAGTAGCTTTCAAGTATAGATTTTTTGAAACCTATTTCTAGTGGATAAGAAATGGGTACGTGGTTTTTTTACCCTATACCCACTCTAGAACCTGTACTATGTATTCTAAAGTATAAATAGGACAGATTCTAGTAAAAGGTATAAATCCTAAGATATATTGTATCCACTTTATAAATAATTATAAAATAATATTAATAAATGATAATATTAAAAATTTACCAATAAATATTTTAGTAAAAAGAAAAAAAAAATAAGAACATAGGTTCAAAACTATAAATGTTCACATTTTTCATTCTTTTCCTTACTCTTCATCATTTCCTTCTACAACTTTATGTCTCCATTTTTTCTAATTGGCTAGGTAGTGATATGATATAAATTTAGGATAATGAAGGTAGGAAAATTTATCTTTTTCTTTTATTTCATTGAATTTGCAGATAAAGAACTTTGTGTGTGTGTGTGTGTGTGTGTATTGCTTTTTTGATATTATATAAATTTGAAATTTATAAAAAGAAAGATGAAATTTATAGGTTTTACAAGATACCTTATAGATTCTATAAAATTTATAAGGTATGGGTTTTGGAGTGATTTTATAATATTATTAAATAAATACTAATTGTAAATTTTGAAAATCTCTATAAATAAAGTATAGATAAAGTTTCATACTTTGCCTATCTTGCACTCACTTACTTATATCTAATGCTTGTTACTTTGAATTTTTGGAGTAGCTATACATACTTTGTAGGGGTCATGTTTAAGTATAAAGTGAGCTTTTATATACTAATAGCTTAAATGATTAAAATTAAAAAACTGGGGGGGTGGTGGTGGTGGTGGTGGTGGTGGTGGTGGTGGTTGTTGTTGGTTGGTGTGGAGCACTGGTGTTTGTTGTTTATATACTCTAATGGGAGTATATGTAGCACTTATATCAATCTAATCACACATATATATACATATATACATACACCAAAAACCTCATAGCGCATAAATTGCATGCCATGTGACTAATAATCAAATCAATAAAATTAAGAATTTTGCAAGAGTGGAAATGCTACAAGTAGCTGCCTAATGGTTGCCATTCTCCATGGCTAACCAACTTCATCCCTCCCTCCTCATGTCCTAGTCCCTAAACGACCCAAAAAGGGCAAAGGAGTGGGTATCGCTAGCCTTTGGCTTAATTTGGTTGGCTTATTAGAGGTCCAGTTGGCTCTCTCACTCAACTCCTGTTGCAGCTAATTTTATCAGGGTGTAAGTAAAGACTGCTACGATAACAACTTTATCATATTTACCTGTATTGTTGCTTAGTTACATCTACTGCTTTAGATTTTCAGTTGCGCATAATAGTAAATAAAAATTAAATAATTATCGAAATAACAAATAAAAAGAAATGCCTTCAATCTTACACTTCGTTTCAATTACCCTAAGTTCCATGGGCAGAAACAACCCAAAAGGTAAAACACACATCGTTAATGGGATGACACGAAGTCCGACAATTTTTTTTTTTTCAATTTTATAATATAATATTTCTCTGTGTTGGATACATTAGGGCGTTGGAAATAAATTATGCACCGTGTCATACCGTGACTGCATATTGTAAACGTTCATTCCGATCTCAAATTCTCGTTTCAAGAAGTTCCCAAATGGCACGTGAAAATGCAGCTGTCACGTGTTTATGCGATTAAAATTCTCTGACGGTATACAAACATTTATATTTATTCTATATGCGTTTAGTAACTCTATATTTAAAAATAAAGAATTAGATGTTTATCTCTTAGATAACATACTTTTTTTATCCTTATTATTACTTCTCCATCGACAAAAATAATAAAAATAATTTTCTAAAACAATAACATTAGATATAAAAACTTGGTGATATCGTTATCGCTATTAGTTTTCGATTGAAATGAATTAGGGTTTAAATATCTTTTTTTCTAAAGTTATATAATTAGCTAAAAAATATTAAAAATAAAAATATATTATAAAGTTAAACAATAATATTTATTACTGTTGTTATTGTTATTGTTATTATTATTACTATTAAGTTAGATGTACAGATTTATTAGACAATACATTTATGTGTACTTTATGGAAGTAATATTGTCAAGTAACCAAGCATAATTGGCTATTATATACCACACATATAAGTATGAGTATAAATAGTGTGTTACCGAGAAAAGAGTAAGAGGGGGAGAATACAAGTAAATCTAATTAATGCAGCACGTTGGCTTTAGGCCACCATGGAGTTGCCAACTTTTAAAAGTAGACTACTCAAATCATTAATTTTGTCAATCTAGATGGGTTCTCCCCAATTGGGTTATGTCAAGGCCCACTGCTGGCCAGCTCCACCGAAGTCAAAGCGCTACTTATAGATGTGCCTTCAGATTTTTATGGTGGAGTCCCCAATTTAACCTTGTTTTGGCCGTATCCCACGTTCTTCTTTTCTCTTTTCAAGTCTCCATCCACAACTAGAAGTCAAATACACGACCAAATAAACCTTCAACTTTCAATGATAATATAATTCGGCTTTTCTTTCTTTTTTTCTGTCTTTTTTTTTTTTCCTCTCTCTCTCTCTCATTTGCTACTATACACATCACAATTGTTGTAAAAGGAGAATCAAATCCATACCATCGTATAGGAAAATCAATATTTATATTATTAAACTATAAAAACCTTAATTATAACTGTACCTTTTTATATTTCAAATTGTACATATAAATTTAGTAAGATAATTTGCCTAAACTACTCTATGAGTAAGTATTTTCAATCTTATGAAATGCCAAGTACAGGTTGAATAAAACTTACAAAAAACTCATTTAAGTTATTTTATGTGAGCACTTCATTTATAAGGATCGCTTGCATTCCTATACAGAATTTTATAACACTTTGTCTATCATCAAGAAACCTATAAATAATTTGCCTACGTAGTAATCATTTGGGACTTCTCAAGGATTTATGACTTCCATTCTAAATCCTTTTGAGGGGATTCTATGACAAGACATAAGACTTGGATTCAGTAGGAATTTTGAGCATAAGTTACCGTCCTTTCAATGATAAAGATAGCAGTTTTAAAAAAGTTGCTCATCCTAGTCAATTTAAAATTTAGAGGCGTATTTTTCAAAGTTTGGGGGGGGGGGGGGGGGGGGGGGGGGGGGGGGGGGGGGGGGGGGGGGGGGGGGGGGGGGGGGGGGGGGGGGGGGGGGGGGGGGGGGGGGGGGGGGGGGGGGGGGGGGGGGGGGGGGGGGGGGGGGGGGGGGGGGGGGGGGGGGGGGGGGGGGGGGGGGGGGGGGGGGGGGGGGGGGGGGGGGGGGGGGGGGGGGGGGGGGGGGGGGGGGGGGGGGGGGGGGGGGGGGGGGGGGGGGGGGGGGGGGGGGGGGGGGGGGGGGGGGGGGGGGGGGGGGGGGGGGGGGGGGGGGGGGGGGGGGGGGGGGGGGGGGGGGGGGGGGGGGGGGGGGGGGGGGGGGGGGGGGGGGGGGGGGGGGGGGGGGGGGGGGGGGGGGGGGGGGGGGGGGGGGGGGGGGGGGGGGGGGGGGGGGGGGGGGGGGGGGGGGGGGGGGGAGGGGGGGGGGGGTGGTGTGTGTCTTAGCTGTATTAGTGCTGATCAAGAAAGTATTAGATCTAAATGATTCATTAATCTTTATATATATATATATATATATATGCAAGTGAGAGATATAGTTATATAAATTACTTGCGTATTGCGTATCAAGTTATACTATATGTGACTAAAAAAATGATTTGAATTGCACATATAGAATGATCAAATGAAGTACGATAAAGATAAGAGTAAGCGATCTAAATGAGGCTTTAACATATTTGGTGATAGGTAAAGAAGTTTAATAGCATCAAACTTTATAATTGATGAAGAATAGAAAAATATTTTTGAAATATTTAAGTATTTGATCTTTTGAGATAAGAATCCAACAGTGTAATGGCATTTGTGTTAAGATCTTTCTTTTTTTTTTCAAATGAAGGAAAAAAATAAAGTATTTATAGGAGTTGACCATTAATCTCATCTATAGGATCGTAATGTTAATCAATAGTTAAAATTAAACTATTCTCTCGATAGATCTTGAATTGGCTCCTTCTTTGGATCTAAACCTAATAGAGGCTTTATTTTTAGTATGGGCCTATATTAAGAAAGGATTTAGTGAGCTTTGCTTTTAAGTCTATCGTACTAAAATTTCCTTTATTATCTCCAATATATTGACCTGACTCATTGGGTTAAAAAAAAAAGTTAAATTTTAATTAATTAATAGATTTAAAATTCATACTTAAATTTAGCCCTTTACAATATACTACGTGTGATTGTGTTATAGAACCAAGTAATCCATTGGACTGATGGAGAAGTCTTGATGTAGTGTAACATTCTTCTTTTTCACAATAATGTGAAACATTAGTAAATATAGCACATATAAAGGAAATATTTATTTTATTTGTTTTTTAATTGTACTGGATCTACTTTGTAAGTTTGAGTTGTATATGATCAGTGTATTATATGTATACACATATATCTCCCATATTATTTTTTTCTGTCGTTATTTTTCAATTGCTTAGTGTAAACCGGTGCCAAAATGATATTAAAATTATGACAAATTGACGAACCAAATCGGTCCTACCCAAGTCTTATGTCTGTTATCTTTTTATTGATTCCTTATAACTCTTGAGGGAAATAAATTGCCCTGATTAGCCAAATATCATAATAAACAAATATATAATCTATCATATGCCAAATAAATAGCTCATAATACACTGATATAAGCCTCTCAAAATTTGACAATCATATCATACAGGTACTTAATCTTGATCTCGTGCAATTGATTCTACGTGTCCTTTCAATTCTATAATTAAATATAAATGTACCGAGACTATCTTGAGTAAAGTAATATATGTGCAACTTTATATAAAATTACCTCCAATAAATGTGGTGCAAACATGCATACAGATTTTGGTATATATTTTGTTACCAAAATCTACATATTTGTATCATATTTATTAAAAACAACTTCATATGCCGTGAGTTGACCTAATAATTCCCACGTTCAAATCTTTACAAACTGCGGAAATTGGAATGAAGGTAGCAAAGCTATGTGGGCACCATTAGGGTAGGAATAAAGTTTCCAGTTTGCCAAAAGGGTTATTACTATGGGAAACTAGCTATGTAAATTGTAAGATAATAGAATACGGAGGCGATCATTAAATAATAAAATGGAGTGTTCTGGGATTGTCAGACCATGCACACATTTTATATCCTGGCTTGAGACTGGTAAATGCACTAAGTACAATTATTTCTTTGCCATATCTAGAAGTAGACCTAATCGCCGGATCGAACTAGTAGGAAACTAGCGTTCAATCGCTGGTTTGTCAGTCAGCACATGGTTGAATCGGGCCCAGTCCTTGAGGGCACCGGTTTAGACCGGTTCGATTGAATCGGCAATTCAAGAGCTGGTTTATCAGTTTTTGAATCGGTTTCTATTTATTTATTTATTATTTTTTATATAATTTTTTTTAATCTTATTCCTATATTTCCGTGAATTATTGTAAATAATTCTTCACTCAATCTCATTTTCTATATTTTTTCTAAAATAATTGTAACAATTTATATCATACAAAGTATTAACGAGAGAAATTACAAATTTTATTTCATTTCGAAATAATTAATGTATACTGCGTAAACTTAATGTTACTTTAATATGAAAATATTAAATAAGGTTAAGTAAAGCGAAAGACGTTACAATTTACGAAGGATGACAATATCTCATTCAAATCTCAAAATAAATTATCAATATGGGAATAATAAAACTACAAAGTAAATATTAACTATAATTTGTAATAGTACTAGATGTGAGTTGAAAAAGGAAAAAGTAAGAGCAGTAGTTGCAGCAACAATAGTAGTAATAGTAGAAAACATATGATATATTTCTTTTTCTTTTTCTTTTTTTAATTTTAGAGGAACGAAACTGAGTTGAACTAGCGGATTGACCTAACTAGTTCACCGACCTACCGGTTTAGTAAGTTTGGATTGCTGAACCACTTGGGCTCTTAAGGTTTGGAGGTTTGTAAGCTGATTTAGGCCCACTTATCCTTTGGTTGGGCTAATTCAACTACGGAATCCACTCATGCACAGGTTTATCTAGAAGTTAAAAAAAAAAATTAGGATTCTTGATATGGAAGTAGAAAAAAAAAAAAGATTCAATGAGTATTATATATTACATGTTATGCATATATAATATGTAAATATTAATAAAATATTGATACGTATAATAATTATATGATTAGTTTTCAAATCAATTATCACCCGTGATTCATACTCATTACATATTACACATCATATGTAATACTTATTGAATTATTTCTCATCGAAGTAACATATGTGTCTCTAATGGCTAGTATTCATTATGTTGTGCTTTAGCGTCATGGTGAGAGTCCCTTAATTATTTGCTAAGCTTATTTAATTATAAATGTATAATTTAAAAAAAAAAAAGATATGTTTTATGAGAAATACCTAATAAATTCTTGACCTAATTAAAGTCATACCATGCTAATTTTGGTATGCACTTAAACTACATGATTAGGTAAAAGAAAAAAAAAATAAAAAAAGAACAAAGTGATCAAGTCAAATGGATCGGTTTTCCTTATTTTAAAATAGTGTTTTTTATCCATGCTTTTTTACTCATGTGCCAGGGTGTAATGGAATTTGAATTGAATCGAACCAAACCAATAAAATATTAAGCTCAAATTTGACTTGAAATGAAAGCTTAAACTTAGCTCAAGTTTATTAATCTTTAAATTTTATGCTTGAACTTGACTTAATATATATATATATATATATGGCAATTTCGAGTTTGACTCGATTAACTTGATTAAATTTAAACATTTTATAAATTTTCTCTATTTAATATTAGATTTATTTTATTTAAAAAAATAAAAATACATTAAAAAATTATACTAAACTCAATTAGGTTAACTAGACTAATGACCCTAATAAACTCAATATTTGAAAGATCGAGTTCGGCTCGATTTATCATTTGAATAACATTAGCTCGACCTTAAACTCGAGTTGACTATGATTAAATTAAATTTGAATAAAACTTGAGCGAAGCTTAAGTAGTTTGTAAACTGGTTTGATTCATTTACACCCTTACTCATTATTACCATGTTTGAATAATCTATTATGTATATTTCATTTTGCTTTCTCCAATACACATACAATAGTAGGGTTATAAATAAGTACTTATTTGGATTGTCTTTTTTTTTTTTTATTTAATTTATATTTGATTGTACCTGATATGTATCTGTTTTAAATATAGTATTTGAAAAATTGTTTTATCTATATATTATTTGTTTCTGTTTTATAATCATGATAAAAATTGTAATTGGAATATCATAATTGAAAAATGAAAATTTACATACTTTTAAGGGAAACGTTTTTAAAAAATATATTTTAAACATTGAAAATGACAATTTTAATTAGTATTTTTTTAAAAAAAAAATTATCTTGTTAATGTCTTATTCTTACCAAACATAAAAATTCAAATAGATAAGAATAAGATATCAATAAAGCGGAAAATAGATGAACCAAGTGAAACCCAAATTAAATCGAGATAATATAATACCAAATTTTAAACTCGACTTAAGCTTAAGTGAGCTTACAATTTTGATTTAACCCCAATTCAAAGTAGCATTTAATGAGAGTTTAATTAGATTAAACTCGTTTAAATAAAGTATCCACAAGAAAAAAAAAATTATTTCTTTCAATCAAAGTAATATTAATATTTAAATTTGTCTTGAACTTTATTATTATTTAAATTTCACTCGAATTTAATTAGATTTATGAGTTAAGTGAATTAAATATCATTACGTTTGAGTTTAAATTCATAATTTTTTAAGTATATTCAAACTTAAGTCAATAGATCGAACTGGAATAATTTATGGGTATATTTAAATTATCTATACCTTATATAATAAAATAAGATCGACATTGAAGGGCGAGTAAAGTATACAAGTGGAGACATAATATGCATATTAAGATCAATGAGCATAGAATGTAATGTTTGTTATGGAGCAATATCTTGGGGGCCGAGCGGTTGTAGGGTGAGCCCATCCTAGACCTAGACGTGTAGATTTCCTACATGAGGGAAAGAGGAAGAGAGAGAGAAAAATAGAGGGGGGGTTGGGTTTGGTGGGGTGGTGGGGGTTTGGTGCGTGAAAAGGTCACTTTTGGTGACTCCATCGCCTCTATGCGGTGGTGAAACTGGAGCCTGGAGGAGGGGACCTCTTAGTTTTTTGCTTTTATTCAATTCTAATTTAATACTAATTCGTCCCATTCATCCATTGTATTGCCTAATATTATAAAAATATAAAATGTAATGTTTTTAATAATTCAATTGTGAGAGAACATGGGAACAGCCAACAATAAACAACCTATGCGCGTGAACATAACCCTCGACAGCTACTGTTGCGCTTTTTTAACCTTTTCCCTTTTTACTTGTTTTCTTTTTATTTTTTTCCAAAAACATGTCAACTTATACTGGCAAATAGACTCTGTGAATGAAGCGGATAATGAGAATTGATTTGTTTAACTCAAAAAAAAAAAAAAAAAAAAAAGGAAAAAAGGGTTGGATAAATAAATTTTAACTCATTTAAATATGAGTTTCTTTACTTGTGAATCGATATAAGATGAGGTCGATTGACTTGTTTAATTTGTTGCATAGTTTTATTGATAATTATTGATTGATGACACAAACATGGACATAATACAACTAAGATATAATTGTTGAGAAAAAAAAAAAAAAACAAACATAACATGATGTGATACACAATATGAAGATACAATTATAATATGAATAAACACAATTACTTTGTAATTTAATTATTTTTTATCTCTACTGAAATTTCATGCATTTTTGGCATTAACAAGAATTCAACATGAAATACAGATATGAGTAAGATCTTACTAATATAAATTGCCAAATATAAGTAAACGTACCTAGGATAACTAGAATAATATGTAGAAATAAATGTATCTCTCATTGTTCAATATGTATAAAAATGACACCTACTTATAGACTCATTTTTATATGTCTAGTTTTCAATATTTTATGTAAAAATAAATATGAGATGTACCTAATTTAGAATAAGTTCCATTGGACCATTGTCTACTAATTGGGATGAGTGCATTAGAAGCTTCGTATTTTGTAAAAGTTCAATAAATATCCTCAATAGACAAGTGTGTAATTTAAGTCTCTATATTTATACTCTCACAATTAATAAATCTCTCTAATTTTTTTTCCTCCATGGTGCTAAAAAGCACTAATATCATAGCTAAACTTTTAACCTAATATGATGACATGATAGATAACTAAATTCTAAAACTTTAGAGATTTCACATGAAAAAGGTTAAGTAGAGATTAAAAAGTTAAATATCCAAAAAATTTTCCAATTAAATTACATCTTAAGACAACATGCTAAGTTGATCGAGGTCATGCTATTGCTTTTTAGTTTAGTAATAAACAGTTATAACATATGAAAACCTTTCACTTGTTTCCTTTCTTTTACTTAGATTTCCACCAATATCTTTAATTACAAACACAAAATTTTTTTTACAATTTTCTATTAATTTCTCTTGATTTCCTTTCAATTCTACCTCACCAAGCATAAACACTTAAGTAACCTATATGAGAAATGGCTTGAAAAAAAAGAAGTAAAATTTGCATTTAGGTTTTGAAAAAAGAAAGAGAAACAAATTGGCTTTACATTATATTATCTTAAAAGAGAACATAGCAAAACCTATTCTCTTCCATGGAGGTGTGAAAGTAGGATTTGAAACATGGATCCGTGGGTTGGCCCATTTAACCCACTTTTAAAATGGGTTTGGATTAAAGTCTTTTTATCCATTTAAAATAGGGTCAAATGAGTTCAATCTGTTTAATCCATGGGCTAAAATGGACTGGTTTAGACAAACTCATTTAATACATTTATACTTTTGGTTTGCAGATCGATCCATTTAACTTGCTTTTTAAATAAGGTAGGGTAAATGTTTTTTAGCTCATTTAAAAGCAGACCAAATTAGTTCGATTTATTTAATTCGTAGACCAAAATGAATGAGGTCGGATTGATCCGTTTAACTTGTTTGCATACCTTTACTCTTTGCTCTCTTATTTTTAAGCTAAAGTTATAGGAGAATGAATATATAATAGACTTCCTATTCCTTTTGGAGAAAATGCATATAGAGATTTCGGTTTGATGCAAAAAGTTCAAAAAACTTAAGATATTAAAAATAATAAAAGATGGATTTTTAAATGAGTTGATCTAGGGATGGATATAGTAAAAAAATTGATTTTTAACACATTTAGGTATAAATATTAGATGGAAGAAAAAAAATAGAAAAAATTTTCAATTTATTAGAAATAAATACTACCTATTTTTCCACATCATTAATGTAGGCATCATGTTTGCTAAATGAAAGAATATGCATCGAGCTTCAATGATGATTGAGTTAAGAAAAATAAGTTGCATTGACTATGAATTTTTTTTTTTATTTATCTAAATCACACATTTAACATCTTTTAGGTTTGATGTAGTAAGCATCTTTCAATAGGATGGGCTCAATATTTTGTTGAAGTAATTTGCAAACGCACTGGTTCCATTACATCGGTGATGAAGAAGAAAATGTTTGATTGGATGGGGCAGATCATGATTGTAATTAATCGATCCACGCGCTCAAAAAGAGAGTGAATTTGGCATTATTCTCTTACACTTTTCTTTTCTTTTCTTTTTTTTTTTTTCTCTTTCCTGCAATTGGCAAAAGGCCGTAAGTGACAAAGTGAGACAGGGAGATGTGAGAGGAGGAAAAGGAGAGAGAGAGAGTGGTTGGGTTTTGGTGGGTCCCACCTAAAAGTTTTGCAGTTTGCCTTTGTGTTTGTGTAAGCGGGGAGGATGTTCCCCTGCTCTCACGCTCACGCTTGAACGTCCACGTGGATCCGACTCCCTGGATAAATAATTTTCTTCGCTCTTTCAGCCACCATTACTTTCCAATGGGAACACGACACGTATACAGAAAATTAATTTCGGACTCTGACCAAGCACCTTGATATCATAACCCGTACAATTATGTTGGAGGACGGACCACCCGATGAATATGAGATGAACCCATCGAGGCAGCAAACATCATTCACATGTGCAAATAAAATTAGAAAATATATTAATCGGTGTTTCTAATTACTTGAAGAGGTAAAAAAAATTATATTTATTTATTCTTAATATTTTTATAAATTGTTCAATTAATGTTAGAGAATATAAATAAATTTTTATATTTCAGTATTAACAAATATATTAGGAACACCTATCAACAAAATTAAAGATGTAATATGTATCTATTGATCTTAAAAAAAATTATACAAATATAAATTATGTGAGAAAATTTACTTAATTGTTAAGATTAAATCACTTCTTTAAGATATAATAATTAAATTAATAAAAATTTTGTATTTTATAAATATAATTTTATGTTTTGTGTACGTTGGTATGTTATATTTTAAGAAAAAATATATTAATATTGTATATTAGAGACACAAAACATATACATATTAAATATACGATAAATGTACATATGATATATTGATAATAATTTTTACATAATTTATAATTATAAAATATTTATTAATTTTAACATGTAAATTTCTTCAAAATTATAGATAAATATATGTAATCGGGGCTGTACCCAATGGTTCATCCTAGGGTAGCCTCGCGTTTCGTTTTGGCGGCTACTACCTGTATACATACATAAAATAGCACTAGCACGTACATTCAAGATGATTTTATGCATTAATGCCATCATAAATCTTCGAACCAGAACTTATGCTGGTTAGTGAAACCGTGTTGTGTAGTTGAGGTTCTAACAAAAATTTATACCATTATTATAAAAAATTTAAGGAAAATAGTGACGGATATCTATTAAAAATTTTCTAAACTGTCTCTAAAATACTTCCTACTGGATTCAATCTTTAAGTACAATTATTAAGGGAAAACCTCTTTTTTTTTTTGGGGGTTATGGAACAATTTAATATTGGTTTAGAAAATTATTTTAATGGATGTATTGAGAAAGTTATAGACATTTTAATTTTTAATATTTTTGACACCTTAACTAGTTGCTTTGCTTTCATATATAGTATAAACAATCAAAACTCGGCCAACTTAAAATTTTTCATCTAATTTTGTAGATTTAAATTTTTTTATCTCTTTGGTAGATTTGGTGCTAATATTAACTAACACATAAAAAGAATTCAAAATGTAAATAAATATTTTTGAATGTGTAATTCTAGACCATACTAAGACAATCCCTACATATAATGAATATTGCACGTTTTAAGAGTAAACTCTCTTTAAAATTATATTAAATTGAAAGGATATTCGAATTTCCCCATATACACAAGTAACTAGCATTTGCAAAAGGGTCAATGACACCATGTATAACTAAACTTTATATATTTTTTTTTAATTATATACCACAACTTTAAAATTATTATATTATACACTCAATTAAAACTTATCTTAGCTTTATATACATTTCCGTTATATCCCTATCACACCATTAATTCAATTGGTATGGTTAATTAATTATTGTGTGACATGTGAAATGCTTTATTTTTCTTTTCTTGGTAATTTTTTTTTCATTCCAATTAGCTTCCTTGTAAGAAAAAGCTTTACCACGTCAGCTGACTTTAAAAAGAATAAATAAATGGAAATCTTTGCCTATAGTTTCTTTGGAAAAAAAAAAAAAAGAAAATAGATATCAAAACAATCCAAATGTAAAGTAAGTCCTAGCACATTCAAAACTTTACCACTAACCTCTGACGTATTTGAAAGCCTAACCCTGTACACATGATTCTATTGAATCCTAACTTAAACAATCGAAACCCAATAACAACGCAAGCTTATTCCGTCTTTTTACCAATTGAAACCCTCTGGAACTTAAATTACAAACACACCTTTTTACATATTAACAAAATTCGATAAAGAGGACTTAAGTGCCTTGTCCTACCGGGGGCATCCAACCTCTATTTGCAAGTCGCTACCGAGCTAGCTAGCACAACTATGGCAAGAATTTGGGGAGCCGACTAAGTTAAAAATAACATCTTTTCCATCGTAATCTCTTACCAACAACGAAATCGACGAAGTAGGATTCATTCTTCTCTCTAGTTTTTAAATTAAGGGGTTTCTTCTTGATTCTCATTGAGTTTTGATTCTTCCCTAAGTTTCAATTTTTAGGGTTTGTATTTCCTAGGTTAGTGTTTGGGGTGTATAAGAGAGAGATAAGAAATGAATTTATTGTTAAGGTTTCAATTGCTTACGTAAAGGATTCGATAAAAAAACGTAGTTTGGGGTTAGGATTCGAATGACTGCGGGGATTACGGTTAACGTTTTGTTTGAAGCTTATAGAAGAAGCGTTTGTTTAAAATATGGGGAGATGAGATTTATTTCATTATTTGCTATTATATTTCTTTTTGGATTTCTGGAGTATGTTTTTAAAGTCAACTGAAGTGAAAAAGCTTTTTCCTACGTGAAAGCAAAAAAAAAAAAAAAAAAGAAAAAAAAGAAAAGTTGTCTAGGAAAAGAAAAATAAGGTATTATACATATCACATAATAATTGACTAATCATGTTGATTGAATTAACGGTATAAAAAAAAATAATAAAGTTGTATATAGAGTTAAGGAATTAAGATAAATTTTAATTAAGTGTATAATTAAAAAAAAGTATAAAGTTGGATTGCATTTGCAAAATATATATATATATATATATAAAAGAGATTTATAGACTCTAACATGCTATGTAAACAATAACCAAGTGATGAAAATGAACGCAAGTGCAATATGTCTAAGTTGTTTTAAAGAATATCATTTATGGTCGATAATACTTATGATATTTGTATTGAACTTTATACTTAAATTGAAGCACTTTACTGCCCAATATTAATTCCTATACTTATCAAGACACCATTAAAAAAAAAAAAAAATTACATCCGTTGTCATCTTGTGAAATATCTCACAAGTGTTTTGTAAATTATATTCTTTTTTACTATACGCATTTTCTCCATGCTTGCTAAGGCACTTGTTAATCAGATCAATATTCTAATACACGTGATTTTCTTTTAAAAATATAATTAATATTGTGAAATTTTGGTAACATCTAGTATGCGTTTGTTTTTTTTTTTTTTTAAAGGATTTTGCAAAAATTTGTTCAACATATGTATAAACAGAGCTTGCAAAATATCAAATATTATTGTAATATTCTTAATAGATCGACTTTTAGCATAAGTGGTAGTGAGAGGCAAAAACAGTGGTGGATGTTTGAAGTGGTACTTAACTTTTATATAAAACGTCAAGGAATATTGGAAAAATTATTATATCTTTTAAAAGAAGAAATGATTTTTTTTTATTATTTCCATTATCATACGTCCATGGTTTTTAACTAGTATAAGAAGTAACAAAATTGTTGTTTCTACTTTTATATTAGTTATTGCTAAAAGCTACTGCTCAACACAACCTTCTAAAAATATTATAATAACGTTTTACAGTCATATGAAACACATCAATAAAGATAATAAATATTAAAAACGCATTTCCAATCTTGTCTAACAACTATTATGATAAAAAATTTATAAATATAAAAATGTTAGTTAAAGAATCTTACTAAGACAATAGAACTAGAAGTGACTCTTCATATACACTATGATGCAATATGAAAATATTGGGTACCAATAATTAATAAAAATCGTTTTTTATTAGCATTTTTCGTTGCTCATAACCAATTTGATTAATAGTGGATCATTGTTATCGTCTCATGCAACAATGTAATATTGAAACACATTAGTGATAAAAACTTCTTAAGATTATTTAGATAGTATCGTTAAAAGCAAAATTACAACAAATATGGAACATGGTCCACAAACAAAGGTTTTCCGCAAGAACGATTATGCCTTACGCTTGCTAAAGCACTCGAAAGAACACATTAAAGATGGTCCACCCTATTAAAACACTCCCTGTCATCATTAATGTTAAGATCTGTTCACTGAAGTCAACACATGGTTTAATTAGATACACGAATGGGGTGAGTAGTGTACAGGAGAGCCTCCTCCATGGCTCATCATAGCCCTCTTGCCAACCCCATCTTGGTGTCATGTGTCTCCGCTTGTTTAACTTAGGCCTCTAATTATTTATTCACTCTCTTTGTTTCTTTATGTAACAAACAAAAATTTCGTTGCTAGCAATAAATTCTTTCTATATATATATATATTCATATTTTGGTAAGTCTTAAAAAGGTAAAATCAAGAGATTCATACTTATTTAAAAGATTTATAAAGAGATGAAAATTGTTATGATAGCTTTTATGAGTAATAAAATGTAAATAATTTGAGTTACTAAGATTAATGTTACAACTGCTGAGATGGATTATGCAGTGTATAATATTTATTAAAATAAAATGAAGAAAAGAATAGAGGGGAGGTTGTGCTTGTGTATTATAATAAGAGTGAACTATTTTCTTTTTTTTTTTTTGTTATGTGCAGTATCCCATCCCATCCAATCTCAATCCATCACCTTCTTGACCCTTCAGCATTTGCTTCTGTGTTTTTTTCCCTCTTCCTTTCCCTCTCATTGCTTGCTTTTCCTTCCTTGTACCCACTCTCTCTCTCTCTCTCTCTCCAGAGACTTTAGCAAAGTCTTAGATCAATTCTTGAAGCATGTGAAACAAGTTCCTTTTCCCTAGCTTTTTAAGCTCCAGTGGTGTAATAATTTCGATTTCTACTGTCATTAGGATATTACATAGTCCTGTCCGAGTGTATATTTAGTCGTCATAACAGATACTTCAGTTCAAACCATCATCATCTACACTTTAACAAATTGTTTTTTTCCTTCTCTTTTCCTTGTTTCACACCTGGAAGGAAAAGTTAAAGGAGGAAGAAGAAGAAGAAGAAGAAACAGAAGAATGAGCACATCATTTTCAGCTCTTTCCTCCCTCGCTCTTTCTCTCTCATCCGAATTTTCAGAAAAAATACAAAGCCTTCTCCCCGTTTCCCCAATTGGGTTGTGCCTTTCATTTTCATTCCTTTTTGTTCTGCCGTAAGTTTCCACAGCTGGGTCTTTCACTTTAAGCCTTTTGGGTCTCAAAGTTCTCAGCTTTCGAACCAAACAAGCCATCCCTCTACTACTATTTTGCCCTAGAAGCTTTCCCTTCTTCTGATCTTAAATATTTTTTTCTGTATTTTTCCTTTTTTTTTTCTTCCTATTCCTTGAATTTGCCCCTACTAGTTCTATCCCAGATCTTGATAGATTTTGTTTTTGTTTGGAACATTATCATAGTATATTTATGAGAGGCTATGTTTTTTTTGTTTTGATAATCTAATGAAAGGTCGGTTCTTTTTAAGATTCCTCCACAAGGAAAAGCTATTCTGATTCTCTGCAAAATGCTTCTTGATTTGACGCTGATATTTTTATGTCCAAATCCGAGGGATTCACTTTATCAGTTTATTCTTATTACTTGCTCTGTTCCTCTGTTTTAGAACATCAACAAAGGAGAGGGCTTGATTACGTTTTAGCTCTTATTTTGTAATTTTCTATTTGTTTGTTGAAGAAGGAGTGATTGATTTCAATGTCATGAAGTGGGAAATGGAAGTTCTGTCACCTGTATCTTATCCTTCTAATATGAATTCTTGGTTCATGGAGGAAAGCAAGTACACCAAATGGACTCCGGCTGAGAACAAGATGTTCGAAAACGCGCTAGCCGAACACGATAAGGACACGCCGGATCGGTGGCATAAGGTTGCTGCTATGATTCCTGGGAAAACGGTTGGGGATGTGATGAGGCACTACAGGGAATTGGAAGTTGATGTGAGCAAGATAGAAGCGGGACTTATTCCGATTTCGGGTTACGGCAATGGATGCAGCACCTCACCATTTACGTTGGAATGGGATAATGGTTACGGTGGCCATGATGGTTTTCGCTATGGTATTGGCGGGAAGAGATCTTCGTCTGCGCGGCCTCCTGAGCAAGAGAGGAAGAAAGGGGTTCCATGGACTGAGGAGGAGCACAAGTATGGATGAATTCAATTCAACCTTTACTCTCTCTTTTTCCTTTTCCTCTTCAACTTTTACCCTTTAAATTGCAATTCTGCTCCAATTCTCAAGTTCCTGCTTGTTTCACCGTGTCTTAGTTCTGTCATGGCATTGATTGTTTAGATGGGAAACGAATTCAAGGTTCCTCTGTTACATTTGGTTTCTTGTTTGTTTCATTGTTCTAATTCTTAGAATACTCAATATTTCGCATTAATCTCAAGAGCGTGCGGTTACCAATGGCTTTTTAACTGTAAGGGATGGCACGAGGTAATAGGCTAATCGCAGCCAATAGCCACTATTGGTAGTTAGTCGAGTGTTATTGTTGTCGTCTGCCACAATTTATTGCTATAAGCCATTATATCTGTATCCATTTAGATTATCGGATAATATTTGATATTTGCAGAGTTTTAACCACGACAAATTCGGAGAGAAAAGTCGGAAAAACTTTATTTTTTTTTCACAGTAAAACAAGTTGGCTGTGAAAATTTCATTCTGTTGATGAAAAGTTAGCAGCTTTTAGTTTTAGGATGGTGGGATGTAATAGACAAACAAATTGATGAAATTTGGACTTACCAATGTTCTTCTCCATGTTTTCTCAGGTTGTTTTTAATGGGTCTGAAAAAGTACGGAAAAGGGGACTGGAGGAACATCTCCAGAAATTTTGTGATCACAAGAACGCCAACACAAGTTGCTAGCCATGCTCAGAAGTACTTTATCAGGCAGCTTTCTGGTGGAAAAGATAAGAGGAGGGCCAGCATCCACGACATTACTACTGTAAACCTTAATGAAACAACAAGAACTCCTTCACCAGACAACAAAAGACCCTCTTCGCCATCATCACAAGATGCTTGTTCCACAGTGCTCATTCAGCAGCAAACACCTGCTTCCTTGAATCGAACAACCCCTTTTCTGTGGAATCAGCACAGTAATGGCAGCACCACCATGACTTTCAATGCTACACCACATGCAAACATGTTCATGTCTTCAGCTTATGGTGCCAACAATTATGGGCTTAAGGTACAAGGGCAGCAGAATCTTCATCTAGGCCCTGCCGGACATGGAACCTTTGTTGGGCATCAGAATCTGGATTTTCCCCTGCAATCTATGCACCGTTATTCTGATGGATGATATAGAGAATTCCCGGTAGTTTCATACTGGTGCATCTCTGGTTCTTTGTCCTATTATGTTTGTGTTTGTGACTTGTTTTTTTTTTTTTTTTTTTTTTCTGGTTTTTATTTTTATGTGAATATTTAACTAGAATTCGGTCGGTTCTTATATCTGTGGTCAATCCATATCTTGTTCTTTGGATCCCTTATTTTGGTATAGATCATGTTGATGAAATGGAGTAGGGTCATACTGAGATTCTGGAGCTTCCTCTTGTGAATCTTATTATGGTAGGAGCAGCAAACTTGGATATGTCCTAATAAGTAACATTGTAGCATTCGATCATATGATCGATTGATCCAAGGCTTGCTCAGGAATGCTGAAAGAATGCAATAGTCTGCTTTCTGTTTACTATTTTTTGCCCTTTCCAGGGTCTGTAAACTCAAGATAAGATTTCAAGAACCAAGGAGATATGCGCGATGGTATCGACGTGTGGAATCAAGGATTATGTAGAGAATGAAATAAAGCCGGTGGAAGATAAGCATATTCCAACATAAGTTGAATACTTTAGTGGAGGGATTAAAGTTGTAACGAGGTTCCTTTAACTGGTGCCTCAAATGGTTGGGTTCCTACTTCGGTAAGGAAACAAACAGAGGAAAAAAAAACAAAAAAAAAAAGAAATTGCGAAAGCAATGGCAATCGGGCTTGGAAATTGTAATCTTTCTCTTGAGCAGAACAGTTGTTTTCTCTGTAAATGATAATCTCGTTTCAAATGGCATTGAACCTCTTCTGAGTTTCACTTTACATGGATTCCGTTAAGAAACTTGAATTGCAAACTAGGGTTGAGTGAAGAAGCTTGGTATGGGTGATAGGATGTTGATTGTGTCAAAGTGGTCGCAACTTTTTTATATGCTTTCCGATTCAATTGAATGTCGAAAGAGAGAAAATTTATAAAGATTCGATCATAAGCTATTGATAAATTGATTATATTATACATATCAATAGTTGTAGCTAATAGTTTTGTGTATTATTTATGATGTGACATACAATATTCGATTTTATATAGATATATAAAAATTCGGTTTATACAAAAACTTTCATAATTTCATGAGATGCTAAATTTCTGGTTGAGGTTGTGCTTGCTCTGTGTTAATTGCCTACATTTCTTTGGTCTCTTTTTAGACCCGACCGCTAGTGCAAATCTTTTATACACTCAAAGGGACTGGTTGACTAGATTAGACCTTGTAGATGACCCTAGTCCGACTCTTCATTCCACTAACTGAAGCATCATATGCTCCTCCTATTCGGTCCCCTTCTGCTTTTCCTCTTGGAGGCCTTTCTTCATGTACCTTTTTTGAAGGGATCCTCCATTTAGAGAAAGAAGATCCGATGAAACCTGGGAATATGATTATTTAATTGGACCCCCATAAGGTGGAAAACAAAATTTTATTCCTAGATCTTTTGATCAACATCGCATTTACTTTACTGGGTATTGGATATTTGATAAGTTAAGCAACTTGGTACATATTAAAGAAGATAGCTATGCAACTTGGTACATAATAAAATTTAGTACACGTCATGTGAAATTCCAGTGTACCGAGTTTGATTCCCCCATCTCCCAAAATTTTAATATGATAGCTAAGCAACTTTGATAGAAACAACCCTATCAAATTTTTGGTAAGAGAATTTGTATCAAGTATCCTCAACAAAGTTTCACTAATAAAGTAAAAAAAATCTAGTTTGTTGATAAGATAAATTGTACAAAATAAGATGCAGGGAAAATATTCTTTAATCTTGATTTATTTTAATCCTGTGCTTAGAAATCCTACTCTCCAAAAATCTGACCCTGAAAATGGTGGGAGGACTGTAGCACAGCATGAGCTGCTTCTGCTTCTCCATGGAAATATAATTCTTCTTTCCTGCGGTTGTGATTCCATTTGTACGGCACTAGCCAACCAAGGGTACATCATCAAGTTTCACTATTTGCTATATCTTATGTTCATGTTGGTGACCCCTTCTATGGAGACAGGTCTATTTTAGTAGCTTTTCAACAGAGCGAGACTACTTTAAAACTTTTCTTAATCTGGGTGGTTTAGAATTTTATAATCACTAATGATGGGGGAGTGCTAAAGATTCCCTTTTGGTGGAGAAATTCCATTGACCATTTTTTTTTTCCCTTTTCTTTTTGGTGCAAGTACCTATTTTCTAACTAAGTGCTTTGCTGAACTCAAGTTTAGGTATGATCAAATGGGACAAACTAACAATCATTATTAACTTCTAAATCCATAATCAATTCAACCCCCCTCTTCAAATTGGATCCACGGTCCTTCCAAGTTGCAAAGTTGAATGAGCAATGCTTACATTTTACTCCACCTTTTTTTATTGATGAAGTTGATAGGTTAGGGATGATATATTTTAGGGATGCAAATCAACTCAGACAGAATAAGATAGTATGGAGCTTGAGTTTCGCCTAAAAGTTTAAAGTTTGAGTTTAAATCAAATCTAGAAAACTTGAGCTTAATGTAACATTGTACTTAACAAGTTTGAGTTCAACTAAATTTAGCTTATTTAAGCTTATTTTATTTTATTTTGAAAGAAGTAATTTTCTTATTTAAATTATTATCGATTTTCAAACCTAGCTTATATCTAACCTCTAACCAGAACTAGTGGTTTTCTTTTAAAGATGTTAACAATAAAAAAGTCTCTACACTCTATCCATAGGAATTAATCTTAGATTTTTCTTTTGGTATGTCCAAACCTAAAAATGAAGAGAAAAATGGCATGTTTGTACATTTGAAAATAAATTACTAATTTTTATTAATGTTTGGACTATGGATTAAATTAAATCCCCGAACCATATGCTTTTGCTTGGTAATTAAACAAAAAAATAAATGAGGGAAAGTAAGATAAAGTGAAGAAAATCAAAGGGAAGGGAGAATGGGAACGGAATATCATTGGGTGGAAATGAAGATAAGTAAATTTATTTGCCAACTAAATCGATTGAATTTATTATATTGTTTTTTGTTATTTTATTATTGCTCATTGATATAAATCTATACAAACATATATTTAAACTCATAATATCTTCTCCCAATTCCCCATATCACCTTAAATTGAAGGGAAAAGATTTGCGCCTATAAAGGGGAATTTTTATTCTTTACTTCCCTTTTCTCTTCCCATAATCAAACACCAATTCTTCCGTCACTTCTCTAAGCTTTCTCATTTCTCACCATCGAAAGAAAAATTCACCATTATTAAATAATTATGCATACATAAACGTTTATTTTATCACTATCAAATGTAGTGATAGAACACTAAATATGGCTTTGCGGGAAGATATGTTTTAGTTTTGCCACCAGCAACGGAACGTTTTAGCGCGTTGGAGTACCTTTATAGACATGAATCGGACCCAAGTCACTTGGACGGTCCTTATTCTTATATAACAGGCCAACCTCTTTGGTGATATGACAAATGCTTCCAAAATTTTTTCTTTTTAATAATTTTTTCAATTTGGCAGTAGCATAAAAATGACACTTCCATAAACCTTTTCAAAGAGTTCAGACAAAATGATCAAGACATCTTATATTATGTTATTTCATTTTTTTTTTAAATTTTTTAACACAAATGAATGATTTTGTTGGCGGCTCATAAGTCATGATGCCTGTTCATGTACCTGAAAAAACATACCAGCTCTCTTGTTTGGTCCTTTGTAGGGTGGGGTCTAAGGCATGGTGTTTTTCCTCGATTTTGCTTGTTTTTGCTTTGTCCATTTATGTGAACAAGAAAAGCACTAACATCAAAACCAGAAAATGACAAATAGTTAAAAAAAAACACATTTGTGAGTTGTTCTTTTCGCTTTTGGCAATACTATGCTTGACCCACTATCTTCTTATTAACATTTAGGGTACTATATTGTTACAATTATTATTAGGTAGGAAAAGGCTAATAACTGCCCCTGTCCTTGCCTACAATGCTACAGAATCTATCAAACACACTCAAACACATGTACCAAAGATTGCAAGGCAACGGTAATTGATTGTAACTAGATACTTTTGACCCAAGGCCTTAAAGTATATAGGTTTAAATCCATGAAGATGCAGAATAGGAAAAAATCACTCTCTCAAATTCCTTAAACAAGCATAGAAGTCAACACGTTTTGATATTATCTGTTCTATCTCCATACCCAATAAAAGAAACAGAAATATGTTTGTAATTCCTAATTTCCAATCACCTTCTGCATGGTAAATGACAAAACAATCAATAAGTGTCTTTCATCTTGAGGAGGAGGAAAATAAAATAATAAAAAAAAAGCCTTCCTGCAAATTGCATATGGAAGCATCTTGGCCACTTTATTCTAGTTCCATCTGGATTCGTCATATCAGAGGAACTTTTTAATATTTTTGGCCATCTTGTTTTGTCTATTTATGACCAGTGTTTTGATTCTTCTCTTCTGCTGGCTAAGTGAAAGTAAAGAAAATACCCACGGTTGCAAATAAGCCCACTTGAATTTTCTTTTTGTTTTTGGGTATTATTTCACATGACTTGTACTGCTGGGTATTCGATATTTGATAAGTTATTTTATAAAACATTATGAATTCTATATAGTGCTTTCCCTAATCCAGTCTCTGGTAAATTCCATATTTTAACTTATCAGTAACTATCGTGAATTATTCTTCTTCAACTAGTACCAAACTCCAATTTCACAAAATTGCAATCTCCGACCATTACTCATGCATATTAAATTAAATGAGTGCGACTCATCCCCTCTTTGCCTTGCAGATTATCTTAGGGCAACCATCACCTAAAGTGTAAACGGACAGGCACAAGGAGACCCTAATGCATCATAGAAAGTAAGAACTGTTTGAATTGTATGTAAATCGAAGACTTCGGGAAACCTAAGTCGAACCAATATAAATCATTAGTTTGATTAAGAGTTAGAATTAATCAAAAAATTGCAATGTTTTGGATAATTCAATTGATGAAGGTTTTAGAATTAAGATTGATTAAGATCCTGGAAACCAAGAAATTAATTTAGTGAGTTAAGTAATGCATCAAAGAAAATTCTATAAGAACTTTGATATATGGCAGCAAATTTATAATTGGGGACAAACTTTAGGTAGCAAACTAATCTTTTCTTTCAAATTTTAATTTTTACGGGCCGTTCTCCCCATGAAAAGTGTGGAAAATCTTTTTTTTTTTTATGTTAAATAGCATAACAACATAATTGCTCATTACGACTGCTTATAAACAATCTTTTTGGAATGGTCCTTCAGTTCTCAAAGAGTTATCATTCTTTTGAAAATTTTTGTAATAACTTGAATTTTCATAAGAAATAAAATAAATTAAAGGCAATGGCAATTTTAAGAATAACTAAAATAGGTTGGGGCAATATGGTCATTTTCATAATGAAGAGGCACATGACTGGTACATGCCTTTTTGGAAATGAACTAGTACATTGTTTTTCATTTCCTTTTCCTTTCTCTTCTGCCATAATGTTCCTTTGAAGTGGTTAGTTGGAAACCTCTCCAAATTCTTAAAGTTTTGCGAATAAAAATGAAATTTGATGAAGAAATTCTTTATGCAATAGAAGGAGATCAAAGAGTGGAAGATTTTGGCAAGTTCGGCGGTTTAGAAGATTGATCTTGTGGTAAGTGTGTTGAACAATAAGTTCTAATGTAGCATAATGTAAAACCAAGTCTAAATGATGGATCATTAAAGGAATCTATGGAAAGAATGAAGATTTGGTGAAGAGTCGAACATAGAGATTCTAAGCGAACAAGTATCAATGTCTCCTAGTTAGAAGATGATGTTATGACAAAGTTGATGTTTTAGAGAATGGTAAGTTGCAAATGTCATTATTGGGAAGGGAAGCGATGAATTAAGGATTTTGGTGTATGAATTTTTGGAAGGAGATGGTGGAAGTTGGGGGTTTTGTAAGTAATCGCGAGAGAATAATTCTATGGATTATGTAGTTTTGCAGAATTTATGCTATTGATTAATCGGTAGCTAACCTAGAGATCGATCAGCAGGAGAAATTGTACTAGCAATCTATTAGTAGGCTAGATGATGATCAATCGTTAGGGTGTTTATTGGGCATAGAAGGTTTTAACTTGTTTTAATTTCTAGCGATTGATTAGTAGTACCTTCATCTATCAATCGGTAGGGAATGAAACTTTTGCAAAATGTTTAAAACTCTCACACCTTAAGATCTTTTTCATTAAAATCACCTCCCATTTGGTCTTGACATTGTTCTTAGCCATACACAAATAAAAAACATCTTGTAACAACTTTTAGCCAACATATCAAATGTATCATAAGAACCTAAATGTTGAGAAGGGTTAAAGGGATAAAGTTAAGGTGTTGACTAATATGATTGGACTCAAGTATGAACTCCATATCTTATTTAATGTCAAGAGTAAGAGGTGAAGTTAGATCAGCTTCTATTGAGTTACTCATTCTAGGTACAAGGTTATTGATTGTTGATGTGCTTGCTAATTTAGTTATGAGTTCAATATAATTATATTAAGCCTTAAATGTTTAATGTGTTGAGTGTGTTTGGCTAGGCCAAATAGACTGGGGGTACCGGTGATCTCAGGGTAGCATTCGGAGATTGATTAATGGTGTTGTCTTGACTGGAGTTGCTTACCTAGTTGATCTAGTTAGATTATAGGTTGTTAATGACTCTAGGGTGTTAAGGAGTACTCAACACCAAATATATATATATATAATGTATATGATGCTCGTGTGATTTGAGGTCATAAGTTACCCCAAGCTTTGGGATGCTAAAGCTGTGTTACGTGTTGGACTTTAATAAAGATAATAACCAGTTGTTGATAGCATGTTTTGCATTCATTTGTGGAGTGAATTATGTTTGTTCATGCATGTGTGGTCACATAACTCTTGTACTAAGTAATTTTGCTTATCCTTTAGGGACCATGTTTTTAGATGTAAGTAATGCAAAAGACTAGGACTGTTATGATGACTTAGCATATGACTTAGTGTATGATGTATAGGATGATGATTATAACTACTACAAGGAGTAGTAGGAGGGTTTGCTAATTATATGTATGTTCTTTATAATGTTATTGTACTGGAGATGTAGACTCCTCATGTTGTTATGGTTACGTATCTGTACTATGCTGTAATAGGAGTAAGTGAGACTCTAATAATGTTTATTAAATAGTTTGAATCATACGAGCATGACAAACTTTGTAGTTAATAGTATGGTTTGTTCATGTTGTAAGGGGAAAACTTATAAAGTTGCTTATATTATGACTTAGAGTCTATCTTAATGTTAGTGTGATTTGTGGATTATTCTTTAAATGTACTTGAGGATATTAACAAGTTCTAAGCCTTTACATATTAGTATTTTGGTATTAACATGTGGTGGGTTGTAGCAACTTGAGTTATGGGGCATTACAATTTTGATATGAGGGACTCAATTCTTCTTATCTCTATATTTTGTGTCAATTGTCAAAATATAATGCATCGTTTGGCTTAAAAAAAAATAAAATGAAAAGAAATATTCCATTTCTTAATGTAGAAGATGGAGTAGTGCTTAAGTGTAAAATAAACAAAAAGTCAAACATGATAGTAATATATGTTATAAATACAAATTATAATAAGAATTAACAATTTAAAAAAAAAAATATAGGACTCGATTTTAAAGCGATTTATCTTTCCTCAAATTTTCTTTTCTTATTTTTTTTCTGCATTTTTTCGATTTTTTTATTTTCTAAGTTGTTTAATATTTTTTAACATTTTTAGTTAGATATATTAGTTTAAAAATCTATTTAAGTAGAAAAATGCATATAGGCAGCAATTACAAAAAAAAAAAAAAAAAAGTGGGTCCTATAGCCATTTTAAGGGGCTCTAAATGTTAAGTTTTGAAAAGGTAAGGGTCTATGCAATTTCAAAAGTTTTAACGGGTGTATGGATTTTTTAAATTTTTGTTGTGTTATTGTAAATCCAACAATTTTTTCATCTTGGAGTTAGAGTCAAATTTAAAAATCTTATAAATATTCCATAGGCTCAACAAGGCCGAAGAAATTAAAAATTATAAAAAATTTAAATAATGAACATAAAATCTTAATTGCGTAAGAAAATCCTAAACCCCAAATACACATAATCATAGATTTAAAACACCAAATAGAATAAAAAGCTTTAAAACAGTAGACTTTAGAGTCATGAAACCCTAAATTAAACCTTGAACATAAAGAAAACCTTAAATTAGTACACTTAACTCGAATTACATAAAACTGTGTAAACTTGATAACAAATAATTAGAGATATTTTAAAGTAATTAAAATTAATTAAATTGAGTCAATTAAGGAAATAAATAAATGAAATTACTAATTTACCCTTAATTACATAAATGTAGCATCACACATAAGCATGTGTAAGTATATGGATAATTTTAATCATGTACATTAAATTATATGTTATTCGTTATATCTTATTAGTACTATACTTTAGATACAATGTCAGTGGAATATACCTAAGTGATAGGACTTAATTAGACATTCCTACCCTAACCATGTTAAAACAAGTTATGAGTGTAATTGTCATGGAACAAGAGGTTCACCCCTTACATAAGTGCCCATGCAACGCTCAACTCGCCTTTACCTCATGTATTTTTTTTTTTTAATTACGAAGGGTGAGCTAGCTTTTCCCTTCCTGTCTTCCTAAGGTGTTTCAAGCCCCTCTTACTTTAGAAGTGTCGATCGGTATTGTCACCACCCTCTATATGATAAGGGATGTTCAACTTCCCAATTAGTTTCGGCCTAATATGGCCATTATTTAGAGAACAGCATTAGTTCTTGACCAGTTTGTTCATCAAAGACCAACCTCACCTTAAGAGACTACCTAACCCCACAAATAAACCACCAACTGACGCCGCTCACTTCACGTTAAGTCCTAAGTTGAACACCCCCACTTACCTTCAAATACGAATCATGATATTTTCCTCCATCTAAATCCATGACACCTTCGTCATGGGGCCAACACTTCGCTACTACCCTTCTCCTTAAAATCGTCGACCATATTCTTCCATTACTTAGCTCCAACCCAAGATCATCTTTGCTAAGACTCTAAGGCTTCCATAAGCATTCCCTCACCTTCACCCTTTCCTCTTGTCCTCTAAGATCGTCTCTTGTTGAATAGCCTAATGGTAGAGTCTACCTTTTAAAGTACATTTTTACTTTCCCTTAAGTTCTTAGATCACCTCTTATTACAATGTTGCTTATGACACAACTGCCCTTCCTGGAAACGATGTCCTCCACTTAGTGACAGCTCCTTCCCTCGAGCTTTATCCACACGAGCGTAGTTGTTAACATGAACTACCCTTTCTTTAAGCACATTGTATAGTATTTAGGTGGCTCCTCTAAGTTGGAACTTTTAGCTCTGATACCACTTATCATGGGATGGAAGGTTCACCCCTTATGCAAGTACCCTTGCAACGCTTGACCTTCCTTTATCTTGTATATTTTCTTTGATTACGGAGGGCAAGTCAGCCTTTTTTTTCCTATCTTCTCAAGATTGTTCCAAGCTCCTCCTATTTTAGGAGTGTTGACTAACATTGTCACCATCCTCCATATGACAGGAGACGTCTAACTTCCTAACTAGTTTTGGCCTACCATGGCCATAATTAAGAGAGCGGCATTAACTCTCAACTGGTTTACTTATGGGAGGCTAACTCTACTTTGAGAGACTATCCAACCCCTATGAACAAACTGCTAGCTAATGCCATTCGCTTCACATTAAGCCCTAAGTTGAACACCCTTACTTCCCTTTAAAACATAGACCGTGGCATTCTCCTCTACCTAAATCTACGATGCCCTCATCATGAGGCCAACTCTTCACTATTACCTTTTCCCCTAAGATCATTGACCCTATTCCTCTATTGCCTAACTCTATGCCAAGATCATCTTCCCTAAGACACCATTGCTCTAATACCACTTATCACATGATGGAAGGTTCACCCCTTATACAAGTGCCCGTATGGCGCTTGACTCTCCTTTGCCTCGTGTATTTTCTTTGATGATGGAGGGTGAGCTAGCCTTTCCTTTTCTATCTTTCTAGAACTATTCCAAGCCCTTCTTACTTTAGAAGTGCCAATTGGCATTGTTACCATCCTCCATATGATAAGGGATATCTAACCTCCTAATTGGTTTTGGCTTACCATGGCTATCATCAAAAGACCGACATCAACTCTTGACCAGTTTGCTTATGGGAGGCTAACCCTACCTTGAGAGAATACCAAACCCCTATGAATAAATTGCCAGTTGATGCTACTTGCTTCATATTAAGCCCTAAGTTGAACACTCTTACTTCCTTTGAAAACATGGATTATGACAGTCTCCTTCACTTAAATCCATGATACCCTTGTTGTGGGGCCAACTCTTTGCCATTACCCTTTCTCTTGAGATCATTGACTGTTGCGAACCATAACTAAGAATAAATAAGGTCGATCATTGGATGAGTCTAAGCTTGCAGAAAGCCTAAAAAGGGATAATGGGGAAAGTGCGAAAAGGCCAAAAATGATGAACGGAACAGTAAGCAAAACCCACAAGCAACTCCAGAGGATATGATGTACCAATGGAACTTTCGAGGACTCTTGGCACAATTTAATATGGCACACGAATTAGTCCAATAAGGTTACTTGCTACCTAGCTTTGCTTAAAGATTAGGATAAGAGTGATATCGAAAGTAAACAAACAGTGTTTACGCAAGGAAGAAAATATTCAAGTGTATTGAAGATAATCTGATGCTTTACAGTTACAAGTATAAGGGTATTTATACTCATAAGTTACGGCAACTTGCCTAAACAAGGAAAAGATAAAAAGGGCATTTTCTAAGGAAGTAATGTACAAGATATAAAAGGGTAAAAATTAACATACAAGAAAAATAATCATTGGTGCAATAGATTCTGCACATGATATTGTACATGTGGTGATGCTACATTAGCGAGGTTGTTAGAAAATGTAGACAAAAAGTACAGATAGATGACTTATTCGAGCAGGGATGGCTTAGTCAATTCGGAGTCTCTTTTTCTTAACTTCTCGACAAAGAAGACTTCGAGCAATTGGTCGGCTCGGGCACTAGTAGGTAATCTTCAATTCGACACGCTGCAGAAAGATGGGCAATCATATGGCTCAACATGAAGGGTAACTCAGCAAGGAAGTATTTGGCCTCAACAGGGGTTAGTTGGAACAGAAATATTCGTCGTGCCAGTCCTTCTAGTCTTCGGGCTTGACTGTGGGTTAGAGGTCTGGTAGCTTGATTCCCATTACCGACCTTATTCCTTTATTGCCCAACTCCATGCCAAGATCATCTTCACCAAGACTCCATCGCTCTAATATCACTTATCATAGGATGGCAGGTTTAACCCCTACACAAGTGCCCATACGGTGCTTGACCCTCCTTTACCTTGTGTATTTTCTTTGATTACAGAGGGCAAACCAGCCTTTCCTTTCCTATCTTCCTAAGACTATTCCATGCCCTTCTTACTTTAGGAGTGTTGACTAGCATTGTCACCATCCTCCATATAATAGGAGATGTCCAACTTGCTAACTGATTTCAACTTGCTATGGCCATCATTAGGAGAGCGGCATTAGCTCCTGACCAATTTGCTTATAGGAGGCCAACCCCACCTTGAGAGACTACTTAACCCTATAAACGAATTACTAGCTGATGCTACTCACTTCATATTAAGCTTTAAGTTGAATACCCTTACTTCCCTTCAAAACACAGACCGTAACATTCTTCTCCACCTAAATCCACAACACCTTCATCATAAGGCCAACTCTTCGCCACTACCCTTCCCCTTGAGATTACTGACCCTATTCCTCTATTACTTAACTCCATGCCAAGATCATCTCTGCCAGGACTCTGTTGCTCTGATACCACTTGTCACGAGACTAGAGGTTCACCCCCTGTGTAAGTGGTCGTGCGGTGCTTAACCTTTCTTTGCCTTATATATTTTCTATGATTACCAAGGGCAAGCCAATCTTTTCCTTTCTATCTTCCTAAGACTATTCTAAGCTCCTTTTGCTTTAGGAGTACCAACTGGCATTGTCACCATCCTTCATATGATAGGGGACGTCCAATGTCTTAACTGGTTTAGGCTTACCGTGGGCATCATCTGGACAGCGGCATTAGCTCCCGACCAGTTTGCTTACGGGAAGCCAACCCCACCTTGAGAGACTACCCAACTCACATAAACAAACTGCCAATTGATGTCACTTGCTTCACATTAAGCCTCAAGTTGAACACCTTTACTTCCCTTTAAAACATGGACCGTGACATTCTCCTCCACCTAAATCCATAATGCCCTCGTTATGGGGATAACTTTTTGCCACTACCATTCCCTTTAAGATCATTGACCTTATTCCTCCATTGCCCAACTCTATGCCAAGATCATCTTCGCTAGGACTCCATGGCTTCCATAGGCATTCCATTGCCTTTACCCTCACCCTCGCCCTTGCCCTCACCCTCTCCTCTCGTTGTTCGAGATTGCTTCTTGTTGAGTGGCCTAACGGTAGGATTTACTCTTTGAGGTACATTTTTACTTTTACTTGAGTTTTAGGCAAAGTCTTGTTACAATACTACTCACAGCATAACTGCCTCTTTTGGCAACGATGCCCTTTACTTAGTGGCCATTCCTCCTCTTGAGCTTCATCCACAAGAGCTTAGTTGTCAACAAGAACTACGCCTTTTCATATAGGATGTTGGGTAGCATTTAGATAGCTCTCTAGGTTGGAACTTTTAGCTTTGATGCCACTTGTTATGAGACGAGAGGTTCAACCCCTACATAAGTGCTTGTATGGTACTTGACCTTCTTTTACCTCATGTATTTTCTTTGATTATAGAGGGTGAGCCAGCCTTTCCCTTCTAGTCTTCCTAAGACTGTTCCAAACCTCTCTTACTTTAGGAGTGTCGACCAACATTGTCACCATCCTCCATATGATAAGAGATGTCTAAATTCCCAATTGGTTTCAGCCTGTCATGGCTATCATCAAGATAGTTGCATTAGCTCCTAACTAATTTGCTCACGGGAGGCCACCCTCTTTACTTACGGGAGGCCAACCTCACCTTGAGAGATTACCTAACCCTAAGAACAAACCGCCAGCTGATGTCACTCACTTCATAGTAAGCCCTAAGTTGAACATCTTCACTTCCCTTCAAAACATAGACCGTAACATAATGATGTAGAAATCTCCCATAAATTAACCAAACTGCCACTTAACTAAGACAAGTGAAGATGTAAATTTGAGTTTAATATGTTGATGAATTAATTAATTAGTGATAATTTAGATTTGGGGCTTCATCCTTAATGTTAAGTTGCCTAAGGCTTAGTGGCAAGTTAGTGCTTAAAATTGACTTTAGGGTTAGAGAAAGTAAATTGGAGCTCATAAATTTGATAAGACCTAATTTGTAACACTTAGTAAAATGGTTTATTTAGTAAGCCCATTGGAATAAGTTAGAATCATGTCTAGGAGCTTCGAATGTAAATTAGGCTTAAACCATGTAAATAAGCTTAAGAATAGGCCCTAAGCCACTTGGAATGAAATGGCCAGTAGCTAAACACAAAGTTTAAAGTCCCAAATCAGAGACCTATGAAGCCCATTAGGTGTTTTCGAAGGCTCATGATAGGTTTAGACTTGAACTTAGGCCCATAACTAATGAAAAAGCTTATTTAAGCCTTTGATTAATAAGAAATAGGCATGTGCCCAAACTTTAACTGGAATACTTGAAATTATGACCTTAAAATAAAATAATAAGGGCTTAATAATGAATGAAATAGGCCTATTAGTTTCAAAATAGTCTTAAGCCCAAGATAAAGGCCAAACCCTTAAGTAAGAACTTAAAAGGACTAAGTAAATTAGTAGGAGGCCCCATAAACCAAGACTTAAAACTTGAATGCAATAGGCTTGATAACAAAATAAAAGCCTGAGTAACAATAATAAATAACTAGAAATAGGCCTTACACACTTAAAACCATAACTAAATTAGAAAATCAGTTAATTTAAGAAGATTAACTATTGAACTCAAATTTAACTCTTCCCCAAACTTATGATTATGGATTTTAACTCCCAAAATGGACCCTACTATGTGAAAGTATGTCCAAAACTGTATGAAATTGACAATAAGTATACGGAAGACCAACTAAAAATGAACGAGTTAAGACTAGAACTAAATTTAGTCTCAATCAAGAAGCATAGCAAAATTAACTAAGGTAATTAAATAGTTGGTTTAAAGCATAATCATTATTTTATTACTAGGTGACCTTGGAATTGAATTAAAGAACACTTAAGGATTTCTACAAGTATAGATGTCCTGACTAGGTATTATTTTTTATTATAACATCTCTTCCATATCAAATTTTAATTTTAAATTATTCTTGAAATAAATTATTATATTTCTTTATATTAGTATTGTGTTTCAATATTTGTCAAAAAGCAGCCTTTTGCTATAATATAATTAATGTAAGAAAATTATAGTGCTGCTTCGATAGTTTTTAGTAATTACAATTCATGAAATGAAGCCTTACTTTTTGTTCTTTCATTTTTTTACTTTTTTCCCTTTCTTGTAATAACTATCTTGACATTGAAAGTAAACAATGGTTCACTAACTAAAACAAATTCTCCTTGTGCATATTAAAGGACCATTCACTACTATTTCTTTTGGAGAACAATTCTCTTTTTTGTCGCTTTCATATTAAATAATTGTCATGCCCCAAAAGTAGTAGAGTCGTAACAGTTTTGCCATGTAAACCAATTTAAGATAGAAATTGACCTCATAACCACTGTTTTAAACTTGATTTACACAAGGTATTAACAACTATACTGCTTTAATGAAATAGTTCATGCAAAAATATTAATAAATTACATACAAATGGTTAAAAACATATATATATATATATATATATATTGTTAAATATCTCTCATAAATTTTGATGATAACAAAAATAGATAAATGCTAATGAATCAATAAGAATGTAGTTATATAGAAGGTTTCTTAGAAAGTTTAAAATTTACAAATCTAAGTTGTATTAAAAAATTTATTTAAAAGGTTTGACATGATTGAAAAAGAGAATATTTTGAAAATATTTAGAAGTTGTTTCAGAAGCTTTATAAGTAGAAGTAGTATAGTATTTTAGAAGCTTGCTCAGAAACTTCAAAGGAAAGAAGATTGATACTTTTTAGAAAGTCATTCAGAATGTTGATCTGGAAATATGTGACTTTAATTTTTTTTTTTAATATCAAGATTCAAATTTAACAAAGTTTAGCTCCACTAGATTGGGTGTATTAGGGAAATACACATAATTCCGTTTTACTCAAGATGGAATCATGATCTATGGGGATTTTTAAGCGAATTAATTTTTGAAAAATCAAGATATACACAAATATGGATAAGGATAAGGATGAATTGGATCTTGTGCAACTTCAAAACTTGAATATGAGGCTTATTCGGAAGATTGCTGATTAAGCATATCTCCTCGTCAATTTCAAATTAGAAGCTTATTTGGTGGTTATGAATTGAAGTATATCTGATCTAAGTTAGATAAGGTGAGTTGCTTTTTGAAGTTAAATTGACCGAGATCTTTTCTAAATATCCAAGGATTTATCTTTAACAACTAACGGTTGGATAAATACGGAAGTAAAGATAATTTACAAAAATTTAGTCGTTGGAAGTTTTCAATATAAAAAGGGAACGGATTCAAAACTTCTTTTAGAGACAATAACACAACTTTGAAAAAAAGTTTTTGCTGCACAAAAAGAAGTGTGATCATGTAGCAAATAATGATGTGAGTGTTGATTTTGTTCCAATTGAATATCAATTTGGTGATATTTTCACTAAGCCTCTAGATAAATTGAGATTTGAATTCATTCATAATGAGTTAGGTGTTTGTAATCCTTTTTGTTAATTTATAGAGCATTTTTTTTTTAATTTTCCTTGTTTGTATATTCTTTTAATGATGTACAATTTTTTTTTTTTTTATGTACTGGACACAAAAAATTGAGGGCCTTAGCATGTTCTTAGTGGGTCTACAAAATCCTCCTTAGTGGGTCCATTAAGTTAATCTAGTTACTTTCAGTTAAAGGTTTCTAACTCTGGCAATTCAATTTCTTACGTCTTATAAAAGCCTCATTTTTTTTTTCATTCTGTCATTTCATCAAACCTCTCCTATTCCTCTCTTGTGTTTTTCTCCAAATCAAACTCCATGGCACCTAGAAAATCTACTTGCATTGTAGCTAGGGGATTAAATCCAAAATTCAAAATGATCTTAAGAATCTCATCGTTCTTGATGAACAAGACCCATACATCACCATTCCTACAAACCTACAACCTAATCCACTCCCTAAAACATACCAAGATTCATCAGAGAAAACCCTAACCCTAGAACTTTATGATGAAACTTTAGAAGAAGCTGCTCAAGAAATGAATCACAAGAATGCCTTTGAGGTACATTCTGAACCAATTTAGGAAGTTAATTAGAAGGCTAATTAGGATGGTCAAGAATCTAGTTCATTCGAAGAAGTTACTGAATCTAAAGATGTTGATCCCTTAAGCAAATTATTTGAAGAAGTTTATGAAAGAAATCCTTTTGAACAATCTGTTGTACCCAAACCTAAGAAGACTCCATGAAAGTCTAAAGTTGCTACTTTAATAAAGAAGACATCGAAAGCTTCTAAAAATATGTGAAAGACTTTGGAAGTAAAGGCTCCAATTCCTTCCTTCAAAACAAAAGACAAACCCAAGAAGAGATACACAATAAAAGGTAAAAATCTCTCCATCAAAGATTTATTTTATTTAGACTTAGAATTCTTTGATAAGAACGGTTTTTATTGGAAAGACCATCTGAATGTATTGGGTTTGAATGGTCTGGTTAATATGTGTAGAGTGATATATGGAGAATTGGTAGATGAATTCTATAGGAAGCTTGATAATAAAAATCAGGAAGTCTGGAAGTCAATCGTACTAGGCTAAAATATAGAAATCACTAAGAAGGACATTCTAAAATGCTTTAGCGTTAAAGAAGTCCATGAGGATAAGAGGTTAGTACATAAGACAAAAGAAAATTTATTCACAGAATTAAATAATGGAGTTGAATTGGGAATAGGAAGAGGCATCTTTAGTATTGAATTTGAGTTGTTGGTTTGAATTTTACATAAATTCGTCAACTCATTTGTATTGCCTAAGAAAGGCAATACAACTTCTGTAACTAGAGATGATACATTGGTTATCTTGGCAATGTTAGGGAAGAGGAAGGTAGATGTTGTTTATATCATGATGTGACACATATGGTAGCATGTGGATGTTAGGCCATATGGAAATGTGTTGATGGCTCTTTTTAGTTTCAAAAAGTTGAAAATTCTAGGAGAAGCAAGTTGTCCTTTTTCCCTTATTAAACTTGGTGAAAGAATTTTCAAAAAAATGGGGATTTATATGAATGAAAAGCTTTGGCATTCACATAATGGAGTAATCTTTGTTCATCCCTCAAATCTAAAAAGAAGGCTAATTACAATTGAAGAAAAAGGCAATGAAAAGAAAAGGAAGAGAGGAAAGGAACCGGCTAAAAAGGAACCAAAAAGAAAAGGGAAATTGCTTGGAAGATTAAGTGGCATTGAATTTAGAGAACCAATTGGGTCAGCTTCAGATAGTTCAGAGCTACAGCTAGTTCACTACAAACAAGGAGAAAGCTTAGCTTTTGTTGAACAACTTTCTAAAGGGATTAAGGAAGTTGTAAGGAAGATTGTCAAGGATCAGATTACTAGAACGAAAGATTTATTTAAAGCTTGGGTTAAGGAAATTATTATTGAATCAAATCAAACAACTGTTGACTAAGTTTATCCTATTGAACCATCTGAACAACCTGCACAGACTCAACCAGCTGAATCATTTGTCCCTATCTCTTATCCTCACCTCACAGCATCTAAACTATTTATTACCATTTCAAATACTCCCTTCATACCACTTGAACTTGATCTCCCTAGTATTTTTATTCAACCAAAAAATTAGACCGATTCCAACCCTGTTCCAGCTTCGGATACCACTCCTATCAACTCCCCTCAATGACTTAATAAGTCACTTCAAGTTTCTAGAACTATTCTTAATCCTAAAGAACAGACACCTCTAGAAGGAAACACATAAACTATCTTTGTAGTTTCCACAAAAGAAGTTTCTCTACCTGCTTTTGATAAGGATCAATGAGATTACAGCGGGTTGGACAAGCAAAAATGGGTATTCATGGATTCTAGGGGGTTTAAGGAACAGGAAGTCAAAACAAGGGTTTTTAGTGTGAATGTGAATGGATATAACTCGCCAAAACACAAACATAATCAAAGCTTTGAGCTCGACATAGAGTTCGATATAACTCACGAACACTAAATGTCACTCGAGATTCAAATGAGGGTTAGATGCAACTCATTAACTGATTCAAATGAAGGGCTCACCACAATCTTAGGGTCAAGATTGATAAGAACACAGGAGAGATTAAAGAGCTTAATCAATACTTAATAATCCAGTAAATGCAAGCTCTGCTAGCTTAAGTATAACCTTATTCGAAAGAGAAAAGTTTCACTCTTTGTATGGGGGAATATTCTTCACTATCTGTCCTCCTTTTTTTAATTTAGTACAAATGTATAGTTTAGTACAATATAGCAAGTCCTAAATCTTAGTGGCAAAACTGTAAATAACGTACAAGGCTTAAACCCTAAAGAATTGGGCCCATAAATAAAATGAAGGAGAACATGTATAAGAATACAAAACTGTGCATTTTATAGGGGAAGTCGGCATGCAGTCACTTGGCATGTTCTAAAAGGAGTAGTATTTGAACTATATGGGGTTGACAATTGGATGTTTGGGTTCGAAAAGGAGTCCCTAAAGTCTTGTAGTGTTTGGTTGAGACACTAGAAAGGTTGGCCCATAATTGCTAAGTTCTAAAATTAGTCGTAATAAGTCTCTCGGTGCTGTACCGAGTGGTTCTTTGGTCTTGGGTACTCATCCTTGCAGTTTCTTGGCACTTCGACTGATGACAAAGTTTATGCCGAGTGTTTATTTTCCTTCCTTTTGTCCTTTTAGTTGTAAATTGGCCTCGGCAAGCATTGATAGGTCTTGGCTTGGATATGGTCAAAGGTTAATTCCCATCATTGCCGTAGGTTTGAAAGGAAGTCATTATCGACGTTAAGTGTTGAGCACGGGCTGGGATGCCGAATAAGCTCCTTCTCCCATTTTGCTTTACCATAGGTGTCGAGTGTCTTTGGATTTCCTCAATGCTCATTAGGGTTAAGAGATAGCTCTTTCCATCCTTCCAAATAGTATAAGTATTGAGGAATCCGTCATGGATCACTTTTCGATCAAATTCCTATGGTTGGCTAAGAAGTAGGTTTGCAACATTCATAGGCATTATGTCAAAGTTGATGTCATCTTCATACTTTCCTTCCTTGAATGCGATCCGTGCTCTTTTATGCACATGGACCATATCCTTATCATTAAACCATTTTAATCCATAAGGTCGAGGGCGTGGGTAGGTTGGCAATTTCAATTTTTCTACTAACTCGGTAGAAATGATGTTGATATAGCTACCTCCATTGATGACCAAGGAATTGGTCTTCTCATTCACTAGGCATTTCATGTGAAATAAATTTTCTCTTTGTCTGGGATATACCCTCAGGTCAGCTCATTGACTACTTGTTAAGGATAAGAGTTCATCTAGATTCTCAGCATAGACATCTTCTTTGATCAATCTATCTTTCGAGCTCTTATCGCTCTAACTCTCTACTTGAGCGTTAGGTCCTTCGCCTTTCAAAACCATAATCCTCTTATTTGGACACTGAGAAGCAACGTGTCCGTAACCTAACCACTTGAAGCATTTCACTCCTCAGGCCTTATTATTGAGTGCCTTTTCTTTCTTGGCAAACATTACAACAATTGTCATTTCCTTTTGAGCAAAATTATTTGAGATTTATATTTTTTCTTACTTGTAATTTCAAATTATTATTTTATTGTTTGAGTGTTGAAACAAGTATATTTGTACTCTATAGTTTTGTATTAGCTTAGATTGTTGAGAGGCTAAATAGGTAGAGCAGAGTATTGTAAAGTCCATGTGTGATAAGTGCTTGTAATCTTTTATGATTTGATTTAGTGGATTAAGTGAAATGGCATCAGTGAAGTAAATTAGGTCCCTAATAGTGGAGCTGGAAGAGAGCAGTAGGCAGAAAGTCGAAGCTCCATAAAATCTTAGCCTAATTTTCTCCTTCCTTACACTCTTTTAATTTACTTTATTATTTGTTACGTGTTGAATTATTAAAATAACATAGTTCGCCAAATTAAGTTATTAAGATAGGAAATTATTCTTATATCGAAAAAGTTTTAAAAAGTTCAAAGATATCAATTTACCCCACCACCACCCCCCTCCCTCTTGATATCTTATACAAGACTAATGTATATATATATATATATATATATATTGACTTTGATAATCCAGGAGATATTTACATATCATAGTAGCTTAGATTAAGAAAAATATTTACACAGCTGGGTTTACAAGACCAAAAGATAAAAGTAGAAGCTTTCAAAAGTTTAGTAGTTCTCCAATTTAAGTCCTCACTCCTTTAAAATCCAAAAGTGACTAACTTCTGGGTAGTAATAATGCGACATTTTAGTCAGCACCTATAAAAAGATCTATAAGGATGTAAGCAACCAACAGCTTGATAAGTAGGGATGGAGAAATAAAATTATAAAACAAACACAAGCAAAGTTGTCAAACAATTAATTATATGCAATGGGACAAACAAATGTTGCCATACAACATTGTCCGATTCATCATGAAATTAGAGAAATTTCACTCGTTCTAATCCAAGTTTGAGGAGTTTTAGTGCATATAAAACAGTTTACATCCAAACCCAAGCTTATGCAATAAAGACATCCCTTCTACTGAAACTATCCTTCGAACCATTACCCTTATCCTTACTGCAACCTTCTCTCTTGTTACTTAGTTTGACCAAGGATGTAGAAGGGATCATTATGTTACAGCGCTTTCCCTTTCGAAGTTGTTGATTTTTGCTTAAAGAATCATAATTGTCCCTTATTGGGTTGCAAGTTTTTACATCAGAAATGGTTAAGTCCAATTTACCACGATCAAATAACTTTACATATTACAATAATTCTAATCTACAATAGCAAACTAGTAGCATATAGTTAAGTTCAGAGACATATAAGCATGCACACAAACCAACTACTTATAAGCACAACCAAGTACAATCTTAAGCCTTCGAGTACTATAAAGTAATACTCTGAAATATAATAACATATTGATCCCAAACTTACCTGACTTCTTCACTTACTAAAAAATGTGCGACTTATGTAGTGCCTTCGTTGCTCCTTAATTCCGATTATAGAAATATCATTTTAGTATTCATATAATTACTACATGAAAGCTTAATTCTGTCACTTAGATTATTATCTTTGGTTTAAGGTTGTTCTTTACTTAGTTGTCTAGGTTTTATGTCTCTTATATTTATACTTGCTCTAAGCTAGTCTCTGATTCTGCTTTTGAATCAATTTTTGGATCAGTCTCTAATTTAGTTTTTTATTATAGTTTTATTCATAAGCCCTAGAAATTCCCTCAAATCCATTCTATGAAGTTCAATTAACTACATTTTAGGTATATATAGTCTTTGATTGAGTTTCTAGTCAAATCCTTAGTTCACTTTATATATGCTATCTCTAATTTAGCTATTGAATTAGCCTCTAATTTGAATGTGCAATACATTTTAGCATAATTCTCCAAAATTTTTATTCAATAATAGAATCAAAATATGCTATCCAGCCCAACACCACTTCAATCTTGAACAAATACACCTTACTTCACTTATTCCAACTCTTCACACATTATACATGTATTAACACCAAGTCTACAAAATTCATATCCAACACTCCCAACACCACAAATTTAAGCTTTCAACATCATTCAATCACAATAACATATCAAAATACTCACCAATATAGGATCTAGCTTAATTTCTTAGAAAATTGTTTAGTATATTTAGAAATGTAGTCATTTAATAGGACTTTTAAGGGTTAAAATTCAAATAAAAATATAAAAAAATAGTTATCATGAAAAGCTCTTCAAAATAATTTAATATATATAATAGATGTTTTACAAAAAAATTTGGAGTTGAAATAACATTATTAGGATTTTTGAAAACAAAAGTGAAATCGGCTTAAGTTTAGTGATTTATTAAGGGTGATATTTCTAAACTTAATTTCATCAAAAAAATATTTCTCTTGAAAATACATAAAAAAATATATTAGAATACAATTTTCATAATTTTGGTAAAAGAATTAATATTTTTATCAATTTATTCGAAATTAGGGGATTTTGGAACACTCATCGGAACATCGCCTGGTAGCTACCTCCAGCTATGATCCCTTTGTCAGCCAACCTAGGCATGGGGTCTACCTTCAAACTATGGTCTTAATTTGTTCCCAAATCTTGTCTTGCTATGCATACTCAAATTAAGCCCTAAATTACTCCATTTTGTCTAATTTTTCTAAAAATAACCTTTGGACTTTCTCAAGCCTCCTAATATTTTTCCAATGTTCCATTTTGTCCAAAATGTTACTTGAAAATGAGTTCTTGATTTTATAATGTGATTGGGGTTGATGGAGATTTTCCTCCATTGCCACTTGTTAATTTATTAGGAGTTTAATTCCTATATGTGTCCTAATCCATCCCTTAATCATACTTAATCTTGATATCTCACTATCTTGCCACAATCCAACATTCCCCCTATTTGGCAAATAATTTTATAATTTTATTATTAATTGCTTTGAATTTATTTTGTAATATTTAGTATATCTTAGGTATTTTAGATAATTTTGGGTATTATTTTCTACACGTAAATTCATATATAATACAAATAAATACTCTTAAATATTATTTATGTTATTTTGTGATTTTTATTGTGAATATAATTTATCTCTAGTGGTTTGTTAATTACAGAAAGCAGTTGTAGAACTTAGTTTTTTTTCTCCCAGTTTTTATAAATTAGTCTTTTTTAAATAGATTAGTACTAAACCCTACCCGTTTAATACTGTCTCTTGATTGGAGTTTAAAGAAAATTAGTTCTTTTAACTTTGAAAATGTTTTAGAGTCACCACTTGACCAAAGTTGGGAAAAAGAGTTAAGTTATAATTAATTAGGTGGATTGGTTATAACTTAGCTACCAATCTATCGATTAAATCAATTTTGTAAATAGTTTTCAAAACCAAAGATCTAGATCTAGGACTTATCCTATTAAACCCTAAACAGGTACCACTTTTTAACTTTCTGAATTTAACTTTGCTTTTCAAATGGACCCTTCTTTAATTTCTAAACAATTAATGATATCACATGTGATTAAATTAATTAATTTGAACAAATATTTACAAAGATGGGAAAAAAAATAAAAATTTCTATAATTTAAGTTGCTCCATACGTACGGGTGCCTACGGATTTGCTGTACAGGATTAAACTTCTGTAGTTCATTTAATGAAAACTTTAGTGGGTTGAACTGATTTTAGTTTTAAAAAAAGGTCAAATTTACGTTTTTACCCGGTTTGATTTATTTAAGGAAATTTCTTAGAAGGGTCCTAAATTACGAATTTATGGTTGGAAAGTTCCTGAAATGTCCTCCATTTGGAAAAAAAGGGTTGATTTTACTTTATCTATTTAGAAAATAGGTTTTTCCAAGTGATAAAACATTTTTCTTAATTATTTAATTTTTATTCTTTTTATTTATTTATTTATTTTTTTGGTTAAAATGTGAAAATAAATAAAAATAGAACTAGATAATTCTTCTTCTTTTTCTTTTCTTTTTGTTTTCTTCTCTTTTTCTTTCTTTTCTTTTCTTTTCTTCTTTTTCTCTTTTTTTTTTGTCTTTTTGTTTTGAGATACAATTACAATACATAAATAAATAAATAAGTAAAAAAAAAAAAAAAAGAAAACAAAGAGCTTCAGACCGAAACAATAAGGGAAGGTTTGGATAAAAGTTGCGGATTGGGTCAGATGGCTGGTCGCAGGTTAGGTCACACACAATAGCTTAGAGAGGGCATTTCCTAAGGTGATTTAGACCTCAAAAAGAGTAGGAAGGGGTGGTTTTTTTGTCAATTTTATTAGCAAAAAAGGGTTTTGCCCAAGTGTTGTGACCTAAGGTGGTGGTTTAGCAATGGTCGGCACTTGGGTAGTGATGATCAGCACGTAGAGTAGTGAATTTGGGTGGTTAGTATCGAGAGGAGATCTGAGCTTGGGTTAGGTTTGTTGTTGTAGTGTTCGGTAATGAAAGAGAAAGGTCGAGTACCTTGGATGGCAGTTGCTGTGGGTGGATTTTGCTACTGTTTGGTAGGCGGTGGTCTAGATAGTGAAGTTAGGTAGGACTTTAGTGTAAGGGTGTTGATGATCAAGAAGGAGGATAGTATTTGGAGAGGGGGGTGAGGTGAGGTAGGGGTGGTGAATTAAGGTGATTGGAATTTTAGGTTGGTATGAGTGTTAAAGAGAGATTAAGGGTCATAGGTTTGGTTTGGTCGATTAAGAGAGAGGTTAGGGATGGCCGTCATTTCTAGTTGCATGGGTTCATGTGAGGGGGGAGTGAGTGGGGCGATAGTGGAGTGTATTTCGGTGGGTTACTGCTACAGTAGTGGCGTCAATGTAGTGGTGGTTGTGCGGATGAATAAGGGATGTTGGTTGGGTGTTTAGAGGACAATAGTTGAGAATGAGGCTACATTTGTATGTGTGATGTCAGTCAAGTGAGAGAGAGAGAGCCAAAAGGTGGTCTTCTGGTGTGTGTGTATTTTTTTTTTTTTTTGGTTGATGTGAGAGGGAGAGTTAGTCAAAAGAGAGAGAGTAATTGAGAGAAAGTGAGCTGCCTTTGGTTTCTTTTTGTGTGTCATGTTTGAGAGCCCCCCTAAGTATGTTTTTCTTTTTTTTTAATTAGAAAAAGAGGGAAAGAAAAGGAATGGGGAGAAGAAAATGGGGGAAAAAAGTGTATTGTTAAGACCAATCACAAAGTGCCATGTGTTACAATCAAACACGTGGCATAGTGATTGTTTGACATGTGGCAATACATAAAGTGTGGAAAAAGATAAAGATAAAAGACATTTTATTGCCTCTAATGAGTTTCGAACCAAAGACCTTCAGAAAAACCCAATGCAATGCTTAAGTGTTTTGCCGTTAAGCCATTGGCTTGTGCCTTGTCTATATGTGCAATTGACAAGGTCGGCCTAAGCTAGATTCAAATCAAAGTCAAAGCCTAAATGGTCCTTTCCTTTATTTTTATTAAAACAAATTCTATTCTAAAAATTTATTATTTTCTAAATACTCTATTTTCTTTTCAATTTTTTGTGACTTTTCAATTGTTTATATGTTTTTTCTAAATTTTTCCATTTTTTTTTGTATTTTTTCTAAATTTCTTATTTTTTGTGCATTTTCCTATTTTTGTATTTTTCTAAAATTTCTTATTTTTTTTCTAAATTTTTGTTATTATTATTATATTTTAGGTTTTCTTTAATTTTCTATTTTTTTTTTGTATTTTTCCTAACTTATGACTCTTTAACCTATTCTAAAAATTTTGAAAAATAAAAAAAGGGGCAAAAATGGGGTGTTTACAACTATCTCTCTTTATGGTGAAGTTTGAGCAAAACCTTACTACAAAGACAAAAGAGATTATTTTTGCCTCAAGGGTGGATTTTATCCTAAGAAGCATTATAGCTAGCTAGCTATCCTAGGCTTGGTCTATTGGGGATTTTGGTGAAAAGATTAAAGAGAGAGAAAGTGCTCTAAGGGAAGAAAAGAAGAAATGAAGCTTAGTTGTGCCCTTCTAAAGCTTATTAACTTATGCAGGAGCATCTCTTGGGGATTATCCCTAAACTGGAATTGATCTGGAAAACTTGGTTGCACCCTTCTAGTATCACTAACCTAGTTGGTATGTCACTCTAGGACTAGTAATCTTAAGTTAGAATCAAACTGAAAAATCTGGTCGTGCCCTTCTAAGCTCACTAACTTAGGTGAGAGCATTTCTTGGGGCTTAACAACCCTAAGAGGGAATCAATTTGGAAAACTTAGTCGTACCTTTCTAGGCTTACTAACCTAGGTAGGAGCATCTCGTAGGGACCAGCAACCCTAAGCAATAATTGATTTGGAAAACCTAGCCGTGCCCTTTTAGGCTAACTAACCTAGGTGAGAGTGTCTCTCAAGGATTAGTAACCATAAGCTGGAATAGATATGAAAAACCTAGTCGTACTCTTTCGAGCTTACTAACCTAGGCGGGAGCGTCTCTCGGGGACTAGTAACCTTAAGCTGAAATTGATTTGGAAAACCTAGTTGTACCCTTCTAAGCTCACTAACCTAGATAAGTGTGTCTTTCGGGGACTAGCAACCTTAAGCTAAGATTGATCTAAAGAACTTGGTCATGCCTTTCTAGGCTCACTAACCTAGGAAGGAGTATTTCTTAGGGACTAACAACCCTAAGTTGGAATTAGTGATGAAAAACCTAGTCATGGCCTTCTAAACTTACTAACCTAGGCGGGTGCATCTCTCGGGGACTAACAACCCTAAGCTAAGATCGATCTGGAGAACCTAGTTGTGCCCTTCTAAGCTCATTAACTTAGGTTGGAGCATCTCTTGGGGACGAGCAACCTTAAATGAAATTGACGATGAGAGAAAGCATCCTTTGGGCTTGCTTGAGAGAAGTTGGTAAATGGAGGCACCCTATGGTCTCGTTAAAAGGAATTGGGGATGAAAGGGAGCACTCTTTAGGCTCGCTAAGAGGATTTGATGAGGAGAAGTGCCCTATAGGCTTACTTGAGAGAAATTAGTAAAAGAAAGTACTTAACAAGCTTGCTAAGAGAAATTGAAGATGAAAGGTAGCACCCTTTAGGCTTACTAAGAAGAAATTGAGGATGAAAGGAAGCGCCCTATGGGCTCATTTGGGAGAAATTACTAAAGGAAAGCGCCTTACAAGCTTGCTAAAAAGAAACTGAAGCACCCTTTGGGCTTGTTACAAGGAATTAGTAAGGTGATTGCCCTTTAGGCTTGCTAAGAGGATTTAATGAGGAGAAGCGCCCTATGGGCTTGCTAAAGGAAATTGAGAATGAAAGGAAGTACCCTTTGGGCTCGCTTGAAAGAAATTAGTGAAAGAAAGCACCCAACAAGCTTGCTAAGAGAAATTGAAGATGAAAGAAAGTACCCTTTGGGCTTGCTTGAGAGAATTCGATGAAGAGAAGTGCTCAATGGGCTCACTTGAGAGAAATTAGTGAAAGAAAGCACCTAAAGGGCTCGCTTGATGAATAGAAGCACCTTATGAGCTTGCTTAAGGAAATTGAGGATGAAAGGAAGCACCTTTTGGGCTTGCTTGAGAGAATTCAGTGAAGAAAAGTGCCCAATGGACTTACTAAGAACTAGCTGAAGAGATGTGCCATACGGGCCTACTAAGAGCAATTGATGAATGACAGGGTAATGTTTTGAAAGTTGGCTAAAACCTTAGCAAGATGAGGCAATGCCTTAAAGGTAAGTTAAAACCCTAAAAAGAATAGAAGAGGGGACAATACTTTAAGAGCTAGCTTGAACCTTAAAAAGAAAAGAAGAGAGGATAGCACTGTAGAAGCTAACTAACACCTTAAAAAAGATTAAAAGAAAGAAGGGATAGCGCTCTAAGAGATGACTAGGACCCTAATGAAAGATGGTATAGTGCCTTAAAGGTTAGCTGAATCTTTAAAAAATAATTTAAAAGAGTGGGCTAGCGCTTTAAGAGTTGGCTTGAACCTTTAGGAGAATTGATGAAAGAGAGGGTAGAGATTTGAAGTTGGCTAGCACCCTAAAAAAGATTAAAAGAAAGACCGAATGACACCTTAAAGGCGGACTATAACAAAAGAGTGGGTTAGCACTCTAAGAGCTGGCTTAGAACCCTAAAAAGAATAAAAGAGTAGGTCAGTGCTCTAAGAGCTGGCTAGAACCCTAAAAATGAAAGACGGGACAATGTCTTAAAGGTTGGCTAGAACCCTAAAGATGAAAGACGGGACAACACCCTAAAGGCTGGCTAGAACCCTAAGGGAAGATGAAGGACTGAAGAAGTAAAGTGAGGAAAGCAATTAGTTTTAAAAGACTACTTGACTTGGAAAAGTGTTTATAGGGATATTGTTGAAAAACACCTGTTTATGAAAAAGGAAATAGGGATAGGCCCCTTGATTTGAAAAAGAGTTAATAGATATTAAAAATTGCAATTAGGGAAGAATGATCTAGACTATTAACGTCAATTTTAAAAAAGTGTGACCAATTTGAAAAGAAAACGGAATGACATGAGTTGAAAGCTTAGCTACTTGAGCCAACATGGATTGGACAAAAATCTTGTGACAAGCCTTTACCTTCTCTCTCTTCTTCTTCTTCTTCTTTTTTTTTTTTTTATTTTTGAAATTTTTTTCCAATGGGTATAAATTCTTATTTAAGGAACAAGCTTATAACTACCCCTATCCTTAATAATCATGTAGAGTTTGTCAATGCCCTTGACCCTAGGGCTTTCTTATGGGGCTTTTGTGATTTCAAGGCATTTCTTTCTTAAGGAAACGGTAATCCATGATTAGTTTAGTAAAAGAGGGCTTCTTTGCTAACTCTCAGTCTAGATTTCGCTCTTGACTACAGTTCCAAAAATTACAGTCCATTTTGTAAGTGACATGCTTTGATCAATCTGTTAAGTCTTTTTCAGTTCAACATTTATGAATTTAGGCTTTTAGTCTAAGGGTTTAAAAAAGGACTAATGAGGAGGCCTATTTTGAAAAAAATATTTTTATTTATCTTGGGTGTATGAGTCAAGAACCTTAAAGAAAAATTAAAAATATGCTTACTCCAGTTTCAAAAACAACTTTTATTAAACATAGGTTATTTTTTAAGATTGGAAGAGCTTTTACTGTATAAGGGTGATATTGTGGGTGGAAAGGGCTTATGTGATTCAGCATAGGTAAGAGAGGCTTTAGAGTGGATATAGAGATTTCGAATTTCTAGGCCTTAGAATGTGATTCAGGGCCTCATTTCTTTAGGACTATTTTGACTCCTGGCCTTTTGATTCGGTTTGGTTACCCCTGTTAGGACATGAAATATTTCTTGGGGCCTTTATCTTAAGCTTAGGCCTAATTCTTTGGTCTCTTTTCTTCTTTTTATTTTTTTCTCTTTTTTAATTGCTTTTCCCCATTATCTCTTACTAGTCTCTCTCTTCTTTTGGCACCAAGAGTGATTGTCTCTATTGTTGAGTTTTTGCTTTTTAAATGATTTAAGGCCCTAAATCCTTGGATTTCTAGTGTATGGACTTAACGTGCTTGAAAAGGAAATGGCTCATCTTCATTTCGAAGAAAAAAAATTTATCAAAAATAAAAGTCATTTTTGAATTAACGTTACTTAAGCAAGCATAAACTAATCTTACCCTTATCTTCTAATAAATGACCCTAACCTTTGAATTATCCCATTATAGGGTGGTTTTTGATAAGGTCTAAATTTGAAAATTCTCCAAATTGGTCCAACAGGGTGAACAAGAGATAATTGTGTTTAGGATTTAGAAATGAATGGCTAACTTTATTTTAATTTACGTATCACATTCAAAGTGGACTTTCTTTAAGGAATGAGTCCAAAGTATCCTTACTATTATGTTGCTCAACTCTTAAAGTGTTTCAGGTTAGTGTATAGGGTATAATCTATCTCTTTTCATTCTAAACCTTTTAAAAGTAAGTTACCGATTTCTTAAGGAGGAATCTATATTTATTTGCCCAGGTTGAAGATTAGCTTTGCCCCTTAGTTTCTCAAATCATGCCCTAGTATTTGACTTTGTGCTTTGGCTTGGTTTATGATTAAGCTTGGCTTTCTAAATAGACTAGGGGTTTTGGCTTGGCTTGGCTTGGTTACCTTTATGGGATGAGGATTGCATTTGGGTCAACTGCCTTGATGGGTCATGGTTTATGTTCGGATTGGTTACTTGGCCAAGTGTCTTATGTTTAGGTAAGTTGCTTGAATAGGCCCAAGGTTAGTGTTTAGATTGAATGCTTAGCCAAGTGGTTTATGTTTTGGTTGAATGGATGAATGGGCCCAAGGTTAGTGTTTAGATTGAATGGGCCAAGGGACTAATGTTTAGGTTAAATGGGCTAAGGGGCTCATATTGGCTTCCTTAATAGGTTGAGGGGCCTTGTGTGGTTTGGAAACTAAGTATTTGGGTTGGTTACTTGAGTGAGCTAAAGGCCTGAGCTTAGGTTGGCTCATTGAGCCCATAAGGACTTATAACTGTCGACAACTTTTCTTTTCATTTTTGTTTTTTTGTTCTTTTTTTTTTTAACAGAGAGAAAGATAAAGTTTTATTTTACAGAAAATAATTTACGAATAAGGGTGGTGATTATTAAGGTTCTATTTACAAGTTTATGGATTTTATTTATATTTCCCTAAATGAGAAGGAATAGTAGATAGATAAATGTTTATTGAAGGACTATTTATAAAGACAGGAATGTCAAAGAATGAAAAACAATGAACTAAAGAGAACTTTATTATTTTGAAAAAGATCGAAATACAAAAACAAAGGCAAAAAGCCTAACATTTATTTTGAAACTTGATATTTATTTTAGGCTTTGTGAATTGGAAAAAAACTCTACATTAAGTCTCGTATACGAGCTTAAAGGTCTTCTATCATTTCATAAGTATCCCCAATGACCTATGTTAGAAGGGACCTTAAGGCCTGGTTGTGAACTTCAAAACACTTGAGCTTCTTCTTCAAGTTGGCAATCTCATCTTTTAGCATTTGTTCTCGAATGTCTTGTAGCCTATCATCCCTTAGATTGTTTGCTTGGTTGTCTACCATTGTAGATGTACACATTTTATGGACAAAAATCAATCATCAATGCAACAAAAGAAAGTATGTGGAAATATACAAATGTTAGGATCGTTTGGGTTAATACATTACTCCTTAAGTTGCAACCCTACTATAATTTTCAAAAACTTGATTACATTAAAACTCTTCAATGATTAGTAGGGTTGAAATTTCTTAAGGGTAGTGTATTAACTCAAGCTCAAAGTGGAGTATATACAATTAAGGTAGGTTCTAAGAAGTCCTTACACTTTGTGACCTCACTTGATTTTAGAAAACACTTTCATTAGTCACATCGAGCTTGAGTTTTTTCCTTTAGGTTTTTATAAAGTAGTCTTCTTTAAATTGACCAGTATTAAACCCTATCTATTTAATACTGACCCTTGATTGGGGTTTAAAGAAAATCGGTTTTTTCAACTTTAAAAACGTTTTAGAGTCGCCACTCGATCGAAGTTAAGAAAAAGAGTTAAGTTATAACTAATTTATTGGATTGGTTATAACTTAGCTACTGGTCTATTGATTAAATCAATTTTGTAAACAGTTTTCAAAACCAAAGATTTAGATCTGGGGGCTATCCTATTAAACTTTAAATAGGTACTACTTTTTAATTTTCTAAATTTAACTTTGCTTTTCAAATATACATTTTTTTTAATTTCTAAACAATTAATGATATCATATGTGATTAAATTAATTAATTTGAACAAATATTTGCAAAGATGGGAAAAATAATACTTTGCATATTTTAAGTTGGCCTTACGTTTGGGTGCTTACGTATGCACTATTTGAAATCAGACTTCTATAATTTATTTAACGAAAACATTGGTGGGTTGAATTGATTTGAGTTTTAAAAAAAGGTTAAATTTACGTTTTTACTTAGTTCGATTTATTTAAGGAAATTTCCTAAAAGGTTCCTAAATCAAGAATTTATAGTTAAAAAATTCTTGAAATGTTCTACTTTTGGAAAAAAGGGTTGATTCTACTTTATCTATTTGGAAAATAGGTTTTTCTAAGTAATAAAACGTTTTTCTTTATTATTTTTTATTATTTAATTTTTATTCTTTTTATTTANGGGGGGGGGGGGTGAGTGGGATGATAGTGGAGTATGTTTCAGTGGGTTGCTGCTATAGCAGTGGTGTTGGTATAATGGTGGTTGCACGGACGAACAAGGGATGTTGGTTGGGTGTTTGGAGGATGATAGTCAAGAGTGAGGCTATGTTTGTATGTGTGATGTTAGTCAAGTGAGAAAGAGAGAGAGCCAAAAGGTGGTCTTATGGTGTATGTGATAGTTTTCGGTTGATGTGAGAGGGAGAGTTAGTCGAGAGAGAGAGAGAGAGAGTGAGTTGCCTTTGGTTTCTTTTTATCTATTGTGTCTGAGAGCCCCCCTGTGTATCTTTGTTTTTTTTTTTTTTTTAATGAGAAATTGAGGGAAAGAAAATGAAAGGAGAGAAGGAAAACGACAGGAGAGAAGAAAATGGGGGAAAGAAACTGTGTTGTCAAAACCAATCACAAAGTGCTGTGTATCACAATTAGACAAGTGGCCTAGTGAAGATTTGACATGTGGCTGTATGTAAAGTGTGGAAAAAGAAAAAGATAGAAGGCATTTTATTGCCTTTAGTGAGTTTCAAACCCAAAAACTTTAGCTAAACCCAATGCAATGCTCAAGTGTTTTACTATTAGGCCGTTAGCTTATGCCTTATCAATATGTGCAATTAAATTGCACATATGGACAAGGTCAATTTGAACTAGATTCAAATCAAAGCCTAAGCCTAAACTCAAACGATCCTCTCCTTTATCTTTATTAAAACAAATTCTATTCTAAAAATTTATTATTTTCTAAATTCTCTAAATCCTTTATTTTTTTTTCTATTTTTTGTGATTTTTCAATTTTCAATATGTTTTTTCTAAATTTTTTCATTTTTTGTATTTTTTCTAAGTTTCTTATTTTTATGCTTTTTCTTATTTTTGTATTTTCTTTATATTTTTCTAGAATTTCTTTTTCTTTTTTCTAAAAGTTGTGTTATTATTATTATTTTTGGGTTTACTTTAATTTTCTATTTTTTTGTATTATTCCTAACTTAGGACCCTTTAACTTATTCTAAAAATTTCAAAAAAGAAAAAAGGGTAGCAAAAATGGGTTATCTACACCTATCCTACACATTTTTGATAAAATAACAAATAATATACGTATGGCCTAATAATATAATATTTAGTTATTTTATTATTTTATGTTCTTAAATCCAAACTTATGGGATTGTTTTTATTAATATTCTTACCTTTGGTTTAAAGTTCAAGCTTGCTTGGCCAACTTAAGTGATCACCTTAAATTTTACGTATTGAATTTAAAATGTCCAATTATGGGACTTACATTTTGTCCCTCCATTATTGCCGTTTTAGGCTCCCAAGTAGCTTATAAATCTAGTCCTTTACCCCATTGTACCTTCATATACTCCGCATCTCGATTTCTTAATTTTTGAACTCGATTACCTAGTATCTTTATAGGTTACGTCTCTACCTTGAAGTTCTTCTTTAGTTCTACTAGGTTTATATCTACCACTATGTTGGGGTTCTTGACAAATCTCCTTAACATTAAGATATAAAACACATAGTGATAACCTGACAAACTTGGGGGTAAAGCTATTCTGTAGGATACATTCCTTACTTTCTCCAACACTTCAAATGGACCAATATACTAAGGACTCAACTTTCCTTTCGAACCAAATTGCCCAAGTCTCTTGAATGAACTTACCTTGATATAGACATGATCTCTAACTGCAAACTCTAATGGCCTTCTTTTCAAATTTGCTAAACTCTTATATCGATCCTAAGCTTTTTCATTCATTGTCATATAATCTTAACTTTTTCATTCATCTGATTAATCATATCAGGTCAAATTATTGCATATTCCTTGCTATCCCAATATAGTGGTGATCTACACTTCCTTTCATATAGAGCTTCATAGGGTACCATCTATATAGTTGCTTGGTAACTATTATTGTAAGCAAACTCTATTAGCAGTAAATACTTATCCTAATCACCACCAAAATCCAAAACATAAGCTCGTAACATGTCTTCTAGAGTTTGAATTGTTCACTTGGATTGCCTATCTATCTACGGATAATAAGCCATACCAAATTGTAGCTTTGTGCCCAAAGCCCTATGTAAACTTTCCCAAAATTTAGACACATATTAGCTATCCCAATTAGAAACAATGTTTTTACATACACCATGTAATCTTATTATCTCCTATGTATACAATCTAGCCATCTTCTCCATTGAATCTCATGTTTGATAAGGTAAGAAATGTGTACACTTTGTTAAAAGATTAATAATCACTTAGATTGAATCATATCTTGCCTTAGTCTTAGGAAGTGCCATGATGAAGTTCATCGTAATATGATCCCATTTCCCCTTTGGTATCTTTAAAGGTTGTAATGGACCACTAGGCCTTTGATGTTCGGCTTTGACTTGTTGAAATGTAGTATATTCTGGTACGTATCATGCAACATCTCTATTCATCCCGTTCCACCAAAACATGGATCTTAAATTGTGATATATTTTGTTTCCTCTTAGATGCACAATATAACCTATAATGTGTGTTTTGTCTAGAATTTCTCCTCTTAAGTCAAGGTTCTATGGCACACAGATTCTTCCCTTAAATCTTAATATACCACTTTCATCAATTCTATAATAAAAAACACTTCCCTTATTAAAGTTTTATTTTATCTCTAAGTTCTTATCCTCCTCTTGTTGTTGCTTAATTCTTTGCAATAAAATAGCTTATACAACCAAATTCATTTATTGACTATTAGATTCATACCAATCAAATACAATCTCCATCTTTTCCAATTCCCATATCAACTTACGTTGTTTAGTTAATAATAATGCAAATTGCTCATAATTCTTATGACTTAGTGCATCAGCTATGGGATTGGCTTTTCTTGAATGATAATTTATATTTAGATCATAATCCTTAACTAATTCTAACAATGACCTTTCTCTTAAGTTCAACTATTTTTGAGTAAAGAAATACTTCAAACATTTGTGATCAATATATATTTCATATTGCTGTCCACATAAGTTATGTCTCCATATTTTTAAAGCAAACACTACAGTTGTAAGTTCTAAATCATGAGTTACATGGTTCTTTCGTGTGGCCTCAATTGCCTTGAAGCATAAGCAATAACTTTTCCATCTTGCATCAGCATATAGCCCAATCCATTTTGAGGAGTATCACTGTATAAACTATATGGCTTATCTAGATCAAGTAGTATAAATATTGGTATCGTTACAAGTCGTTTCTTTAGTTCTTGGAAACTTTGCTCAAATTCCTTACTCCACTCAAATTTGACATCCTTTTGTGTCAACTAAGTAAACAGTCTTATAATCTTAGAGAAATTTGTAGGGCCCAAAAGTAATTGATAAGGGAGGGTGGGAGGTGGTGTAGTATGAATTAGTTACAATAAAACTTTGAACTTTTTCGAAAAACATGATTAAAAATGTCCCCTTTTGATAACTTAAGTAAGATTAGGCATGAAAGAATATATGATTGAAAATAAAATATGAAGTAAAGAGAGAATAGGGATGAGAAGATTAGACAAGAGATTTATAGTGCTTCGGCTTTATGCCTACTTCACTCTTTTAGCTCCACTACTAAGGACTCGATAATCTTATCTAGTGTCATTCCACTATCCACATTTTGACTATCTTTAATAAGAGAGAAACAAATTATAAGCCTTTTTACTCTATTTCACTAGGCTATTCTTGTCTACACATAGATTTATAGAAATTTGATTCTCTCTTTTACAAAGCCTATCACTTAAACAATTATGTTTATAGAACCTATGAGGATAGAATACAAATATCTTCTCAAATAAAGTATACAATGAAATTAGAATATGAAAGTAAACTAGACAGTGTTATCTCTGAATTAGATATTGAATATGGTTTTGAATTCTCTCGAATATCAAGCTTTTAGAAAATGAATACAGTTATGATCTAATGATCTCTATCTTAAAAAATTTGAACTTCTTTTCATTTATAACTTTTGGTACAATGTCCCTATTTTTGAATCTTTGGATAACTCTTGAAAGCTTTAAAAAAAATCTTAACTTAGCTGTTGATAGATGTGATCCCTTAAAATGTGAAAGTGAAATCACACTTAAAGTTGAATTCAATTTGAACATTATACTGCTGCTCTTTTATTTGATAAAGTCTACAAGTATCCTTGAACAATTACTCTGTTTTCTTCTCATAATTCTCCAATATGACTTTTGGAAATTGGTTCCTTTTGAAAATAAATATCTCTTAAGAGTTAGGAGTAAATCTTGATCCTTAATACTTTTGAATTTGAAACTTAGAGCTTGTAAAATATTGTTGTTGATGCCTTATTTGTGAATATTCAAACAAATCTGATATATTTGAGTAAATAAGCTTCGAAAACGTATGTATAATAACTTCTTTGGATTTGATAAAAATTTATATCAACAAGATAAGATTCATCCTTATCTTATCATATTTTTACATATGTGTCTTTATCCATTCTCATTTTGAATTCAAATAAAAATCTAATTTGAATTCCTTAAAATTTTTTTCATATGTTGATAATAATCCTTCAATAATCTCATGAAATGTCTAACAAAAATGCCTTTAAAAAAATCTACCTATTGTTATGAGATATCATATCCAATTAAGCTTTTCCTTGAAATAAATATTTTAATTCCAACTTAATCCCCATGGATTTAATTAACCAACTTTGTGGAATTTGTTGGATGCATTACCAAAATATATCGAACCAGTAGAATTGGGCCTTCAAACACTTATAAGCCTAAAATATTTCTTGAAATATTTAACTTTGTAATTTTTGATACTGTACTTGAGATTTTGAATTTGGTTTTGATTTTCAAAATCAATACTAAGACAAAATTAATATCTCTTGTTCATTTACTTGCACACTTACTAAACTTGTTAGATATCTTTACTCTTTTTGTCATAATCAAAACATTTGTGAGAGAACATAACAAAATCCTTTATAAATTGTTGATAATATCAAGCCATGTCTAGAAAACTTTACACCTCTAAAATAGTTGTCAGTTGCTTCCATTTCATCACTGCTTTAACCTTCTCGAGTTCTACAAACATTCTTCACCTGATACAATATGACCAAGAAAAGAAATCTTATCTAACTAGAAATCTTATTTGCTCAATTTGATGCGCAACTTATTTTGTCTTAACTTTTATAATGCCAACTACAAATTGCTTTGCATGCTTTTCCTGAGATAACTAGTCTATCCTCACAATCACATCAAAGGTAATACAACAAGATTAACATGATACTCTTTTGACTGAAATTTGATTTGACCATCATCTACAACTTTTTGAGTTGTTACCTTCTCTCTAGTAGGGGTTCTAATTCTATTAGTAGTGTTAATTTCAATTATATCGATACCTCTCTCATCTACAAACTTTTGACTTGTGAAAGAATGAGATGTACTAGTATCAAATAATGCAAAGGCAAGTTGTCCATTATAAGTATACCTCTTAAAACATCCTAATACTATGATTACTAACAAGCTTTCTAGTCATTTAACTTGGAATCTAAGTACTTAACTTAACCTAGACCATAATTGCTATTAAGAGAAGTAATATGAATACATACCAGTTATAAGTCCTTCCTTAGTTTCCTCTTTAGCTCCCCTAATTTCCTCAGTATCATTGTGATAATACTCCTTCATCTAATCAACGAAATCTTCATCATCCTCATCTTCTATATCCTCTATAGCAAAGATACAGGCAAGCGCAATTGTATTGCCTGAACCTCTAACCTTTCTAGCCACTTGCCCAAATTGTGGGCAAGATCCAAAGAAATGCCTGTTCTTGCCACATTTATTACATTTCACTAGTTTCGTTATGGGACAAGCCTGCAACACATGATTTTGATGACCACATACAAAGCACCTTCCCTTAAGCTAGGCACAATGTCTAGGGAAATAATTGGTGCTAAACTTCTAACATTTGACATCATGTCCTTATCATAGAAACTTAAGCTAGGTATCGATTGTGCGAGGCTACTACCTAAAGTTGTTGGCTTCTTCCTTTTCTATCCAGAAATACTAGTAGCTCTCGGGTGAGATCTCTTGAATAAAGGACTTGATCGGAAATCCTTACTGATCTTATGACTCAATTAGGCTTGCACTCTCAAACGATTATTTTCTTGTTGTTGTGCCTTGTCTACCACTTCATTATAAGTAGTGAAACCATAGTCTTGCAATTTACAGTACTTAGTAGGATCAAACCCAGTAAGTGACAAATCCTTCTTTAACTCAGGGTTGTCTTGATAAGAAGCAGGTACATATTGCAACAATCGATTAAACTTAGTTTCATATTAGGTAACATTCATGCTTCCCCTTCTTATGCTCAAACACTTGTACCATCTTATTCTGAATACTATGAAGGAAATACTCCTTCTTGAATTCCTCCTTAAACATCTACCAAGTGATATTGTCCCCTAATTATCTTGCTTTTGAATCCCATTAGACTTAAGTAGCCAATTTTAACATGAATGTACCATATGCCAACTTTTAGGACTTCGAAATTCTAAAAGCTTAAAAAATCTTTTTAATTTGGGCCAGCCAGTTGTCTACCAAGGCTAGTTTACCCATTTCCTCTTTGAAGTACAAGTTGCCTTTATAAATTCAAGAGGCTTTCTTGATTTGGGCTTCTAAGGCCTCCTGTTACCCACATTACCACCTATAATAGGGAACATAATCAACGTTGCTGTTGTATTATCATTATATGCATACTAGTAAGTAACTATCCAATAGGAATAGCTTCTTACCGTGGTGGGGATACTTCTTGCCTAAGTTACTCCCCTACTGGTGATGGAGCCTGCTGGGGAGGGTCCTGGTTTCCCTCAAACCTTCCATTTCTTGTTTCAGCCATTGGTTGTTTACTATTGATCACTTATAAAACTTGCATACATATCCATTCATAACTCATATGATATCCTAATTTCGTAAGCATTTCATGAATTGCAGAATCCTTACGAGTTACACCTATATAAAATGATGATGGCATTCCATCCAACATAGATGATATACATAACTTTCACTATTCACTTGATACTTGCTTTACATCATTACTCTTGCTTATAGACTTTAGAAGACAAAATTTACAGACTAGTTGAACTTTTGATTACATACATAAGATTTACAACTTAAGTACACCATTATTTACATTAATTGTATATACTCGATCTTTATAACTGTACATTACCAAAGATTTACATCATTGATCATTGTGATACATTTGACTTGATTACGTAGATTATTTAGAACACCTATACATGTTTAAAATTTGCAAAATACACCAAAAGATCAAAAGTACATCAAGAGTTCAAAATGTACATCAAGTTCAATCAAAAGTGCCACAGGATCATCTTTGAGGATCTAGCAAAACAAAATCAGCTATCTAAAAACTATTCATCATTTGAACTATCTATCATAGCTACTTGCTCAAAAGGACTCCATTCCATATGCCCTCTTATTATATTACCCCCTCTTTACCTATAGATTCAAAGCCCAGTGGTACTAACTCAGTGCTATCAAGAATTATAATTACTTCATATACTTAATCATCATTAAACTCATCAGCATCATTATTAACTATTAACTTGTTGTTACATTCACATTTTATATAAGGTTTACCTCAAGATAAGGTTCTGGTTGAGCCTCTAAAATAGGTTCTGAAGTACTCTCTGAATCTACCTCTAATTGCTCACTTGTGACATTTCCTCCTACTTCATTCATCTCGGCATTAGCTTTAGCTTGCATCACTATAACATGCATGTCCTCATTAGGTTTATCCTCAATGTCCACTTCCTACTCCTCTTCCTCTAGTTCTTCTTTTTTAGGATCCTCTTCTTGTAGATCCTCCTCTACATTGCCTTCATCTAACTCGTGATTACTCTGTATAACCAACTGAGCTTTATCATGTAGTTCTATAGGTTATTGGTTTTCTTGCGATGGTTTAGGTATTATAGGTTCAAGGTGAGGTTAATCAATCCTAAAGATATCTTTATACTTGCTACAGTTAGCTTAGGAAAACATAGGAACCATTCAATAACTCCCTGAGGATAATACTTAGGAGTGTAAGGCATACTTATTGGAATATGAGTGATACTAATAGGATAAGGTCTCCCTTCTTCTAATATTGCTGGAATGTATCTTCCTAGCATTATTATAGCCATATTCCCTTCTCTATCTAACCATCTTTCCTTAAAGGTTGCTATTGCAATATACCTATTGTACTAAGCACCTAAGTTAGCCTCAATTAATGCCTACCAATCTTGCCAAGTATAGCACATTCCATCAATAAATTTATCAATAATCTTATCTATAGTTCTAAATATGTTCCAGTCATCCATTTTTAGTAACAATCGCTGCATCTTAAGTTGGTATTCAATAGGAGACTCTTCCCCATTCCATTTAAATCACAACCAACTAACTATTAGTTCACCCATATGACCTTGTAGTTCGATTTATGAACAATTAGCATTCAACACAACTAAGTGTTATAGTTATTTTACTTTATAATACAAATACAATCTTTTACCACCCATTCATTACTGCATACCCTCACTGTGTTCCTAAGATGTCTATTTATATTTTAATTATGATTCTTCAAAGTAAGTTTACTATAATCTTGTTTTGATACCAATCAAGAATTCTTATGCCCTATAGCAACAAAGTCATAGCAATCCCATATGTAAACTAACCTAAGATAGAAGCTGACCTCATAATTACTATTGCAGACCTAATTTACACAAGGCATCTACAACTAAGTCACTTTGAAAGAACAATTCATACAAAAATATTAATAAATAAATATACAGAAGTTTAAAAACACATACACACACATATACACACATATATATATATATATTGACTCAAATAATCTAGGAGATATTTACATATCATAGTAGCTTAGATTAAGAAAAATATTTACATAGCTAGGTTCACAAGACGAAAAGATAAAGTAAAAGCTTTCAAAAGTCTGGTAGTTCTTTAGTTTAAGTCCTTACTCTCCTATAATCCAAAAGTGACTAACCTTTAGATAGTTATAATCTTGCATTTTAGTCAGCACATACAAAATGATATATAAGGATGTAGGCAACCAATTGCTCAATAAGTAGGGGCAGAGACATAAAACTATATAATAAACACAAGCAGGGTTGTCAAATAGTTAATTATATGTAATGCAAAAAACAAATTCCATCGTATGACGTTGTCTAATCCATCATGATATTACAGAAATTTCACTCATTCTAATCCGAGTTTGAGGAGTTTTAGTGCATATACAATAGCTTATGACTAAACTTAAGTTTATGCAATGGAGACATCCCTCCCCTTAAGACTGTCTTTCGAATCACTACCCTCATCCTTGTTGTGACCTCCTCTCCTATTACTTAGTTTGACTAATGATGAAAAATGGACCATTATGCTATAGAATTATCCCTTTTGAATGTGTCGGTATTTAGTCGAAGAGTCATGATCAACCCCTTGTTAGGCTACAATGCGTCCTGTTAAAGTTTTTATGCTAGATATAGTTAAGTCAAGTTTATAGCGATCAAACAACTTCACATAGTACAATAATTTCAATCCACAACAGCAAACCAATAGTATACAATTAGGCTTAGAGACACACAAGCATGCACATTAACTAGCTATTTACACTCATAAACTAACTGTTTACAGGCACAACAAGGTACAACTTATGTGATGCCTTCGCTACTAATCCTTCGTTCCTATAATAGAAATATCATTTTAGTATTCATACAATTACTACATGTAGGCTTAATTTTGTGACTCAAGTTATTATCTTTAGTTTAAGGTTATACTTTACTTAATTATCTAGGTTTCATGTCTCTTATTTTTAGACTTGCTCTAAGCTAATCTCTAATTTTGCTTCTAAATCAATTTTTGGATCAATCTTTAATTCAGCTTCTGATTAAAATTTTATTCATAAGCCCTAGAAATTTCCTCAGATCCATTCTATGAAGTTCAATTAACTACATTTTAGGTATATATAGTCTTTGATTAAGTTTCTAGTCAAATCCCTAATTCACTTTATATTCATTGTCTTTGATCTAGTTATTGAATTAGCCTCTAATCCGAGTGTGCAATACATTTTAGCATAATTCCCCATAATTTTTATTCATTAACAGAATCAAAATATACTATCCAACCTAACACCACTTCAATCTTGAACCAACATACCTTACTTCACCTATTCTAACTCTTCACACATTACACATGTGTTAACACCAAGTCTACAAAATCCATATCCAACACTCCTAATACCACAAATTTAAGCTTTCACCATCATTCAATCACTATAACATATCAAAATACTCACTAATATAGGATCTAGCTTAATTTCTTAGAAAGTTATTTAGTATATTTAGAAAAGTAGTCATTAATAGGATTTTTAAGGCCTTAAATTCAAATAAAAATATAAAAAATAGTTATCATGAAAAGCTCTTCATAATAATTTAATATATGTAATAGATGTTTTACAGAAAAATTTTGGAGTTGAAATAACATTATTAGGATTTTTGAAAACAAAAGTGAAGTAAGCTCAAGTTTAGCGATTTATTAAGAGTGATATATTTCAGAACTTAATTTCATCAAAAAATATTTCTCTCAAAACTACTTACAAAAATTTGCCAGAATACAATTTTTCATAATTTTTGAATAAGAATTAATATTTTTATCAACTTATTAGAAATCTAGAGATTTTGGAACACTCATCGGAGTACTACTTGGTAGCTACCTTCGGCCACCACCCCTTTATCAGCCAGCCTAGGGATGGGGTCCACCTTTACCCTATGGTTTTAATTTGTTCTCGGATCTTGTCTTGGTATGTGCACTTGAATTAAGCCCTAAATTGCTGTATTTTGTCTAATTTTTCTAGAAATACTCTCTCAAGCCTCCTTATATTTTTCTAATGTTCTATTTTGTCTAAGATGTTGCTTAAAAGTGAGTTCTTGATTTTATAATGTGATTAGGGCCGATGGAGATTTTCCTCTCTTCCCACTTGTTAATGTATTAGGAATTTGATTCCTATATGTGTCCTAATCCATCCTTTAATCATACAAAATCCCGATATTTCATTGCCACACCACAATCCAACATTCTTCTTGGTTAATACATTATTTTCTAATATTTTTAATAATTATTTTGAATTTATTTGGTATATATATTAGATATCTTAGATAATTTCAAGTATTATTTCCTACTCATAAATTCATATATAATATAAATAAATATTCCTTAATATTATTTAGGTTATTTTATAATTTTTAGTGTGTATATATTTTTTTTGCTAGTGACTCGTTATTTATTTGAACATGTCTTACGTATTTCTGATAAATAACAAAATAATATTTGTATAGCCTAATAATACAATATTTTGTTATTTTATTATATTATTTTCCTAAATCTAAACTAATAAGGTCACTTTTATTAATATTCTTAGCTTCAGTTTAAAATTTAGGCTCGATTGGCTAACTTATGTAATCACCCTAAATTTTATGTACCAAATCCAGAACCTCCAATTGCGAGACTTACATTTACCCTTCGTTTTCCTTTTTTCTTTCTCCCATATTTTTTCTTTGTTTTTAAATGTTTATATTTTTCGTTTGTTTGCCATTTAATTTTATTGTGAAAAGTTTCAATGCTTTAAATTACTTAGGTCAATACCATTCATATCATAATTAAAGTTTGTCATCCTTCCATTTAATCTTATTGAGTTCTCTTTAATGTTATAAGCCATGGTTCCCATTTCTTACATTTTATTTTGTATAAAGTTCTATATCTATCCCTTTTTTATTCTTTTGTAGTAATAGCTTTTCAATTTTTTCTCTAGAGCCATTGTTGCTATTATGTTAGGCCTAACGTATTGCACATGAAACTTAAGACTACTAGTCTTGCGTTCACTACTTCCACAAGCCACGTACTAATTGGAAAAATTAGCTCCATTTTGAAATAGTGGAATCAATATATGTCTAATCAATCAAGCTTGCAAATTTTGATAAAAACTTGTGGAAATTGCAATAACTCCAGCAAGCATACCAATCAATTAGTAGTATAGGGTAAGTTCTAAGGTCATATTTCCCAAGGGAATGGTATGCTAACTCTCAGCTGTTTTAGTCCCCTTCATAGCTAAGCAAACTTAATAAAACTCAAATTTTATTTAATTAAAACCAACAACTATCCTAAACTGATAAACTTTACATTTGTATTAAACTATAATTACTAACTAATTAAAATATGTTACTTAGGAATTCCAACTTTGTGAAAAGATATAATTACGAACTAAGGGTTGAAATGTCAAATGCGATAATAGTTATGTTATTCCAACAATCCGTATTATGAGCGAGCTGTTAACCTACTATTTAACTAAGTATTAACTGAATTAGAAGTTGTCAATTTATAATCCATATTAGCTATTCATGAAATTGGTCAGAATACATGAATAAGTTACATTATCTTAATCTACTTAATGTTTTGAAAGCGAAACACAAGCTCCATGAACAAAATCAATAACCCACAACATACAAACACGAATGGAAACAACAAAACCACCATTATACAGTCCAATCACTACATTGATTCACAATCTCATTAAGCTCAAGGATTCATTGAGTTAAAAAACAATATCCAAGCAAATACCAGTACAAAAATGGAAGCAAACAACCTAAAAAAGAAGTTCCATGTCTGAATCCATACTTGAATAATGTTTCCTAAGCATCCCTGGGTAGGATTCCCTTATTATATTGTAAAAATGAAGCTAAAATAACCTAAAGTATGAAACTTTAGTTGAGAGAATAAGGAAAAGTCAAAGGAAAGAAGAAAGAAATGAAAAATGGGTTTGTTTAGCATGCTGCATTTTAGCAGCTTTTTATATTAGGAGGGTACCGTCTTGATGATACTACCAGCTTGACAATAGATACTGTTGTGATAGTAGTTGGGATTACCATCAGGATGATATGGTCCACTCTTTACGATACTTATGAAGGTTTTGTTCTAAATGCTAACTTAATGGTAGTTGGGATTACTGTCAAGCTAGTAGTTCTTCCTCCATGGTAGCCCTAGGACTTGCAAAATATATGAAAACAAGACTAAGTTTAAGATCCAAAATACTAAATCTTTTGTGCTAAATTGATCGAATCATAATTTTCATTTGTTTAAATCAATTATATGTGATTTTATACTAGTTTAGTGTATTCAAATTCGTTTTCACACAAAATCACGTACAATTTAGAGAAAATTATATACGATAAGTGTGGGATTTTTTGCACTTATCAACTACCCTAAAGTCTCTTTTGTTGTACTTTTTAAATAGACTCTGTTTCTCACTCTCTAGATACGTTTGAGATAAATGTCGAAACCTTAATCTCTCTCTCTTCTTCGCTTTATATCATATTAAATTGATGAAGCTCTTCCTAATTTGATATTGTTTTTGTTTGATTAGGTATTTGAGTGGACTGGGACTCCTAAAGTGAGGCACTTATTTTAGGATAGAAATTACGGACGATCTTATTCTTTTCTGTTTTCTCTTTTCCCTTTTTATACTTGTATAAATCTATTACTAGTAGTAGTTTGTTTGTTAGATCTATTAAGATCTATTACATTTGCTAACTAGTGATTACAATCTATGTTTATTACATTTGCTATTCTATTGTTTATAATCTATTGTATTTCATTGTTCTAGCATAAAGTCTTTGAACTTGCTAGACCTCTTAGGCACTCTTCTTCCTTCAATCATAACATATTATTTTAATCTTCCCCATTAAATCTTAGCCATTTAGCATTTATTTTGTGTTCCTCTTCCATTTAATCTTATTGTAGTAGGTTCCTAAGGCTTTAAATTATTCGAGCAAATGTTATTCCTATCATGATATATAAGTTTTTCACTTTGGCTAAAACCTATATGTGCAAATTATGTTTACATTTTTTCTTACAAATTCATATCAAACTTTTGTTACTATTAAAATGCCCAAAGTCATGGCTCGTAGTTTGAGTTTATATATATAATATTTATAAGGTTCCATATTTACCTTTGTAGCCACTTCTTGATAAAAATTTTAGATTATTTTATTTTTCAAAAAGGCTTTAAGATGCTACTTGCTTCCATTATCACATTACATATTCTATTGGTTTTTCGTAAAGAAGTTTTTGTTTATGTTGATGGATCACTCACTAAATATGTTCATATTCAGTTGATCATATTGCCATAAACAAATCTACACAAGATAATTGTCAAATTTACTTTGCCATTTGTTTCTTTTGCAAAATAGAAAAGGGCTTGAGAGAAAGATTCGAATCTTTTTATGTGAATTGGAAATGCAAAAATATTTTTATTTTATTTTTGAGATATTATCCTATTTGTAATTTAAAACTAATATTATTTCCTCAAGTTTTTCACTAATTAAAGTTATGTACATTAAGTGCTTTAATAGAATTTATAACTAGAAGTGCATAAGCATTAGAGACTAAATGTACAAATTATAATATAATGGAATAAATTTTTAATTTTTATACACTTTTTTTTATATGAAACAATACCTTCCTTTTTTCTGGTTTCCCTTTTTGTTTTTCATTTATTAAATAATGAGTTTGTTAAATTTAATTAAGTTTTTAAGATAATAATTTTTTTCAACAAAAAGAAAAGATATTAGTTTTGTTTTTGAGGTTTAAAGTGTAAAATTGATAGCTAATCCAAAATTAAGCCCAGCCCACTATACGACTATCTAAATGCACCATTCACTTTTTGTGATGAAACCCTAAAATTAGGACCTTCTCGATGGATATAAAAGCATCTTGTTCTCTCTCTTCCTCTCTTTCGCAGATGCTATGCCAAGGCATAGTAAAACCCTAACCTCTCTTATTGATTCTTTGTTGCAATCTTGTTATCTCTGACTACAGATCACTAACAAGTGTACTATTCTGTGTTTGCAAGGTATGATTGGTAGTCCTTTTTAAGTAGGACTAGGACTACTATGCATAGAAGTACTAAGTTTATGAATTTGAAAGTCCCTTCTTATTTTTCTTTTTTTCTTTTTTATACTCTATTATGATTACTAATAGATCTAAGAGTAATTTGTTCGGGTAATTACACAATCTTGTTCTTTGTCTTGATTCTTGTATTTCTAGTTACAATCATTAACAGTGAATACAATCTATATATTTTTCTAATTATAGAATATAATCTCTTTGCCAAGTGCCTTAGATTCTCTATATGATCTATATGTAATACTTTTCTCCCCCTATTGAGAACTAAGTGTGTCCTTAAGGTCAAATGTAAGGTATGTTTGTTTGAGAAATTGTAAATCTTCCTATGTAATATCTTTCAAAAGAAATCTTTCCTACTAAACTAGCACTTGATTTACAAGTACCCTATTCCTTAATACTTGTTGAGTAGAAATAATCTATAAGGGTTTGAGAATTGGATGGTTATGAATATCTTCCTTAGGTGATTGTAAAGTGGGAATATGAGATCCACATGCTTTATTCACTTGAGATGTGAGAGACATTATGAATTTGAGCTGTATTAAATAGCTACAATTCGTAGGCACAAGAACCAATCTTTCTTATAACTTGAAAAGGACCATAGTATCTCTTAGATAGTTTATATGTTTTAGCTAAAGCCATAAAGACCTACTTATAAGGCTATAGGCTCACATAAACTAAGTTACCCTTGCCAAAATGTACCTCTATTCTATGCTATTCAACAAAGATCTTCATCCTTAGTTGAGCTTGTTGCAAATGTTGCTTAAGTTCTAATTAGAATCAACTTTAAGGCACATTTACCTAAAGCTGAGCCAGATGCTTGTAGGGACTGACTTGACATTTCTAGCTTGAGAACCACTAAGGGATGAGGATTCCATCAACATCCAAGGCCTCTTACACTTCAATCGAGTCAAATGTTGAACATTAGTCAAGGCCATGATGCCCATTGACTTGTCCTCAATTAGGTTAGTAGTACTAGAATCACAGGAAGACCCTTCTATGTCGAGCTAAGCCAAGCACTAGACCTCTTAAGTAATTGAGTTGACCTATCCCACCTCCCGACTAGACGAGTGCTCAACCTTTAAACCACCCAATGCCCTTCCTTATTTGCACCGACTTGTCTTGAATGTTGAGCCACGTAAAGATCAAGGCCTTAACTGTCCCAAGAGCTAATCAAGCATTTCTCCTTCATGTTAGGACCACTAATTCCCTGCTAACATGTGTCCCTAACGTAGGATCACCTTTGCCAATTCCATTGTCTATTTTATCCTTTTAGCAATGTAATAGGAATCTTATTGTATCATAATTATAAGTTACCTGTTTTTCTTTTCCCATTTGTATACCTTAAAGGCTAAGCATATAAGCCTCATTTGTTAAATGGTAAACTTCATCTTTTTGCTGAATATTAAATACACTTAAACATCTTCTCAAGAAGTTCATTCTCCTTTAGCTCTCATCTATTCTCTTTAGCAAAGATCAATGGCAAGTGACCCTCTCTCTTGCCTTATATGTTATATCAAGGTAGTGGTTAGGTTGAGTGGGACTAGTTAGTGTATCATATCCTATTAATGGCTCTCAAGTTTGCTAATTTTTGTTTTTCTCTTGTTGTTCTTATTGTGGTGCACTCTCTTGTGTATGACCCAAAGATGCATTAAGTTCCTTTAGAACTTGGTTTGAGGAACCACTTAAATAAGATGGCATAGAAGGTGGAGGCCGATCATATACTAACTCAAAAGGAGTAGATTTTGTGCCATCATGATAGGAAGTGTTATTGGCATATCTTGCTTATGGAAAGAACTCAACCCAAAGATGTTGATAGTCTATCACTTAGCGTCTTAAGTATTGTTGAAGCACTTTATTCAATACTTTTATTCATCCATCACTCTATGGATGGTATGAATTACTCATATTCAACTTAGTACCACTCATGAAAAGAATTCATTCCAAAATTTGCTCATGAATATAGGTTTAAGATCTGAAACAATAGATTTTGTATAATCGTCTAACTTGAACACCATATCAAAAAATAATTAAACTACTTTAACTACTATGAAGTTTGAATATAATGGGCCCAAATGACAATACTAGAAAATTCTATCCAATACTACAAGAATCATTATATATCCATTAGACTTCGGTAAACAAGTGATAAAGTCTAAACTAATATCTTCCGAAATTTGATTGGGTATAGGTTAGGGAGAGAGTAGGCCAGCTGGTGATTTTTGTCTAATATTTCACTTGTTAGCATGTAGCATAGGTAAGAACATATTTGTGTTTTCATTCCCTCCCAAAAGAAATCTTAGGTAATTCTCTTATAAGTTTTTTGAAACTAAAGTGGCTTGAAGAAGGGAAATTATGAAATTTTGTGAGAATGGAAGGAATAAGAGATGATTGAGGTACAAAAAATAAACATCATCTATAATAGAGTAAGCCATTTTTCCACTCTAAAGGCCACTTGTGAAGTGTCCCTTGCTCCACATCTATAATAATATACTACTTCTAATATTCCTCTTTCAATTGATCCACCAAAATGAAAGCATGGAAGAAAAATGCTCAAATATGTACTTAGCTTAGAATTCTTTCTATAAAGTGTATTTACTATTGAGTTATGAACCCTTGCCTTACAAACAACTAAATAGTCATACCCCATCAATTTCAACAAATGCTTCTATTGTTTCAAGGTCTAAATAACTTGTGTCGATATTTCTTTAAGGCCCTTATGATAAGTTCTTATAGTAAAATGTGTCCCTAGTAGATATTATCACCATTTTCTCATTACCTCAACAAAAGCATATAACTCCCTTACATATGTTGATTTTTTTTTCTAAATGTGATGGAAGCGTGTTACTAAAATAAGAAATAAGGTGATCATTTTGCAATAAAATAGCCCTTATCTGTGTACTTGAGGCATCCATCTCTACTACAAAAGGTATTGAGAAATTTAGCAATGACAAAATAGGAGCTGTGATAAGAGTCTTCTTCAACTGTTCAAAAGCTGACATAGCAGCTTATGTCCACTCAAACTTGTCTTTTTGTAACACGTCTATTAAAGGACTTGCTATAGTAGCATATCCTTTAATAAAACATCCATAATACCTTAAGTGTTCCAAGAAAGATCATAGTTGTTTAATGTTTTGTTGGTAAAGGCTAATTCTTTACTGATGTTACTTTAGTGGGTTTTGTAGCTACTCCCCTCTTAGAAACTATATGTCCTTAGATATTCAAATGTATTTTGTAAAAGAGTGCTTAGTCTTTTTTTTTTCTTTTTTTAATTGTGTTATTTGCAAGGATTTGTAACATAACCTCTAAATGTTGAAAGTGTTGTTGAAAAGTGGTGATATACAATAAGATATCATCAAAGAACACTATGACAAATTTGCACAAATACGATTCGAATATCCTATTCATGACTAATTGAAATGCAACTAGAGTATTACATAAGCCAAATGGCATTACCTTAAATTCATAATGGCCTTCATGAGTGTAGAAGGCAATCTTCTTCTCAATCTCTTTAAGGTACATGAGAATTTGATGATATCTTGCCCTTAAATCCAATTTTGAAAATGTAGTAGCTCCATGCAATTCATTAATCAACTCGTCAATCATAGGAATAGGAAATTCATCTTTGATTGTGGCCTGATTAAGGGTATGATAATCAATACAAAATCTCCATGTGGCATCCTTCTTCTTAACTAGCATAACAGGTGATGAAAAAGGATTAGTATTATTTTGTATTATGTCTTGATCCAACATATCCTTGACCTGTTTTTTTATCTCCTCCTTTTGAAAGTATGGATACCTATAGGGTTTGATATTAATTGGAGAAGTATCTTTAAATAAATGAATATGAAGTTGGATTCCTCTTAACAGTGACAATGATGAAGGTGCCTCAAATATGTGATTGAATCTATCTAATAGATGTTCTAAAACATCATTGCTGGTGGTACTTCCAACTATGTAAATTTGTGCACTATGAGCCATAAGATGATAACATGTAGCAATTACATCTATGTTTATCAATCTTTTAAACTGCTGATGAGTGATTTGATCTACTTGATCACTGGTTACTCCTTTAAGTTGCACTTTCCTGCCTTAATACTCAAACTCCATGGTTATATGTGTATAGTCAATAATGATTGGTCTTAATTATTGCAACTACTACACCCCTAGGGTAATTTCTGTACCTTGAATACATAAAACAAAGAAGGTATCTTGAAAGGCCACATCTTGTATTTTCAGAGGCATTTTATTATATTGGCCTTCACATTGCAACTTATCTTTATTGCCAATTATGAAATTAAACTATGGGCTTAGAAATATTGTCAAATTGAAGTTCTTTACTACCTTTGATTGTGGGAAATTATGGGTGCTCCCATCTTCTACTAATACCACCACTACCTATCCATTTTATGTAACCCTATAATTTTAGAATATGAGGTGCTAAAGTACATGACAATGCATGATTACTAATGGATAGTGTAGTATCCATAATTTCCTCAATATCCTTAATAAATTGCTACCCAACAGGAATGTTCTCTTCTTCTTCACTTAACAGTAGAAGAAATTTCAACTTATAATTGTGATTTTTGTGAAAATTTTCATCACAATTATAACACAAGCCTTTCTCTCTTCTAATAAGCATTTTTGCTTTAGTTAATCTTTGAATAAGTAACTTGGTTGTGTTTATGTTTGTGGTGGTAAAAAAAGGTAAAGGTTTAGAAAATTGTAAAGGAGAGGGTGAATTTGTATATAAAGGGTTCTAGAAACAAATGGATTAAGGGATTTTTGGTAAGAAAAAGAGTTTTTAGATTAATAGATTTTGGCTAAAGAAATAGCTTGTTGTAGTGTTTTTGGTTTGTTAGCTAACACTTCTCTTCTAATATTCATTTTGAGTTCGAACATAAAACAATTTGCAAGGAAATTATTTGATGAACCTATCACTTGATTTGAATGTGCTTCAAATTGAGCCTAATATTCACTAACTAAAGTAACTTGCATAAGTTTTGAAAGCTTACCTTGTATATTATCATATACCAAAAGGACTAAATTTTGCTTCAAGATCTTTAAGAAAATTTTCTTATGTGCTAAGCAAGTTTTTGCACTCCATCCATTAGAATCACTGTAAAGCCTCTTCTTCCGTTGCAAAAGATGCAATTGTAAGTTTTTGTTTAATAGGCATCTTATTAAAATTAAATAATTTATTAGCCTTGAAAGTCCACCCAATAGGATCAGATCTATAAATCTTTGGAATCTCGAATTTGATTTCCTTCAACATGTGTTATTAGAATTCATGGATTGAGAATTATGAGTTTCCAAAGTAGCTTATGAGAATTATTGTGATTTTCTTCGCTTGTTGCAACATCTTTGCTTGAGCTATCAATTTTATCGTGAATTGTATGGACCAAATCTCACAAAATTAGTCATATGCTATACAGATTCTTGTACTTGTACATTCAATTTAAATGATTCTTACATTTGCACTTGGATAGCCTTTACAGATTTAGCTAGTGAATGTCCTATAGCTTGCAAAGATTCAATGTTTGATGACTAACTGTTATTCTTTGATCCTACCATGGATGATGATGAAAGCACCAGTTGATAGCCAATCCAAAATTAAGCCCATCACATTACATCATTATCTAAACATACCATTCACTTTCTATGATGAAACCTTAAAGTTGGGACCTTCTTGATGGAATATAAAAGCATCTTATTCTCTCTATTCCTCTCTTTCATAGGTGTTACACCAAGATATAATAAAACCCTAACCTCTCTTCTTGGTTCTCTATTGTAATCTTGCTATCTCTTATCATAGATCACTAACGAGTGTATTATTCTGTGTTTGCAAGATATGATCAGTAATCCTTTTAGAGTAGGACTAGAACTCCTATGCATAGAGGCACCAAGTTTGTAAATCTAAAAGTCCCATCACATTTTTTCTTTCTTTCTTGTTGTGCTCTATGATGATTACTATTACATCTAAGAGTAATTTGTTTAGGTAGTTATACAATCTTATTCTTTGTCTTAATTCTATTATTTCTAGTTACAATCTCTAACAATGAATACAATCTATGTCTTTTTCTAATTACAAAATATGATCATTTTGCTAAGTATGTGCCCCAAAATCTCTATATGATAGACGTGTATCAAAAATCTATTTCAGAAGAAATATAAGTATATGGTGTTTTCTATCTGTTTGTTAAGTAAAAGTAGAAGAAAGATAGGAAAAAGGTCTAAATCTTTGCATTTGGGGATTAGAAATAGCAATTATTAATATGTCAATTGTGATCATTTTTATGAAAATTTTTATTTTCCTTTGTATATAAAAATTCATGAATTACGTGAGCAATTAACTAGTTTATTGTAAAACTAAAGGCCCTTTCAAGAAAAATTGGGAAGAAGCGAGAAATAAGGAAAAAGAGTTTCAATGAAATGTTTTATTACATTAGGTAATATTATTGCACTTTTTCAATTCACTCAAAATAAAAATTGTTTCAAAATGTAAAGGAAAGAATTCAAAATTCTTCTAAAAAAACTGTATCTATTTGATGTATTAAAATGTTTCCATATATCTTGCCATTTGCATGTAATTGTTAAATTTATTAGGAATATAACCTTTCTACATAAGTTACAAAATAGAATTTATAGAATCGAATTACTATCGAAAATAGACATGTGTCATAGGAGTTATGAGTATTTTCCTTAAATTATTTTACATGTAATAAATTATCACAATATAATTAAATATTTAAATATATATATCTAATTTAGCTTTTAGTAGCATTTTGGCAATTGGGAGGATGTGGCATCATACATATGACTATTCTACTAGTAAGTACTTTTAAAGAGGTAGGGTTTTCTTCAAGTGGTACCTTAATTCTGTTAGAAGTTAGATGGCTTTGTTTAGTGTCCTTGTCAATATTACTTACATTTAAAGTGGCACCCCTTCGAACTTATCGAACATCATATATTTTGTAGAGTTATAGATTAGGGTTATAATACATAGATTTTTTTTTTTAATCATGAAGACTCAACACATCTATCTAAGTTAGTTGAACATGAAGTCTTTACTATAGATGAGGGTATCTGCAACAACAGTTAAGGGTTTGCAAATGAAGTGGATCATAAAATGTTGAAAGACATTGCTTAGGGTCATATGGACAATAGGATGATAATTCGAATAGTAAAGGGAAGAAGAAATGAATTATTGGAGTGATAGATATGAAGATGTAAAGCACGAGGTGTAATTTGTACATTCACAATTTTTTCTTCTCTTGGTTGTTATTAGATGATGAATGCATGGTTATCAAAATTGTGATTCTATTGTTCATTTCAATGCATAAAATCGATAAAATCGTATAGAATTTTACAAAATCGGTAAAATCGTAAACTTGTAGAATCATATAGGAAAGTTCATAATTTTACCAAAAGTTTATACATAAATGATTTTACATTTACTTTAACTAAGAAAAATATTATAAAATTATAAACTTATAGAATCGTATTTTTGACTTGTGATTTTAATAACCATGGATAAACCCAAACATCAATGGCTAATAATAGGTTAAAAGTTTCAATGGTTACCTATTGTTTGTAAAAAGTATGTTATCTGAAGGTAAGAAGTTGCCCTCTTCTTACTATGAGGTACTACGGATGTTGAGAAAACTTGGAATGGATGATAACTCAATTAATGCTTGCCAAAATGACTGTTTTCTTTTGGGAAAAGAGTTTAATGATCTAAATTGTTTCCCTACATGCAATTGACTAAGGTGGAAAGAAATGACCGACAGACATAAGAAGAAAGTTATATTAAATATTCATTTTCTATTAATATTTGCTTCTAACACTTGTTCTTATGCCAATAGATGGCTTTAGAATGGGTTAGCATATATTTCCAAGGAGAACATTTTAAACCATCCATTTGACTCCCATGAATATAGTATATCTATGTTGATTCCTATTAATTGTATATCTAGGTGATTTCTTAGCCTAAGTGAAATTTAGCTACAATCAATAATGATGGGGATGATACAAAGGAAGATGGGGATGGGTAATTCAATCATATTGGGCATTGTTTTTAGTATTATGGTTAAAACCATGATTATGTTACTTTTTGCCTCTTCAACTAACCATGATGAAAATATTATTATAGGATATATAAGAGAATAAGCTTTGTAGACATGCCAAATTCAAGGACTAAGGGCTATTAGTAAGATTGGGGCCTCAATAATGAGTAAAAGTAAGAGCATGATGAATAAGAGCATCATTTGGATTTCAATCAGTAGGGCATTACTTATGTTATCATTTAAATGCATGTTTGAGTTGTTTTTCTTCAACTAACCATAATATAGATTTTGTTGCATTGACTTACAACAAGCAGTAGTTTCCCAGTTACTGAAATAATAGTACATAACTCAATAGTTCAAATATAATAGAAATGATCACTCAAGTTCTCTTCTTTCCTTTTGGCCAAAAGAAAAAAAAAAAAAAAGAAGAAGCTCTCTTCTTTCACTCTAAAAGATGTAGCTACTGACCTCTAACATTCCATGGCTCGACTCTAAGTAAAGATCAACCTGTGTTAATAAGCAAATTATAAGGGTGTAACCTATGATAAGTCTAGTGAGTAACCTTCCTATCAAACTGACAAGCAAGTCTATTAACAAGCATACAAACATATGATCAAACATGTGAAACAAAAGCAACATATACAATTGACTAGTAACTATATATAGCACGATTTCAATGCTCATCATTTTCTGGGCTAGGAAGTATTTAGGCACTTTAGGACTCAAGTACTAATACCTAAACCAATCCAAAATACTTTCACTTCTCAAATCTTTGCACTTGTAGCCTTCAAGGTATAGTTGTGAGGGGCTCTCATAGTCTACACTCACCTTTAAGTAGTAAGCATAGCTTTGTCTCAAGTAGAAGGCCGTATTCCTTAGAGTTTCATAGATCCTAAAGTTAAAGTAAGAACATGTCGTATGAGTACGTTGTACGAATATAAGCATATACAACATAATTCTCAAAATGTAAATCCAGCATGCATGATCACTCATCTTATTGCGTAGTGCTAACGCCCTTTTTATTATTTATGCAATAAGATGTAATACATGACCAGCTGTTAAGGCTTGGATATTTATTAAGTCTAATTCATAGGTGATCAAGCAATTATACCATAGACATTCTACAATCCTAGCAATTAATTGATGTAGCATCCTAGAATATTCTAATATCTCATTGTGTTTTATCAAACAATTGCTAGAAAGATCAATCACATGCAAATTCCCATAAATACCTTAAGCATACCAATTATACAAAAATTAAGATATTATATAGTACTACACTATAAGCAAAAATAGTAGTAGGATAAGGGTAAGAATACTCACTTAGCCATCGTGTCTTCACATTAAAGTATTCCTTAGGAAGATTAGTATCTAAGTCTAAGTCACTTGAAGAACATAAGTCTAGTAAGTATAATGCATATACTATACTTACTATAAGCTTAATTTGTAGTTTTGTACGTTAGTCAAAACATTTTCATTTTAAGTTAAAATTTTGCATTCTTATAGTCAATTTCACTCATTTTCCAATGTTCTATAATGTAGTCAAGTCCATATAGTGAGATGTAGGCTGCAACTTGTGATTTTGGCTTAGTCTTTTTCGTTGGTCAAAGGCTTGATTTGATTATTGTGGGATTTAGGCTTTATGTGGGATTTAGGGTTATGTATTGGCTATTGGACCACTTGTACTTGTTCTTAGGCCTTTAATTAAGTATTTTAAGGTTAAATATTTAAACGGTCCACTAAAGGTTTGGGCTAAGTCTTTATTTTAGCATTATGGGCAAAATGGGCTTTTTAGCTAGTTTTTGGGCTTAATGTTATGTCTAGACTTATAATGGGCTTCCTAGATCACCTATTGGGATTTTAAGGACTTTTGATTGGATCCTCAATAGATTGCTATAACTGCTATTCTATCCACTTCCATGGGCTTAAGTTTCACTTTTTGGGCATTTTTAAGTGTTTTGGGTTTATTTCACTATCTAGGACCTTAAAACTATGTCCAACATACTTTATTGGTCTTTTATGAGCCCACTAAATACTTAGCCTTTATTATGAATTTAGATCAGGTTATGTAATTTTATTAGGCTTTAAATCATGGTGTAGAGATGCGAGTCTTACAATTGAATGGACAAGTGTAATTAGAATGAATTGAATACACTAAGAGATTAGGTACTAATTTCTCCATATTAGGGTAACTTAGGTTGCCAACTTAATAGTGGTATCTAGGTTCTAAATGTGATCTTATGATGCTCTATTTAGGAGTGATTCTGATAGAGAGGGTTTCATGATTAGGAAAAGGCTATAGATGCGAGTTTAATCAATTTAGATTAGGCATCTCCATGGTCCAAGGAATAATTGAAATTGAATAGTTGCATAGAACTTGGTAGTAAATAATAACAATTTACTAAGGATCATGTGCATTTCTCCCAACTGATTCATGTTTGATTGTTTTAATTAGTTTTAGTTAATTTAGTTTAATTTATTTTATTGTTCTTGTTTTATTTATTATTCTTCATTCAACCTACGTATTTAATCACAATTATATTAGCATCGGTAAGTCAGATAATTGGATTTAGGGTAAATTGCTAGTGACTTTGGTTCTCACATGAACGGATCCCTATAGGATCGATACTCGTACTCATGTTCGTTTTAATTATACTATAACTTGACCAGCTATACTTGTTTGATGCTGATAAGCTCTCATAGCGGTTTTTCACTTATTTCTTAGGTATACCTCATGTTTCATCTACTATGTACTTAGTATCATACCTAAACTCTATTAAATACTCATATAATGATCTTGTACTACAGGATATGAATAGACATACAACTTTCATGCATGTTGAAGAAAAGCATTCTCTTGTTGATTCCAAACTCTAAAACTTATGTAAGTATAACTATAAGTTTAAACTATTATTAAGCTTAACTAACCTTAGGTAGATGAGAGGCCTCCCCTTTTTTCACTCAAATGCTAAGGTTTAGAGCTCCAAGTAAGGGGTCACGGTTGCTTGCTTGTATGTGGGGGTTAATGGCATGATAGGTGGTAGTTGTTTGATGGAGAATGGTAGTGGTGGTGGTAATGGTGTTGAAAACAAAGCTGAGATGGGGGTGTGAGGGTAGTGGTTTTAAAGGGCTTCTAGGTGAGCTTTTGAGTTTTTTGAAATGGAAGAAAAGAAAAATGAAGGAAATGGGGTGTTTGGGGAAGGGGATAGCTAGCCAAATAGAGTGGGATATGGGGGGGGGGGCAACTTTGTTATTTTAGGTAGTAAAGGACTTGTGCTTTAGGTTACGAAATGTAAATTGTAAGGATAACCATTTTAGGTAAAGGTCGGTCTCCCATTGGTATATAGTGCTTTAGTGCACCAAATATTACCTAACTAATTATCTTATCTTCTTTCTACTAATTACTCTTGGCTTTAGCTAATTAAAATATATAGGTTGATCATTTGATTAAGGAGTGGTTAGTATACCTAATCTTATTTCATACATTTGATGCCACATAGGGTATTTTTAGGATTTAATGTGTCTAATAGAATTGATTAAGTTAATTGATCCATATAATCTAAGTAATCAATGATATCTAGCAATTGGAACCAATCATTATTAACGAATCACAAAAAAAGAGGGGAAGTTAGGGTTTTAGTGAATATAGTTAAATAGTTTATATTTATGAATAGTTTGGCTACTTAATTAGGGTTCAATAAGTGAATAGGGTTTTTGACATTCAATTAGGGTTTTAGATGTCTTGATGGGGTGTTAGAGTCATTTTAGAGTTTCTTACGTATTAGGGTTTTCAATTAGGCTTTAAGGTTAGGCTTTTGGTCTTCGATTAGGCTTTTTGCTAATGTTAGGGTTTTTTTATCAATCAAGTTAAGTTTTTAGTTATTATATCTTGAGTGGTTTTAAGAATTATTTTGAAGCACTTCTATAGTTGCTAAAATCATAATTCTATATATGCATATCTATGAGTTTATGATTTTAGAAAGTTTTTTCGAGTTAACTCGTGTATAAAATTGTTTTCTTATAAAAAATTATATTTTTAACGGATTTTACATGTCAAAGTTGATGATGACATTTTTAATCAATTTTACCAATTTTACATATATGAGTTGAATGGCAAAAAATTAAAAGAAAAATGTAAATCTCATTGACTATTAAGGTATTAAATCATCTTTACTATCCTATTCTAAATTTTTTTCTCTTTCTTTTTTTCTTTCTCCTTCTCCTTCTCTTTCTCTTTCTCTTTCTCTTTCTCCTAGTCCCTTGTTCGATATTTATAGCCTTCATTCAGGCTCCAGATCTAATAGAAAAATTTATAAGAAAAACTATATATTTAATTTTATACTATTAATAACTCATAATGAGTTAAAACATTTGGTTCTCTTCAATTCATCGCTTTTTTCAAACAAAATAATGGAAAAAAGAAATTAGTTTCGACTTTATTTATCCTTTTTCATGAATGCTAGATTATAGATTTAGATTTTTTTTTTATGGAAAAGGGACTTAATTCTTTATTTGTTTATTTTCATAATGTATTTTAAGTTTTTTATAACTACTAAAAGCGTATCTATAGTTTTCTGAAAACTATTTTACATAGGTTGTAGAAACTTATATTTTTTACTTTTCAATTTTATAAACCCTCTCATGATTCTAGGTTGGATTATGAGTTTGATAACCTTAGACTTCCATGTCAATTCCAAGTTTGGATCTAAAAGTTTGCAAGGTTTACATTCAATCTATAATAACTTAATATGGAATTTTATGTAAAAGAAGCAACTTTAGTCTCAATCATATAAAATAAATGACCAAATTTAACATAAGACACACTAACAACTAATTATATTCCATTGCTTATTGAGTAGCCAAATCTCATAAATCTCATATACTAACAAGAAATTTAATTATAAACATCAAATGGTCTGATTTTAACATATTGACTATTTTTAAAAGCTATTTTATTCATAAACATCTTGTTAATAAATAATTTTATTCATGCATCATCAAAAAACTAATCTAATATATTTATTCATGTGGCAACAAAATTAACTTATTGTCCAACTAATAACAACAATTTATTTAGTTTACCCAATCTAACATATCATGCTTTTAAACATCAATCCTTAAACGTGTTAACACCCAAAACATGATGAATTTTATTCAATAATGTTAAAATAAGAAAACGAACATACAATTACATTTATTCACAACATCGACCTAAAATATACTTCAATAACCAATATGACCCTAAATATGCCAATAATAAAATTTGATTTATGACTAAGTGATTGACATGAAAAAGAAAATTATTTTAGTGATAACTAAATATACAAATATCTAGATTAACACCAATTATTAATATAACTTGTATAATTAAGATATAACAAGTGAGTGTATCATAAATGCAACATCATCGTGATCATTCTATGATTAACTCATTATTATGTATTTCTAAATTTACAAACCACTAACTTTTGTTATGAAAAGATTCATTTACATTCAAAACATGCAAATTACATATTAATTTATTTAGATGACTACACTGTTGAACATAATCCTATAGATCACATTTACAAATTATATCTTTCATCATCAAATAATCTATGCAATCATGCAAATACAAATATAATCTAGTAAACATATAACTCTAATGTTGCAACTAACAAACCTACATCATGTAATATCTAAAACACATCTAATCTAAAAATAATCAAAATATTATTTTCACAACTTTGTAATTTTTGTCATTTTTTGTGATAATTAAATGAATATACGAAATTGGCTAAATAGTAGAAAATATATCTTAATTTCATTAGAAAGCCTAAATTGATTAGGAACAAAAAAAAACCTAATTTTAATTGAAAGACTAAAATTGATTAGGAGCCTTAATTAGTTTATTCTAAAACAATGCACAATTTTCAAGACTAGTAATATCTTGTCTTTGTTTGTTATGTTTTCGTTTGACATTTTCTCTTTTTTTTTTCTCCTTTCTTTTTATTTTATTTTGATAAATATTAACTAAATAAATACAATAACAAAAGGAATATGTATCATGACCAGTACTAAAACCAAACACGTAGAGCTAGGGAAAGTTTATCGAATACACTTTGGCCATTGTTAGCTAAGGGTAGGGTCGTGAAATAAGGAAATCTTCATACAAACTCAATTAGTCACAATGTGTTCACACATCCATAGCATAATTTACACACACATAAAGGAAACAAATTAGGGAGTGGATTTTTCTTTTAGTATTTTCATTGACTTTCTTTTTTTGTAATGACTTCATTGAGCATTTATACATTGTAGAATATAAGGATTCTCTTGAGTAATTAAATATCTATTGTTATCTACTAATAATACAACTATAGAAGTATTGTCTATTACTAAGCTATAACCTATTTATTATATTTTTGATGGCCTAACTCAACTACTTAGCCCAAGCCCACTCTTCTTCTTTTACGAGATTTACTACAAATATTTCTACTTGATAAGACACACATACTTCTATCAACTTCACTTCCCTCTTGTCTCTTTTGTAACTTCTGTCCCTTACTAATGACTAAAAACCCCAATTCAATATATTTTCCCATGTCATCTTCCCCCTATCGAAGACCCCTTGCTTATAAGGTTAATTAGGAAAACTCAACTGCATGTTAGAGAAGAATTTCCACATAGCTTTAGTCTCACTTTACTCCTTCAAGTTAATTAAAATCATAGTATCAACCACATAACCTCATTTAACCATCTTTTTCCTTAAGATATCTTTTGATTCAAGAGCTTGATTTTCTTCCAATTTTGGTAGCACTTTGGAGTATTTCAGCTTTGTTTCCTAAATGTATTTCTTCAACTAAGATACAAGAATCGTGGAATGAACTATAGTACTTTCTGAAAGCTTTAATCAATAAGCCATGGCTCTAATCTTGTTAATTACTTTGTAGGGCTAAAATATTTTGCAGTTAACTCTTCTCCTCTATTTTTTCTGAGGGTATGCTTTCAATAGTATGAGATCTCCAATTTGAAAGGTTTGTTCACTACTCTTCTTGTTTGCACTCTATCGAAGCCTATTCTACAGTTGAATCTTTAGCATCCTTAGGGTTTCCTCCTTATTGCTTAGTGGTTTGTCCATTATGTAATTCCTAGTGTCTCTTAGCACATAAGATAAATGGATACGAAAGAAGAGAGGTTGGAGGGTTAGCTATACAACACCTTAAATGGAGTTTTCTTAATTCTTGTGTCACGCCCCGAAGCGGCAGAGTCGTAACAGCCCCCGCTGTGTAAACCATCCTAAGATAGAAGTTGGCCTTTGAACCACTATCTTAGACCTGATCTACACAAGGCGTCAACGACTAACCCGCTTTGAAGTAAACAGTTTGTAATTTAAATAAATCATTAATCTAAGAAAGTGAGGAAATATATATATGCTATAATTCAGCTATTGTAATTAAGGTTTACAATATTTCTCCGTAATATTTTTCCTAGTTGTTACATTATTCAAAATGAAAAGTTCAAAAGTAAAAACTTAAACCTTAAAAGTATGTATTTATTCTTCACATGTTTTTCCTCACTCCCTAGGATCCAGCAGTTGCTAGCTTCAGAGTAGTGGTTTGCCGCTTCTTAGCCAGCACCTGCATGACGTCTATAGGGATGTGAGCAACCACAGCTCAGTAAGTTAGGACGGAGGACTTAAAACTATACCAGAGACACAACAAGGTTTTCAATCACTTATTAGATGCAATGCATGCGTAAGCAAATGCCATCGCACGACGTTGTCCAGCCCGTCGTGAGATTAGAGAAATTGCGCCCGCTCTAATCCGGGTTGAGGAGTTGCCATTAATGCAACAGCTCACGACTAAACCCAGGCTTGTGTAATGGAGACCTTGCTCCTCCCGCGACTACCTTCGAACCACTGCCTTCACCCTCGCCGCGACCTCCTCTCCTGTCACTTAGTTTGAGTGAGGATGAAGAAGGGACTATTTTGCAATCCTGCGCTATCCCTTCCGAAGGGGTCGGTATTTGGCCGGAGAGTCCTAAGTTCCCCTAACGGGTTGCAATGCATGTCCGATTATGATTACTGGTCGGATATTTAATTAAGTCCAGTTTAGGGTGATCAATCATTTCATACAATTCATACAATATGTGCAGAGCAACAAATAGAATCATGGCATCACCCATAATCAAGCACATGCATACATTCAACTATCTAACAAGTACAACCAAGCATAATCTTAAGCCTCCAAAATACAGCATCGTATTAATCCCAACTTACCTCGACTCCTCGCTCACTCATTCGAGGTCCGATTTGCTCAGGCCATCGCCGATCATCCCTATAACACGAACGTGGTTTCAGCTTTTCATATAAATACTATAAGTTCGTTTTATCATATAACGCTTATTGTTAGGTTTTGTTTAAGGTTTAATATGCCTAATTATCTAGGTATTAAGTCTTTTACAATTATTCTAGGTTTGGGGTTAGGTTTAGGTTCGGTTTTCACATCGATTTCTAAATTGGGTTTTAGTTCGATTTCTAAATCCTAAATATGCTCGAATCGTAATGTGAAATTAATCACATTAAGCTCGAGTATCCAAATATCCTATTAGGTCTTAATTTAGTATTCTAAGCTATTTGGTACACGTTAGTCCTAATTAGGGTATCGGATTTGTTCCCGATGTGTAAAAATCTTACATTTTTAGATATTTACTTAAAATTAAATGTCATTTTAGATTTATTATTTTTCTGATTTCTATTATAATATTATCTAAATAACATTATTTTTTTAGATTTATTAATTTACACTTTTACATATTCCTAATTTCTTATATTCTTTACCTAATTTCCCTAATTATCCATATTTAGTGCCTAAAGGCTAGGATTAGGGTTCCACTACAGAGATTAACTTCCCTAAACATCTAATTAATATCCCAATCAGTAATTAACATTCTAATCACCTAATTAACCCTAAATCACCCAATTTTCCAATCATTTTAGGGCTAAAAATTAACTTAAAAATTTCGAAAATTCATTTTAAAAAAATGACTTCATAGCACTGTTCTACATCATATGAGAATCCTATAGAAAAATTTTGAGCTCCAAACTACACTCCTAAGCCTATTTATTTTCCGGTTTAATCATGCTCGGTTTTAAACAATTTGTTAAGGACCCTATATTTCCAGACATAATTAAACTAAATCAATATTTTTCCTTAAATCTAAATACAATAAAACCTCAGAATAACAAGTTTCATAATTTTCTGGGAAAAATAACTAATTTTACAAAATTATACAAGAATCGGGCTGGAATTTGGACTCACCGGTTCGGGTGGCTCCGGCCACCGCGGGCCGCCTGGCCTTGTCGGCCGGCCTGGGCGCTGCCACCACCGTGTGGTGGTGGTGGCCGTCCACTCCCAGCTCCTCGTCTGGTGTGGGTTCCCTTTAAAATCCCTAACTGCATAGTTTTTCTTATTTTTTTTTATTTTCTGGATTTTCTCTCGAATTTTCAACTCTCTTTAATTTTCTCTGATTTGTATCTATCCAAATGAGCTCTGTAATTTTTCCTGCTATTTATAGGGCTTTGTGGAATTTATTGTGCATTAAATGGGATAAGACAATTGCCTTATCCCTTGATTTTTGGCTTTTATGTTGACTTATTCTAATTGGCCGAATTTTTTCTTATTTTTCCCAGCTGCCACGACCCAATTCTGGATGATTCATGATTTTTCCTGATTTTTCTTGATTTTTCCTTAATTAATTATGAATTTTCTTTAAGCATTTAGTATTATTTTAGCACATTTCGCGTATTTTAAGTAATTATGCATATTTTTATCTACACGTAAATATATGTGGGGTACATGTGAATATTCCTAAATATTATTTTGGTCATTCTAAAATTTTTAGTATACATATAATCTATCTCTAGTAATTTTTCAGTTGTTAGATTATACTTTTTGTCTTTTCAGTAATTAGCAATTATTATGCTTAAAATTTAATAATTTTATAGTCTCCTATTTTATTACTTATTTTCTTAAATTCACGTTTACGGGGTCATTTTTACTAATATTTCTCTCAATGGTTTATAATTCAGGCTCGATCGGATCTTTCAGCCGATCGAAATCTTGAGTGATTGGTTATGGGGCTTACATCTTGTATGGTAATTTATATTATGTTACGATTCTAGCATTGCTGAAAATTGGCTGCATCTTTTTGGTCGTTCACTAGTTATATACCTTAAATATGTCCCAAACACATATTGACTTCCTTTGACTTTCCATTAGTTTGTGGGGTAGTCGGTAGTAGATTTTGATTTCAACCCATTACAACCCAAAACTCCTTCCAAAAAGCAATCACAAATACCAAATCCCAGTTACTAGCAATACCTTTGAGTGAGTCATGCAACTTATAAACATTGCCTAAAAATACTTGAGCCACTTGAAGTGCAGTGTAAGGGTGGCTTAAAGCAATGAATTGTGCATATTTACTTAGCCAATCAAGTACAACCATTATTATAAGAAATGGACAAAGCTAAATTTTAATTAAAAATTTCAACAAATTTTTTTTTTTTTTGCATTTTCTTAAATTTATTGTAAAACTAAATGCCCTTTCGATAAAAACCTAGAGAATGCAAGTAATAAGGACAAAAGGTTTCGATGGAATGTTTTACTACATAAGGTAATATTTTTGAACTTTTTCAATCCACTTGAAATAAAAGTATTTTGTTAATTAAAAATCTTATAAAAGTGCCAAAAAATATTCAATATTCTTAAAAAAAAAAAACCTTACTTCATCTTTTTGATGTACTAAAATATTTCCATACATCTTATCATTTGCATCCAATTGTTAAATTTATTAGAAAAATAACCTTTTTGGATAAGTTACAAAATAGAATGTATAAAATTGAGCTATTATAAAAAAAATAGAGGCGTATTATAGTAATTGATATGCCTTATGTTTTTCATGTGATTAACTATCACCAATATATTTAAAGTTAAATTGTTGTAGTATATAAATCTAGGAAGATGTTAGGAAGGACGTAGCATCACAGATATGACTGTTCCACTAGTAAGTACATTGAAAGAGTTAGGCTTTTCTTTAAGTAACATCTTAATTTGTCTAGAAGTCTGATGGTTGCGTTCAGTATCCTTTTTGATTAGTTACACGTAGAGTAGCACCCCATCTAGCTTATCAAACATCATCTATTTTGTATGGGTATTGCTTAAGGTTATAATACATAAATTTTTCTTATCATAAGGACTCAACATACCTAACCAAGTTAGTTGATCATTATAGAGGGCTAAATCTAAAGAAGGGGTTTTAAGCCCATTAATTGATCAAGTTTGACTCTTTGGCTAAGGTGATAGGACTCATAGAGTCAAGCTCATGAAAATTAGGATGATTAAGGGAGATTTAACATGATAAAACTAGAGTAGGGCACATAGGATCAGTTCATCCGATCCAATCTTTCTTAAGTTGGCTTATACTAAGAAAATAAAGCCTTATTGGGCCTAGGACCCATAAACAAAGTCACTTGAGGTTTATTAATGGAAAGGATTAACTCTAACTATTGGTCATCATTGTAATTCGATGGATGGGATCAATAGTCATCTCCTATAAATACCTCACCCTCTTACTCATTTGGATAAGAGAAAATCTTGCATGAATGTTGTTATGTTGCTGATTCTTACCTTAAAGAATTAAACACCTAAATTATCTTAAGAACACAACTCAATTTGTCATTCATCATGGAGTTTGATGTTATCGAGTGCCTCTACCTTTCATGACTCATGTTAAAGCCTTATTGAGATTGCGTCCTCCACTCCGTATTTCTCTCCTGATCATCTTGTACATGTAACTTAAGCTGTTCCCCTTAATTACGTATAGCATGACTCTATATGTTGCACATATGTAACCTTTCATATTTAGATCTCACACCTACAAACATAAAGTCTCAACTATAGATGAGAGATATACGCAACAACAGTGAAGGGATTGTAGATAAAGTATATCACAAAATGTGGAAAGACATTACTAGAGATTGTTTGGACATTAGGATAATGATTTAGATAGTGAAGAGGTAGAAGAAATGGATGATTAGAGTGATATATTTGAAAATGCAAAGCGCATGGTGAATCTTGTATGTTTGCAGTTATCTCCTCTCTTAGCTATTATTAGACGATGAATCTAAATGTTAGTAGCCAAGAATTGGTGAAAAGTTTCAATGGTTGGTTATTCTTTTTTAAAAGCTCGTTTACGTATGTGCCTTAAGCTTTGTAGCCTTATATATTCTCGTAGAAATGATTTGTAGGTTACATCAAAGTAAGAGTGGGCTTGCCTATCACCTTTAGGTGGAGGTAAAGACCCCTAGAACTTGAGAGTTATATAATGGTGGCCTGTCCTAATTTCTTATGGTGACTTAAGTCCGATTGCATCTATGCATGCATGTATGGTACTTAAAAAAAATTAACCCTTATATCCCCAAAAGTTAGACCCATTGGGTCAAGTCCTTCCTAGTAAACTTACATCACTAAAACCCAGTTAGTAATACCATTTACAATAATATATAAAATAAAACAAAGAGAAAAATTAAAACAAAGGCCCATTAATTAACTTTTTTTTTTTAATTCCTATATAGCTAGCCTAGTAGTATCTTTAATGGAGTTGTTAATTCTATTGAATCCTATTTTGATTTTTCTTAATTTAGCTTATATTAATCTTAGGTGGTTTAATAGAGATTACTCAAGACAAAATTAAGGAAAACATTTTTCTTTAAAAAATATTGAAAAATAATTTTGAAAAATTAATTTTAGAGTTGCCAACCAATAAAAATGCTAACATTTTTGCTTATTTTTATATTTTTATAAAAATTATAAAAATGAAGGCTAATTAATTAGTTTTTTCTAATTTCTACATCATGATTTGGTCTTAATAAGTTATCCCTAAAATTCATTTTTTTTTTAAATATTTTTAGCCAATTTATTTTTATTAACAAAAAAAATCCTTAGAAAACTCTATTTTTATTCCCAAATAAAAAAAAAACTAAAGAAAACCTAATTTAAAAAAAAAAAAAGATTTTTTTTAGAAAAGATACTATGCCACAAAATATCTTTTTTATAGAAAAATCTCTAAAATATTGATAAACTTTTAGATTCGAACTTAGAGTTAAATATAAGAGTTAATAGGTAATCCTTAAAATCACTCAAGATATAATAATAAATAATATAATAAAAAATCCTTAAATAAAATAATTGAACCTTAAATAATAAGCCATAAAGCCTAAATAAGAAGTTCAAAAACCCTAAAGAGGGTAAAACCTTAATTATACGCATAAAACCCTAAAAACCTTAGTACAAGAGAAACCCTAAAATGATCGGAAATTATCAATATATTGAATAAAATCTTAATTAGAAGTCCAAAACCTTAATTCAACTAATAAACCTTAAGTATATCCCTAAACTACATGTTGATAACAAATAATTTCTCCAATTGCTTGGAGATCTTAAATCGCCAATCTAGTACACGATTTGAAAACTTTAATTGATCCCAAATAATAGAAGACTCTAACAAACAAAGTAATATAAGTAAATGAATTTTATTAAAGCGATAAATTACCTAATTAAGTATAATTGTGATTAATTAGCTTAATTACCCCTTAATCCATATACCAACCCCATTCTTCTTAATTAAGAAATGGATAAGAACAATTAAGGAGACAAGACAAAAATGCTAATTAGACAATTAAGATATTTTGAGACAAACTCTTGCTAAATCAATTAAAGGGTCAAGAGGCAAGTTGTTCCCCCTTGATCATTGTACCATTTTAACCAATTAAAGCAAAATGTTGTCCCCCCTTATCCTATCCTCTTTATTTGTAATTTCACCTACTTAAAACCTTCATTTGAATCCATTCTTCACTTTTAGAAAACCATAGGATACTCTCTTAAGAAACCCAAACAAAAAGAGAAGAAAACAAAAGAAGCTATTGCACTGCTCAGTGTACCTTAGTGCCTTTTGGCTTTACCACAACCATACACCATCAAATCATAAGCCGCCACCAAACGATTACACACGCACTTTGTTTTCTCATGACAAACATTACATTTCAAAGGAGCTTATTTTGACTTCATTTTTAAGTGAAAAAGTTAGAATACGTGCAAGCTAACCTAAGGTAAGAATCACCTAACTCGACTTTCTTATTCACATAAGTTATACCTATGATATCTTGAGAGTTTAGGATTATAAATACTAGATAAACATGTTATAATCATATACATATCATTTTAGAGCTATATAATTATACATTCATTCATGTACTTAGTTAGTTTGTTACTTACATTTTAGAAGCGTAGGAGATAGTTTTATGTAGAGATCTTGAAAAGATGTTGATAAAACTTCATGAAACTCAAAGTACCATCCATGCCACCCTTACCATGATATGTATCCAACTTGTTTTCACCATGTTATGTGATATTATTAGCTTAAAATAAGTAGGAATGTAATTAACAACAAGGAAAATACATTAGAATAAGTGTTGGATGGATAGAGTTTAAGAAATATGTTGAGCCTAGTTTTTTCCTCTTGGTTTTTATAAATTAAGTCTTCTTTAAACTAATTAATATTCAACCCCACTCATTTAATACCGATCCTCAACTAGGGTTTAAAGAAAACCGATTCTTTTAACTTTGAAAACATTTTAGAGTCACCACTCAATCGAAGTTAAGAAAAAGAGTTAAGTTATAACCAATTAGGTGGATTGATTATAATTTATCTACTAATCTTTTGATAAAACCAATTTTTATTAAAACAATTTTTTGGAAACCAAAGATCTGGATCTAGAGGCTAAATTTTTAAACCCTAAACGAGTATCACTTTTAATCTTTCCAAATTTAAATTTACCTTTCAATATACCCTTATAATGATATTTATTTACAAGCTATAATTGAAATTATGCCTATTTACAAAAAATAAGGATTTACAGAATTAACTACTAAAGAGGTAAAATAATTTTTTTTCATTTTTTAAGTTGCTCCGTATGTACGGGTGCTTACGTACCTATGATTCACGATCAGATTTCCGTAGTTTGTTCTAAAAATATTAGTGGGTTGATTGATTTTAAATTTGGAAAGTGGTAGAATTTACGTTTCTCAACGATTTCGTTTTATGACAAAAACACCCAAAAGAAAAGGGTCCTAATTTGGTGATTTTATTTTTAAGAAAATTCTAAAATATTTTAATTTTTGAAAAAAAAAGGTCCATTTATTTTTATTTATTTTGAAAAAAAAAATTTTTAGGTGATATAACTTTTTCGAAAAATCTCAAAATATCTAAATACAACTTTTCATGAAATATACAATTATCATGGCTAACATGCCTAAACCATAGAAAAGAAGCCTAATTATAAAAAGGAAGCCTAAACCATAGAAAAGATAGTTAATCATAGAAAAGTTGTCTGAATTATAGAAAACAAGCCAAAAGAGTTTATTTATTTTATTGAAAAAAGGATTTTTCTAAGAGAGAGGAAATCTTTATTTTTCATTATTATAATTTTTTTACTTTTTTTATTTTATATTTTTTACTAAAACATAAAAATAAGTAAACCAAACAAACTAGGCCTTTTTCTTTTTTTTTTCTTTTTCCTTCTTTTCTTTTTCTTCTCTTTTTTTTTCTTTTTCATTTTTTTTTCTTTTTACAATTGCAAATAGAATACAATCATAATAATAACAACAATAACAACAAAAAAAAAAAAAACAAAAAATATGATATTACAAAAATAAATAAAAAAAGTAAACAAAATACGAAAAAAAAAAACACAAATCAAAACTAAAGTCGAGCCAGGCCAAGCTGAAGTTTACATGACTCCTAGAAAAAGAGGCTATGTAGAGAGAGAGAAAGAGGCATTGTGAATGGATTTAAGTAATTATGAGTGATGAGTTGATGGTTTGTAGTGAAATGAAATCTTTTATTTATAGGTATTATGGTCGAGTTAAGGATGGAAAATATTAAATGCAACATGATTTTCTTCCATGTTTGGGTTAGGCGAACCTGGAAAATATGTGATCTTAAATACAAAGCTGCATGTATGGAAGTGTGTCCAACGTGCATGAGTGTGCTTACTACACTTAGTAGTGAGTTAGTAAATGATGTGGCCCGTGACATGATGATGAAGTGACGATGACATGGTGATGAAGTGAGAAAAGAAAATAAAAGATGCATTTTATACCTTCCATTGATTAAACCCAAGATCTCCAAGTCATATGCAATATCAAGTCCGAGTACTTATTCAACTAGGCTGTTGGTTTTTCCTTATTCATATGTGCAACAAATTGTACATATGGACTAAGTTAACCTAGGCTAAATTGAAATATATGCCCAGGTCCAATAACCCTTTCTTTATTTTATTTAAATTAAAAATTATATTCTACTAAACTATCTAAAAGATTTATTATTTTCTAAATCTTCTATTTTTTGTATTTTTCTAAATTTCATATTTTTGTGACTTTTTATAAATTTCTTATTTTTTGGGGCTTTTCTTATTTTTCTAACTTTTTTACATTTTTCCTAATTTAGGACCCTTTACCTTATTGAAAAAATAAAAAGGAGTAAAAATTAGGTGTTTATGATCACCCCTCTTTGTGATGAAGTTTAAATAAAACTTTGCCACAAAAACGAAAGAGACATTATTTTTGCCTTAAGGGTGATTTTGACCTAAGAAACACAATAAATAGCTAACTATCCTAGACTTGATCCATTGGGAATTTGGTGAAAAGTTTAAAGTGAGAGGAGGTGCTCTAAGGGCTAAAAAGAGGCAATGAAGCCTAGTTATGCCCTTTTAGGCTTATTAACCTAGGCGGGAGCATCTCTTGAAGATTAGCAACCCTAAGCTAGAATTAATTTGAACACCCTAGTTGTACCCTTCCTGAGCTTACAAACCCAAGCGAAAGTATCTCTTAGGGACTAGCAACCCTAAGTTGGAATCGATTTAGAAAACCTAGTTGTGCCCTTTTAGACTCTCTAACTTAGGCGAGAGCATGTCTTAGTGATTAGTAAACCTAAGTTGGAATCCATTTGGAAAACCTGGTCATGCCCTTTTAAGCTCATTAACCTAGGCAGGAGCGTCTCTTGAGGACTAACAACCCTAAGCCGGAATAGATTTGAAAAACCTAGTCATACCCTTCAAGGCTCACTTACCTAAGCGGGAGCATCTCTCAAGAATTAACAACTCTAAGTTGGAATCGATTTGGAAAACCTACTCATACCCTTCTAGGCTTACTTACCTAGATAGGTATGCCTCTTAAGGATTAGTAACCTTAAACTGGAATCGATCCAAAAAACCTGGTTATGCCCTTTTGGACTCACTAACCTAGGCGAACGCGTCTCTTAGGGACTAACAACCCTAAGCTAGAATCGATTTGGAAAACTTAGTGACCTAGGTAGAAGCATCTCTTAAGGACTAGTAACCCTAAGCTAGAATTGATTTGGAAAACTTAGCCTTACCCTTTTAGGCTCACTAATCTTGGTAGGAGCATCTCTTAGGGACTAGCAATCCTAAATTGGAATCGATATGGAAAACCTGGTCATGCCCTTCTAAGTTTACTAAGTTAGGTGGGTGTGTCTCTTAAGGACTAACAATCCTAAGTTAGAATTGATTTAAAAAACTTGGTCATGCCCTTTTGAGCTCACTAACCTAGGCAAGTACGTCTTTCGGGGACTAGCAACCTTAAATTGACTTTAGAAGAAGTGCCTTTATGGGCTTACTAAAAAGAATTGATGAAGAGAAGCGCTCTATGGGCTCGTTAAGAGGAATTGATGAAGGGAAGTGCCTTACGGGCTCACTAAGAAGAATTGATAAAGGGAAGTGCCCTACGGGCTCGCTAGGAGGAATTAATGAAGGGAAGTATCTTATGGGCTTGTAAGGAGGAATTAATGAAGGGAAGCACCTTATGAGCTTGCTAATAGGAATTGATGAAGAGAAGTTCCCTAAGGGCTTACTGAGAGGAATTGATGAAGGGAATTGCCCTACGGGCTTACTAAGAGGAAAGGGAAGCACCCTACAGGCTCATTAAGAGGAACGATGAAGGAAAGCACCCTACAAGCTCGCTAAGAGGAACTAATGAAGGAAAGCACACTACGGGCTCATTGAGTAGAATTGATGAAGGGAAGCACCCTACGGGCTCACTAAGACCTTAAAGAGAGTTTAATGGATAGAAGATGGGATAGTGCTTTAAGATTTAGCTCACCCTAAAAGAGAGGTCATCACTTTAAGAGTTAGCTTTAACGATAGTGAAAGATGTGAAGTGAGGAAATTAAACTCGTCCGAAAAACTACTTAATTCAAAAAGTATTTACAGATAAATCCTTTAGTGAAAAACATTGGGGATACTTTCCTTCATTTAGGAAGAGTGAGAATAACCCAAACAATTATGGTCAACTTTTTGAAATTAGGTGTCATGGATAGAAAACTTGGCCACTTAGATCGACGTAGACTTGGATAAAAGATTTGTAACAAGCCTTTATTTTCTCTCTCTCTCTCTCTCTCTCTTTTAAGTTTGCTAACGGGTAAAGAACCTTCTCTTGATAATCACATGGAGCCTCTTATGTTCTCCCTGACCTTGATGCTGAGTCGCTTGTAAGGCCTTATGATTCCAAACACCCCTATTTTTAAGAATAAGGTAACTCATGACTAGTTTAGTTGAAGAGGACTTCCTTGCAAACTCTTGATCCAGATTACACTCTTAACTATAGTCTCAAAATTATAGTCCATTTTGCATATGATACACCTTGATCAATTCATTAGGTCTTTTTCGGTTCAATCATTGTGAATTTAGGCTTTTAGTCAAAAGGTTTCTAAAGAGGACTTATGAGAAGGTCTATTTTAAAAGATTTACTTATTTAACTCAAGTGTATAAGTCAAGAACCTTTTAAGAAAAGTGAGAAGTATGCTTGCCCCAATTTTAAAAACAAATTTTATTAAAGATAAATTATCTTTCAAGATCGAAAGAGCTTCATTAAGTAAAGGTGGTATTATGGGTGGGAAGGTCTTATGTTTGTAGCTAAGGATGTGTAAAAAGGCTTTGTGTCTTGTAAGGCTCATGAGATGGGCATAAAGGCTTTGAGAATGTTTAAGCTTTAATTATGGGCCTATAGTCTCTCTTCAATTGGAGCTTTTCCTTTTATACACAAATCTCGATTTTCAAGCTCTTGTTTTTTTTTTTTTTTCATTATTTTTCTTATTTTCTTCTCGCTCTCTTTTTTCTTTGCACCCCTTCTTTCTTTATTTATCATTTTACCCCATCATTTCTTGCTCTTCTTTTTTTCTTCAGCCTAGAAAGTGAATATTCATATTATCGAGTCTTTGCCTTTGAGAGATTTAAAACCCTAACCCATAGATTTTGAGTGTATAAGCTCAGGTGAGGTATGTGTGGTCTTGAGGTGTTTGGAAAAGGGTTGGTTTGTTTTTCATGTCGAAGAAAGATAACTTATCAAAAATAAAATTTTTCTTTGAATTAATGTTATTGAGACAAACATAAACCAATTTTATCCTTCTTTCCTAATCAATTACCTTAACCTCTGAATTAACCCATTGTGAGGTGGTTTTTGACAAGGTTCAAATTTGAAAGTCTTCAAATTTGTGCAACGGGTTTAATAATGGATAGCTATGTTTGGAATTTGAAAACGAATGTCTAACTTCACTTTAATCTGCATATCAAATTCAAAATCGACTTCCTTTAAGGAAATAACCTGAAATGTCCTCATTTTGATGTTGCTTAACTCTCAAAGTTGTTTTTTTTTTTTCTTTAGAGGTTAGTGTGTGGGATGGAGTTTGCCTCTTTTCATTCTAAAACCTTTTAAAAGTGAATTACCGCTTCCTCAGGGAGGGATTTATTTGTCCCGATGTTAATAACACTATGATCATTCAATTGAAAAGGCAATAAGGTTATATTATTCTAGTTGTTACAAAGCCATTAAAAAAACAGACTTTATTGAAAACAACTTAATTCCACTTTGCCCCTACCTTAACTTCCTCCATTTAAGCATCCAACTACTTAAGACAACCCATGAGCTTATCAAAAGGCATTGGTATATTCAAAAGAAATGGAGCCTTAGACGTCTCAATTAAACTACCCCATGACTTGAAGAAGGACTGATTTGTTGTAGCTTTGGCAGAATGACTTTTGCATCAATTAGGTCTTGAATCCTGTTCTTCAATCTTGATGCGTCTCCAGGGTTGGACATACAGAGAAGCACTATAACAAAGCGAACCAGAAAAAAAAAAAAAAGAAAAAGAAAAAGCTCGCAAAGCCCAAGCAACTATCGAATGGATGTAACGCACCACTTGATCCTACTCGGCCTACAATCCGTTAGATATAACACCCCGGTCTAAACTGTAGGGTCACTCACTACTACTCCTTATTAAAGGGAATAGATAAGAGTTGAATGATAACAATAATACTAAGGTTGCTCAAAATGAGTAATTTCTGTATTGAAGAGATGATTCTCACATTCAAGAAAGTAAGGGTTTATATACCCGTCTACTAGGGTTATTTTACAAGTATGAAAAGATAAAAGGGTATTTTACAATTAGGTTACATAAGACATACTATAAAAGGGTAAAAGAGACAAAGAATATTCAGTATAAAAAATAAAGAATCATTCTGGAATACCATGTTAAAAGACACGTGTCGCTTGGCATTTGGATAGGAGAAATATGGTACAAAGTAAGTGGAAATAGAGTAATGCTTGTGGTTAGGGGCTAACTTGATGTAGACTAGGTTAGGGACCAATTAGTTCTTCTAAAGAGAAGTCGACTTGATTCGGGATTGGATTCTTATGGTCATATCAAGAGCTTGCCTCGATTACTCTTAGGCTGTCTCTTAGGATAAAGCATTGTTGCTAAATAGGGGCGGATCTAATGTACGTTAGGATTCGATAGTCAAGTCGGCATGAGATCAACTTGGGATAGGAATCCCCATCTTGATTATGGCCTAGAGCTAGTATCCTCTGAGTGAGTCCCTAGAGTTCTTTAGCTTGGTTGTACGTGATCAGTCTGAAGGGTTAACTCCTATCATCTGCTTGGGGGTTAGAAGGATTTGTCCTCAAACCTGGAGCGGTCTTTACTCTTTCTTTTGGGGCATTCGCAGGGTCTTCTTCTATTGGTTAGTAAAGGATCAGATCAAACACATTGATGGTGGAAGAAACTCCATAATCATCAAGCAACTTGATTTGGTAAGCGTTACGGTTGATTTTCTTCAAGACTTTGAACAAACCATCAGCTCGAAGAGATGGTTGGTTTTGTCTTAAGTGTAAGAATCATTCTTCGCTAAGATGTATCCATACCAAGTCTCTTAGGTGGAAAGAAATAGTTTAGTGGCCTCGGCTACCAATTTCATGCTGCTTCTTATTGAACTTGGTGATCTTCCTAGTTACAAACTAGTATAGCTCATGTAATTCTTGGGTTCGGTTGACTCCATGTTGACTACTGGGGTGCCGATTATGTCCAAGGGAATAGTGGGATTAAGGCCATAAATGACCTTAAATTGAGTCTTCTTAATAGTGCTATAGATAATCCAGTTTTATGTGAACTTCATAACGGGTAGGTATAGATCCTAATCCTCTAAGTTATTCCTGACAGCAGCTTTGAGTAGATTGCTTAGTATCCTATTTACACTTCAGTCTGGTCATTAGTTTGAGGGTGGCTACTGGAGTTGAATATAAGTTTGGTTCCAAGTCTTCTCTAAAGAGTCTTCTAAAAATAGCTTAAGAATTTTGTGTCCCAATTTGAGACAATAGTCTTTGGTACCCTATGTAGTCGAACAATCTCCCATAAAAACAAATCAACAATATATAGAGCATCATTAGTTCGTTGGCATAGAATGAAGTGCACCATCTTGCTGAAGTGGTCCATTATAACAAAAATAAAATCTATGCCTATGGATGTCTAAGGCAACCTTAGGACAAAGTCCATGTTGACGTTGGCCTAAGGTGAGGTTAGTGTTGGCAGTCGAATGTGTTCTCCATGGGGTTCTCTCTTCCCCTTTACACGTTTGCATACTTTACAACTACTAATCACCTTATAGACATCCTTGGCCAAACCTGACCAGTTAAAGTTCTCCCTCAACAGATTGGCTATCTTGGTTTCCTCAAAAAGACCAGATAATCCTTTACTATGAGCTTCCTTAATTAATAGCTCACGTGTGGAACAATTTGGCATGCATAGCCTTCAATCCTTGAATAAGTAGCCATCCTTGAGATAATATCCCTTGACAGCAATTCTATCCTTGTATTGTTCTATGATGGGGCCAAAATGAGAATCATGAGCATACTGCTTGGTAATTAGTGAGAATCCCAAAAATTTTGTCTACAAAGTGTTCAGTAGTGTTTACGTCAAGATAAAGCGTCAGTGACCACATTTGCACTTCTTTTCTTATACCAAATGATGTTTGAGAAACCTTCCATGAACTCTAACCACTTGGCTTGCCTCTTCGAAAGCTTGTTTTGACTCCCTAAATGCTTTAGAGACTCATGGTCTATATAAATAACAAACTTTCACAGTAGCAAATAATATTGCCAAACAGTAAGGGCTCGGTAAAGAGAGTACAAATTTTTCTCATACACAGAATGGTTTAAGGCTAACCCATTCAGTTACTCACTGTAGTAGGAGATAGGTCGTTGCTCTTACATCAGGATAGTACCAATTCTGACTCTCGATGCATCGTATTCTAATTCAAAGGGCTTATCAAAATATGGCAGTGATAAGATAGGTGTCGAGGTGAGTTTTTCCTTGATCACTCTAAAGCTCTATTTAACTCAGTCATTCCACTTGAATCCTCCACTCTTCTTAGTCAACTCAGTCAATGGGGTAGCTATTATGCTAAAGTCCTTAATAAATCTCTTATAGAAAGAAGCTAGGCTATGGAAACTTCGAACCTCAGTGACATTCTTTGGCATCGGCCATTTTAGAACAGCTTGGACCTTCTCCTCATTTGCCTAGATTCTTTCCCCTAACACTATAAACACTAGGAATATCACTTTTCTTTAGCAGAACATACACTTCTTCACATTTTCGTACAACTTCTCAATTAGCACAATGCTAAATACTTTACGAAGATGTTGAACATGGTCATTTAGGTCGGCATTGTATACCAATATATCATCAAAGTACATGACCATACATCTCCAAATTAGGGGTTGCATTATATGGTTCATTAACCTCATGAATGTGCTTGGCGCATTAGTAAGTTTGAACAACATAACCAACCATTTGTAGAGTCCGTGCCTAGTCTTGAAGGTAGTCTTCCATTCATCGCCCGACCTCATGCGAATTTGGTGGTAGCTACTTCATAGATCAATCTTCAAAAATATCTTTGCACCCTGAAGCTCATTTAACTTGTTATCAAGCCTTGGTATCAGGTATTTGTATTTAACAATAATTTTATTGATTACTCGGCTATCGATGTACATGTGCCATGAAACATCTTTCTTTGGAATGAGTAAAGTTAGTACAGCACAAGGGCTTATGCTCTCTTTCACATATTTTCGCTCTATGAGTTCGTCCACTTGTCTTTTTAGCTTGGCAACCTACTTAAGGTTCATCCTATATATAGGTCGGTTCGGTAGGGCGATGCCTGACTGTAAATTAATACAGTACTCTATACCGTAGATTAATGGTAGTCCTTTAGGTAGTTCTTCCAGAAGCAGGTCAGAAAACTCATTTAGCAAGCTTCAGATCTCTTCTAAAACATCTTGTAATTCCCTCATCTCCAACAATCTCCTCACCAATAGGAACATCGGTTCATCAGCCTTCTTAGTAAATCGGAGCACTTTCAGCTCATAACTAAGGTCTTCTTCTTACTAGCTCGGGTGAGCTAGTTAAAGGGCATCAACACTATTTAGTAAAGCAAGAGATCATACATAGATGGATCCATATTGATATTATATGTTGTGATTATTTGTCATAGAATATATTCATGTGATATATCCTTGCCTCGACCGTTAGGATCTACTTAGCTCTAGGGAGTGCCACCTTTCACTTGTGGCTGAGCCGTATCTACTATTAAGGGTGCTTATATTGTTAAGAGAACTCATATTGGGCATAGATGCCTAAGTCCTAACGTGCCTAAATACTTCTTAACCCAAGCAACGATGGGTGTAAAACTGTACTATATGTAATTACTGGTCGACTATATATACTGTTTGCATTGTATATGCTTGTACATACATTCATATGTTTGATAAATAACTTACTTATTATTGTTTGATGGTAAGGTGGGAAGGTTACTCACTAAGTTGAATGTAACTTACCCCCCAATAGTTTCTTTTACAGATCTTACAAAGCTAGGGTTGGGCAAGGATTCAAGTGTAAAGTGCTCCATTAAGCTGAGAAAGTAGAATATAAGTTTAGAAAAGCAAGTAGTGTAGTCAAATTAAACTTTTAAGGTATTTAGTGACCTTATGATTATCAAGATATAGATACCCCTTTCTTATTATTTGGTTGGTGATTCCAACTTTCTGTGGCTTTGGCTATTGTAGAATGTTGGATCACTTATAGATATATGTATATATACATACATACATATACGTGCACACATACATACACATAGGTAAGCGGATGTTTGTAAAATGAATAGGCACCCTTAGAAACCCATTAGTTGGAGCCTTACAACCTCTAACTTGTAAAGCAGTCTTTATATCATAGATGCACACATGATATGAAGATTTTAGACTAAACTACTAGGCCCCCTTATAAGGCATTACAGGAGAAGTATCAGAGCTCTAGGTTATCAAAGATAGGACTAGCCTATCAAATGGTGAGATTGGGTAGAACCTAGGTAGAAGGAATAGAATAACAAATAAAAGTCTTAGACTTTAGCATTATATATCTCTATCTACTTCTGTCTATCACCCTAAGATCTTTAATACTTGCTATGAGAATACTGTTACAAATGAGTCTTATGAACTTGTTAAGGCAATGTAAAATGTTAGAAGTAACATCAATAATAATGCCAAAGATGGTAATAGGATAATGCGTATCCGTGAAACATGTTAAGGAAATTGTAATAAACACCAAAACCTATAGTAATCATGACTAAGCCTTCGAGTTGAACTTGCTTAAGAGAAAGATGGAAGTGAAACACCAAAAGGGACATAGATACTGAAGTAAGTCCCACTTATGTAGATAGAAGTGTGTAGTTAACCATTGTATCACCTTCATAAGGGCCACTAAGTACCTAAACCCTCTACCTGACACTACAAGCCTTACACCCAACAAGAAAAGGACGATAGTAAAACCATCGAGAATTAGTAAGCAATTACATGGAATCTTAAGATGGTCCAAAGGATAATTTACCCTTAAGGTTGCCTAGCTATAAGTCAAAATGTGTAGATTTACTAGTAGAAAAGTGGAAATAGCATGTATAAATGAATGGAATCATATTTAATTGAAAGATGATATGCCTAGTAAAGTAGGCATACGTGATGTGAAATTGGATGATTTGGATGAATGAATTGTTGGATAATATTAACATAAAGAAAAATGTCTTGATAGGATCATGGGTAATGTAGATGAACAGGGTTACCACATTACACCAAAAGACCAAGGTAGCTTAGATCATATGAAGGATATATCAAAGGAGGTAAAACCATCAAGGAAGAAGTTTCCCAACTTTGTCCAGGTAAATAGCTTCTTCATGGGAAAGAGAAATGACCCCCATGAGGTAAAACACTGGCTAGCCTAAGTCGGGCTATCATTTAAGGCTTATGAGATACCTGAAGACTTGAAGTTGACTTATGGCACATTTATGTTGCAACATAATGCCAAAGTGTGGTGGAATTTTAAGGAATGAGCCTTGCTTAAACCCATCACTTGGAGTGAATTTATAAGAGAGCTACAAAAGGAATATAACCCAAATCATAAAGGAAAAGATTGATTGAGGAATTAGGGCCATCAACAAGTGAGTCAACAACAAAGAAGCCATTCCAAGTAAGTTGCTGGAAATGTGGCCAAGAACATTGTTCAAAAGATTGCCTACAATTAAAGGGTAAGTGTTCTTACTGTGGAAGGGCTAAGCATAAAGTGAAAATGTGTTTTAAAAGGACGAATGTAGTAGTGTGTCATAATTGTGGGAAGTACAGTCACAACATCTCTAAGTGCTACTAGAGGTGAGATGCTTAGAAGAAAATGAACAACCATAAAAGGAGCCTAAAGGATAAGTATAATTATTATGGGAAGGCTATATGTTTCCACAAAAATTATATGAACTTATCATGATGGTTGGAAGTAGTGACTAGATTGTATTCTTTATGGCTGAAAGTTTGATGATAATATAAATGAATGCTCATATAGATCAAAGAATTAAGGTCTCGTGCATGCAAAAGAAGGATAACATAAGAGTATTAGGACGAGAGATTGTTGTTGTCAAGTTTAGAAGATGAAACTTATTGTAGGGGGAGGGGGAGGGGGGTGCGTTGGTGGGGAGGATGTAAACCTTATGAATTTCCTAGATAGGGGATTGGAAGTTAATAAGATTTCCTGAAAGATAACCTTAGTGTTAGCAAGATAACTAACCTTAAACCTAAGAGACTATTCTCAAAAACCCAAACTTAAACTCCTAAAACCCTAAATGGAATTCTTAGCCCTAGTTTGACCCCTATACTCAAAGCCTTAAAATTCTATAAACAAATGCCAATAACTACTGTTAACTCCCAAGTCAAACTAATCTAACGAAACTAACCCTAAACCCCAATGGGAAAGAGACTGATAAGTGAAGCCCACGAGAGCACCCTGAAATTGACAAAGGGTAAACTAAGCCAAAAATGAATATTGATATAAATAAACCTAACAATGAATTCAAAATCTTAAAATGAATACTATAGCCTTTAAATGAACCTTTGATTTGAACTTATGGAGACAATATAAACCTCGTAAACTTTCAGATTTGAACTTGTAGTCAGATACAGCAGTTAATAGGTAATCCCTAGAACTACTTAAGATATAATAATAAAATCTATAAATAAAATGATTGAACCTTATATAATAAGCCATAAACCCTAAATGATAAGTTAAAAAACCCTAAAGAGAGTAAAACCTTAATCATATGCGTAAAACCCAAATAGATAAGAAACTCTAAGATGATTAGAAAATATCAATATACTGAATAAAACCTTAATTAGAAGTTTAAAAACCTAATTCAACTAAATAAACCCTAAGTATATTCCTAAACTATTTGCTAATCACAAATAATTTCTCCAATCACTTGGAAATCTTAAATCGTCAATCTTATATACGATTTGGAAACCCTAATCGATCTCAAATGATAGAGGAATCTAACAAATAAAGTAATATAGGTAAATAAACTTAATTAGAGTGATAAAATATGGAAAGACCTTAGTTACACCCTAATTAGGCTTAAATTATTTAATTAAGTATAATCACGATTAATTAGCTTAATTACGCTTTAATCCATCTACCAACCCTAGTCTTCTTAATTAAGAAATGGATAAGATCAATTAAGGAGATAAGACAAAAATGCCAATTAGACAATCAAAATATTTTGAGACAAACCCGTACCAAATCAAATAAAGGGTCATGGGGTAAGTGGTCCCCCTTTGATTATTGTACCCTTTTAACCAATTAAAGCAATATCTTGTCCCCTCACATCTTGCCCTCTTTATCTATAATTTCACTCATTCAAAACCCTCATTTGAATCCATTCTTCACTCTTAAAGAACCCTAGGAACCACTCTCAAGCAACCTAAACAAAAACCAAAGGAAAAAAGGAATAAAACAAAAGGAGCTATCGTACCCCTCAACGTACCTCGATGACTTTTAGCCTTACCACCACCAAATCACAAGCTACCACCTCTACCAAAAGATTACATACACTCTTTGTTTTCTTATGACAAACATTACCTTTCAAATGAGTCTGTTTCGACTTCATTTTTAAGTGAAAAAGTTGGAACTCGTACAGGCTAGCCTAAGGCAAGAATTACCTAACTTGACTTTCTTGTTTATAGAAGTTATACCTATGATATCTTGAGAGTTTAGGATTATATATACTAGATAAACATGTTATAATCATGTACATGTCATTTTAGAGCCACATAATTACAAATTCATTCATGTGCTCAGTTAGTTTGTTACTTGCATTTTAGAAGCGTAGGAGATAGTTTTATATAGAGAACTTGAAAAGATGTTGATAAAACTTCATGAAACTCAAAGTACCATCCATGCTGCCGTATCCATCTTGTTTTCACCATGTTATGTGATATTATTAGCTTAAAATAAGTAGAAATGTGATTAAAAATAAGGAAAATACACTAGAATAAGTATTAGATGGGTGAAGTTGAAGAAATCTTAGAAAACCCCTACTTGGTTGCTACTATTGATGGGCTTAATGAGCTATAAATTTTGATTAGTTAGTGTAATGGCATGATTGTTGAGCTTTAAGTATGATTTAGGATGTAATTAACCAAATTAAATAGGATAATGATGAATTAATGGCCTAAACTAGTTAAGTTGGTGATTAGGGTCTTTGGAATAGTGTTAAAAACCCCATTAATGAAATGAACTAAATCTAGAACACTTAGTAAATGGGTTACTTAGTGAACCCATTTAGATATTTGGCCCATTAGAATAAGTTATAGTCAAGTTTAGGATCTTAGAATGCAAACAAGGCCTAAATCAACTTAGTTAATGATTGGGGCTTTAGAAATATGATTAGGAGCCTAATAAATAAAAAGATCAAGATTCGAATCCTAACAGAAAATTAACTTATCATATAGCCTTCAGTTGGCTTAAGCCCAAAATAATAAGTGAAATTAGGCTTAAGGCCTTATGATACAAGATAAGCCTAAAAGCCCTTAAAAAAAACCAATAATAGAGCCTAATGACTTAGTGACTAGATTTGATCCCTAAATTAAAAGGCTCATAAAATAAAAATATAAAAGGTCCATTAAGTCTAAAAGTCTATTAAAGCCATCTCCTAAAGTTAGAGGTTGTAAGGCTCTAACTAGTAAGTTTCCAAGGATACCTATTCATTTTACATACATCTTCAGAGCCTTACAACCTCTAACATATAAGGTAGTCTTTATATCTTGGATGCATACGTGATATGAAAATTTTAAGCTAAACTACTAAACCCCTTTATAGGGCATTTCACTAATACATGAGAAATAGTATAAAGACTTGTTTGAAAAAACTCAAGTTAGTACTTATTCATTATGAATAAATTACCTTAATTATGAAAATTTAAACAAAAGCTAATATATGTTATATAATATTCATATGTTAAAAAATAGGATACAATAATAATACTAACGACCTGAAAAAAAAAAAAGTTAGTATGTTTTTTACCAATGAAACCTTCCAAAAAAAGAAAGGGAAATAAAATAAAATAAAAAATCTTAATCCCACCTAATCTAAACAAGTCATAGGTTAGACTAAGGGGGAAAGTTGCACGTAAGGGCTTGATCTTGTTCGAATCTTGGAGCTCTACTAGGTTTGGATCTAGGATATATGAGGAAGAAGATGCCAGCACCTTCCTTACTTTGTTTCGAGCTTTTTAAGCACCAAATTAAGTAGGGAATTTGATTTTTGTGAGAAACTTATTGGTAAAAGCTTGTTTGGTACTAATGCCTTGACTTATGGTGGCCAATTAGTAGTGTTTGAATAATAGGTGGTGGCATCAATTTTTAGGTAACATGTCTAAGGATGGTTCGGAGAAAAGGTGTATTTTAGGTATGAAGGGGTTGTTGGTGATGTTGGTTTCAAGTGAAAGTGGAAGGTGGGTGGTGTTCTAAAGTAAGACGAATGGTGGTGGTCGAGATTTGGTTTAAAGATGGAGCCAAGGTCATGGAAAAACCTAGGATTAGTTAGCTTCGATGGTTAAAGTGATGGTGGTTCTCATGTAATAGCGAGCTAATATGGTTGTGTGGTGTGTGGAGTGTACGAGCTAAAGAGAGAGTATAGGGTCGGGTTAAATGAGAAAGTGTGACAGTAAGGAGAGAGATTAAGTGTATGTGTGTGTGTGTATGTGTTTTTTTTTTTTCTTAATTCCCCCCTTATGATCTTGACCCGAGTTTATTTTATAATTTCACTATCAAGCTAAAAAAATTGGTTTCTCTCTTTTCTTAGCCTAATTTATATTAAGCCTGACTCACTTAATATAAATCCCTCAACCAAACTAAGAAAATTCTTTTTATTTTCTTAAAAGGTTTTTGAAAAGGAGAGTTGCTACCCAATCTGAATTGAGAAAAAGTGAAATTAAAGCCTATGGGTGGATGGACCCTAATTTAAACTATTAGCCTTTAGTTTTTCTGAAAAAAAAAAAAACAATTTTAGAGAAAGAAGCAAAAAATATTGTGCTCGAAGGCTAATGTATTTTAAAACCTAAAAAAGGTTCCATAGAAGATATCTATAAAGTAAACGGGCCTTTGATGAGTTTCTTAAAATTAAAACGGCTTAACATTAAAGAAAAAAGGGAAAAATTTTTTTGTATTTTTTTGGGTCGTTGGAATTGTCTACATACTTGCTAGCTAATATCAAGCCCAAGTAGTTCTTAAGTAATTTTATAAAAATTTAGTGAGTTGATCCATTTTATTAAAAAAATAATATTCTGCTTTATGTATTTACATATTCATTAGTTTATAAAAATATATTTTTTTTTGTCCAAAATTTTTGAAAATAAACTAGAAATACCTAATTTAAAAAAAAAAATCCATTTAGACTTTTTATTTAAGAAAAATATTTTGCTAAGGTAGTAGGACATTTATTTTGAAAAAAGAAAATAAAAAAAACAACCCTCCTTATAAAAAAAACCCATTAAAGACATACATGTTAAATAAATCACATTCATAGAATCATAAATGTATTCTAAGTGGCATGCTTATGATTTATATATTAACAATTTATAATTATTTGCAAAAACTGTTTTATTATAACAATTTAATAAAATTTTGAATCAAAACCTTAATTCCATAATAATCTAAAGTTTATACATCAATCCTATATTATACAAACATGAATCACGATAGATATATTACAATTTATCAATCAAAATATCTAATTTAATCAAAATAATCAAGAACTAAGAACAAGTTCATAAACTTACACAAACATTACATGATAATCATATCATAAAAACAAAGAATCCTATCAACCCTACTATAATAATTGCATCAAACAAGCTTCTTACATACATAAAAAGATAATTTCACAATTATTCAATATATAACATGGATCAAAATCATAAAGGAATTTACCTCATGCAATAATGAACAAACAGCTGGTTTATGGACTTTTTGGGTGGTTTTCGGCAAGGTGGTGATGGTTCTTAATCTTTAGCTTCCTAAACTTTGACACCTCTCCACCAATTTATAGTAAAATCATGCACCCACCATTCCGATTTGCTTAAAGAAAATGAATTTTTCTAGAAAACTCTATAACTAGAATATGGAGTAAAAGCTTGATAATTCTCTCAATCTAATCCCCCAACAACCACCCCACACCCCCCGCCCCCGCTCTTTTTTTTTTTTTTTATGCAATTGTGTGTTTCAATGTGACAAAGGGAGCCTTATTTATAGTGTAGACTTGAGATTCTTCGTCAAGAAACTTTCCTTTTGAATTAAGGAATTAAATCAACTTGCATCTCATAAGTTTGATGCATTTTTATTTTTTTTCCTTTTTTTGTCCAATTTTGATGCATTTTAAGTGTTATTTTTGTCAATTAATTGGATAAAATCAACCTCTTATGTCTTATTACCAATTACAAACACTAATTACATGGTGGGATTGAATAATAAGATTCAATTTTCCTTTTATTATAAGATATATACACTAGGCTTCCTAAAAGATATATTTTTTTTATTATTTTTTGTTGGTGCACTTTTTTCTCCTTTATTATTTTCTAAGATTTTAGACTCAAAATATTATACACATATTTCCCTTTTAATTCCATAATCTTAAGTAATTTTAAGATTAAAACAAATCAGATTAAATCAAGTTGTTTTATAGGGTTAAAAATACCCTTTTTTTTTTTTTAACTTCTATTCGTAATTCATATTAGGAAGAAAAGGAAAGAAAGAAGAAGGGAGGTGGTGGTGCAGTTAAGGCACTCACTCGCACATTGAATTTACATGCCTCGATTATTCTATTTATATTTTTATTAATTTGGGGCACCACATGGCACGCTGTGGCATGGTTGCATGGCACCATGTGGATCTGATGTAGCTACTAGGTAGCAACCATATCAACAACTTTATTTTTAGTTCCCACTCTCCCCACCTAATAGCCCTTACCCCATCGGGCGCCCCCCCACCACCCCCACTTCATTGTATTTATTTAATAACTTTTGAGAATTTTATTTTCTAGGTTTCTCGAAAATTAAGAAAACGTCTAAAAATTTTTTATAGGCAAAAATGGGGTGTTTACAACTACTCTTTTTGTGGTGAAGTTTAGTGAAAATTTTACTATAAAAACAAAAAAGATACCATGTTTGCCCATGTGAGAAGAAAATAGTTCTAAAAAGGGTTGCTAAGTGTAACTTTAAGATAACGAGCTACCTATAAAACAGGCTTCCTCAGCAAGCTAATAATTAAAAGGGGTTCTTCTAGTCTATCTTAACAAGACCCTTTGGCGAGATATTCTTTTGTAATACCAAGGTTATTTGTAGGTAGGGATCCTTATGGTCTATCTTGGCGAGACCTTTTGTTAAATATCTTACTAAAGTTTTCTTAAGGATAGGGCTTCTTATGGTTTATCTGAAGGATAACATTTGGTGAGATATCCTATCCGAAAGTAATAGTGTTAAGGCTTTCTTAAGGATAGAGCTCCTTATGATTTATCTAAATGAGACTCTTTAGTGAGATATCCTATTTGAAGATATGATGGCACCATGGCTATCTAAAGAGTGGAAAAGGCTATCTAAATGAGATATCCTACTCTAAAGTTTTAAGTGAGTGCCATACCTCTTTTTTAGCTTGCCAATGGTAATTTTAGGTTTAAAGGCCGATAATTAACCCTTGGCTTGGAGACTTAATGAACTAGCCAGTCTTTATTAGAGTCAGACATGGGAGTCTGCGAGCTCAACTAGCATTCTCTCTTCCTTCATTTGGTCCTAACCTTAGAAAAGGAAAGATCAAAGCATAGCAATCAAGGAGTTTTAGTAGTTCATTAGTGTTCATGATTAAGGAATTTTTTTTTTTTTTATCATTTATGTAGTATGTATGTGTTTAGGGAGAGATTCATGGTATAATATGAAAGTGGAGATTGAGAACAACTTATCAATGGGACGGAGAGTGGTCGATGACCAATCTAATGTTGATGATAGCTGGGGATATTTACTTTGCATGTAAAGGACAAAAAAAAAAAAAAAGTTCATAGAGGATTTAGAATTGGAGACAAAAAATAATGTCATTCCATTAATTTCAAGGGCAATACATCTTGATTGCATCATTGTTTATAGGGTCCCTCGAATCTAGGCCATCCATTTGGGACAAAATTAATGCTCCTCTAGACAGTACTCTTCTTATTACATATAGACCCTCATAGCTAGGGACAAAGTTCCCTCTACGATCTTGTGCATTTGGTAAGACCTTCCTCTAAGAACTACTGAGGTTGTACTTTGTTATTGAAAGCCGTATCATCCTTTACTAATAGCATTGCTTGTGGCATAATGCAATCAATGTCTTTTGATGTAAATCATGACCAAAAACAAATAAGGCCGATCGCGGGGATGGGTTCAAGCTTGCCGAAAGCTTGAAAAGGGTGATAGGGAAACTTGCGAAAGGACGAACAATGAATAAAGAGTAAGTAAAATCTATGAATAGCTTTAAAGGATATGACACACCAACGAACTTTCAAGGACTTATGGCGCAGCTCAATATGATGCACGAGTAGGTCCGGTGAGGTTACTTGCCATCTAGTCTTACTTAAAGGTTAGGATAAGAGTAAAATGAAAGTAAACAATCAGTGTTTATGAGGGAAGAATATTCCATGTATTGATGGTAATCTGATTATTTTTGGCTACATGTGCAAGGGGCATTAATACTAGAAAATTTAGGGTAACTTGTCTAAAAGGGAAAAGACAAAAAGGGTATTGCCTCAAAGAAGTAATGTATAAGAATACAAAAGGGTAAAAAATGAATATTGAAGAAAAAAAATGATTATTATAATAGATTCTACACGTGGCAGAGATACATTAGCGATGCTATTCAAGGATGAGAATAAAAGAGTATGAGCACATTAGTTGTCCGAGCATAGGTGATTGAGGATTAGTCTAAGGAAACTCTCTCAGTCTCTCGGCAAGAGTGATGCTAAGCAATTGGTTGGCTCAAACATGGCTGAGCAGACGTACGAGGTTTAGCTATTGTCTCAACATTCTTCAAGTCAGCATACAACTTCTAAGAGGTGGGTAGCCATACAACTAGGCATACAGAGTTGATCGGTAATAAGGAGAAACTCAACATCGGCATGAGATAATTAGAGTAAGAGTATTCACCTCGCTAGTCCCTTTAGTCTTTAGGTACAGCTGCGAGTTAAACACCTAGTAGCATGATTCCTATCATTTCCTCCTGGTTGATTTGGATTTGGGTTCAAATTTGAATGGTCTTCGATTAGCTCTTCGTTAGGGTGATATAGACTAACGTCAGCAATGTTGAAGATGTCAGAAAGCCCATAGTCCTCAAGCAGCTCCAATTTGTAGGCTTTATCATTGATCTTCTAAAGGATTCTGAAAGGTCCTTTAACCTTTGGGGATAGTTTGTTCCTCCTTTTGCTCAGAAACTCTTATTTGCTTAGGTGCAACCACACCAAGTCTCTCAATTGAAACTATCTCATTATCCTACCCTTGGCCTTCAATTGCATTCGTTTGGCGGCTAGGTTAATCTGTCGGGTAACTTTATCGTAGATGTGTTGAAGGGGCTGTGTTTGGGCTCTTCCATTAAGGTCTTCTTGCTTGGATATAGGTACAAGGGTTTGATTAAGGGGTAACTCGGGATTAAAACCATAGGCAACTTCAAAAGGGGTCTACTTAGTGGTGTCATGTACTGTTCGATTGTAAGTGAATTCAACTATTAGCAAGCAGACGTCCTAATTTGCTAAGTTCTTATCTATTATAGCTTAAAGTAGTGATCTCAAAGTATGATTAACTACTTGTGTTTATCCATCTGTTTAGGTTAATGAATAGTAGTTTAGTCCCCATCCGTTGCCATATAGTCCTCTAGATATGGCTCAAGAACTTTGGATCTTTGTTTAAAACTACACTTCTTAACATGCCATATAAAGGAACAACTTCTTGCAAGAAAAGAGAAGAGATAGCCAAAGTATCATTAGTCTTGGAGAAGGGTACAAAGTGTATCAACTTATTGAACTTGTCCACGATGACTATTATAGAATCTTTGCCTCGTGTAGTTCGTAGTAATTCGAGAATAAAGTCCATGCTTAACTCAATCCATGGTTTCATCAGAACCTGCAAAGGCATTGTTTTCCCTTGCTTAGCTCAGCATTTAGCCCTCTTGCACATGGTATAGCCTTCAACAACTTGATGCACATCTTGCCTCATGTTCGGCTAGAAGAAACGTCCATTTAATAGCTCATACATTCTTCTCTCCCTAAAATGTCTGGAGAGTCCTCCGCTGTAGGTCTCTCTAATCAGTAACTCTCTTAGTGAACAGATTGATATGTACAATTTCCCTCCTCGAAACAAGTACCCATCTTCCATATAGTACTTATCTACTATCCTTCCATCGACACAATGTGTAAGTATAGGTGTGAAATGTGGATTCTTTGAGTACTATTCCTTGATACTCACAAACTTAAATAATTTGGTATGCAATTCTATCAAGAGTGCATATCTCCTTGAAAGAGCATCTGTAATTATGTTGCTCTTTCCTTGCTTGTACTTAATGACAAAATTGAATCCCTTAAGGAATTTGACCCACCTCACCTGCTACTTTGACAACTTTGTCTGGCTTTGGAGATACCTTAGTAATTCATGGTTAGTATAAATGACAAATTCTCTTAGTAGTAGGTAATGTTACCAAACTTGCAGTGCTTGGATCAATGCCAAGAGTTCTTTGTCATATACAAACTAGTTTAGTTGAAGTCCCTTAAGCTTCTTATTATGGTAAGCAATTGGTTAACATTCCTACATTAGGGCAGCACCTATTCCAATGCCTAGTGCATTACACTCCAACTCAAATACTTTCTTGAAGTCAAGTAAAACTAGTACAGGTGCGAAAGTCAATCTTTCCTTTACCTCTACAAAGGTTCTATCCTCCTTTTCTCCCCATCTAAAGTCGGTGTTCTTCTTCATCAGCTTAGTAAGGGGTGCAGTAAGGGTATTGAAATTCCTTATGAATCTCCTATAGAAGGAAGCCAATCTATGGAAACTTCTCACCTCGACATAGGTAGTAGGAGTCGACTACTCAATGATTGCTCAAATCTTCTCATCATCCACTCGTAAACCTTTTCCCTTTATTATATAGCCTAAGAATACCACTTCCTCCTGGCAAAAACAACATTTCTTAAGATTGCAAAATAATCTCTCAACATAGGGGACATTAAATACGGCACGGAGATGTTTACAATGACTTAGCATATCGGCACTATACACTAGAATGTTGCCAAAGTACACCATGATACACTTCCCCATTAGATGTCTCAGCACGTAGTTCATCAATCTTATGAAAGTGCTCAAGGCATTTGACAAGCCAAATAGCATGACCATCTACTCATAAAGTCTATATTGAATTTTGAATGCAGTTTTCAACTCATTTCCCAGCCTCATGCAAATTTGATGGTAGCTAGACTTTAGATCAATCTTACTAAAGATCTTATCTCCACTCAATTCATCTAACATATCTTCCAACTTAAGGATAGGATACCTGTATTTGATTGTTATCTATTCACTACTTATTTGTTAACACATATCCGCCAGGTACCATTCTTTTTCAGTACTAGCAGTGCCGAAACAACATAAGGGTTGAGACTTTCCCTAACATACCCTCTCTCTATTAGTTCATTAACTTATTGTTAGAGCTTTGAAGCTTGTTTGGGTTTCATCCGATAGGCTAGCTTATTCGGTAGGGTGATGCCAGATATTAAGTCAACGCAATGTTCTATGCCTTGGATAGAGGCTAGTCCCTTGGGCAACTATTCTAAAAATAGATTGGCATATTCATCCAACGACTCTCTTACTTCTAAGGGCAGTTCATCTCGCTCCTTCAACTCTAATAGATGCTTAACCAACATAAGGGTTGGCACGTCGTCTTTAATGGTCTCTTAGAGTTTGGCTCTTCTCATCATCAAAGTCTTCTTCGATCCTTAAGCAAGTTTTTCTTATAGTTTGTTATCTTCACTTGGTAGCATTGAGTTCAGCATAACCTTCCTACCATCCTTCTTAAATACATACGTATTTCTATATCCATCATGGATAACTCTTCTATCAAATAGCCATGGTCAACTAAGCAATATGCGTGAAGTGCACATAGGCATCATGTCACAGAAAATCTCATTGGAGTAATTTTTGATAATGATCGATAGTAGTACTTACCGAGTAACATGTAGTGTTTCCTTCTCACTCAACCAATGCAACTTATACAGCCTTGGATGTGCAATAGTCGGCAACTTCAACTTTGTGATTAGATCGATTAATGCTACATTGGTGCAACTTCCATTATCTACAATTAGTTCTCACACCTGATCATTCACCCTACAAGTGATATGAAACAAGTTCTCCCTCTACTCCTCCTTGCGTGAAGGTTCCAAGTTCATTGTATGTCGAACAACTAAGATCAATTGATCTACATCCTCGGCAAACACATCCTCTTTAATCAATTCATTCTCCTGAGAGACTTCTTTCTTGACAGTGTTCTCCTCCTTAGGTTCCTCATTAGTACTTTCCACTTTTAGCTTCGATACGTCTCCCTTGATGATCATAGTTCTTCGGTTCAGGCAAAAAAGCATCTATATGTCTAAACCCTTGACACTTGAAGCACTTGATTTAGCTCGTCTTCTTACCAAATCCTTACCTTTTTTTCATATGTTTGAGTCAACACATTACCTTCTATTCAGCCCTTCTGGTCAGTCTTGACATCCCCTCGTCTGTTTAGGTTGACATTTAGCTAACCTCAATAGTTTCCTTAAACAGGTTGGCTTAACTGAACAGGTCAATTAGTCGACAGTTGAGTTGACATTCAGCCTCTTCTTTGCCTTTCCACTCGTTGAGCAATTCATATGGCCTCATCCATTGTAGTAAGTCATTGGAGTTCCATAATGTCTCAAATGCCACCCCTCAATCCAATAAGGAACCTAGAGACTATTCATATTGGTAGTTCCTCTACTTTACAATAGATCATAAGCATTTGGAATTCCTGGACATACCCGTCAGCAGTTTAGCCTCCTTATCTCAACTCTTAAAGCCAAGTAAAAGTGTTTTGTAAATAAGTATCTTCAACAAATCTATTTCTGAGTATTCTCTTTATCTCAAGTTAAGTATTAATCTTTCTATATCCTTCCCATCTCCTCTTAGCTTGGAAATTCTTCCACCACATGGCGGCATATCTAGAGAACTCAATAGTAGCAATTCTTACTTTCTCGTAATCCTCATATTAGTAATAGTCAAAAATACATTCCACCTCTTCCTCCTAATCCAAGTATTCATCCGTACTTCTAAACCTATTGAAGCTCAGATTCTGAAGCTTCACATGGTCAAATGCTTTAGGTGCTCGAGCTCGCTCTTTTTCTTCATAATACTCTTCTCCGTCATCTTCTCCCATATCTCCTAAGTCAATCCTTTTGCTTACTCATCTTCCTACTCTTCCACCTCAACCTTGTCAAGCTAGGTTCTGACCTCTCACAAGTCGGGCAACTTATGAGGCATTATGTGCAACTTTAGTATGCTAATAAACTAATGCACGTCTAGCTCAAGTTTAATCCACTAAGAGGTTAGCTACCGCACCAAGTCTCTTGTCAGTACTTCTTAGAATACCCTGAGATTGTCAGCCATGGTAGACAACACCATTGTTATCATCTCTAATACCAGCATTAATACTCGAGTCTAACATTTTTTCCGAAAGATTCAAGTCTCAAACTCTTCGATTTGGTGTAACAGTTGACACTATCTCTTGAAGCCACACAACACACTTCCTTTAAGCCAAAAGCTTAACAATTAGTAAATTCAATAGCTAAGTTAACATAGAAACTTACTCTGTTTCACATGCCCAAAATAGAGTATGGACAGAACTTCAAAACAAACTACTATGACTCAAATGAAACCTTCACTCTAATACCAAAATGATGTAAACCGTAACTAAGAACTGATATGGCCGATCGTAAGGATGGGTTTAAGCTTGCCAAAAGCTTGAAAAGGGTGATGGGGAAACTCATGAAAGGATGAGCAACGAATAAAAGAGTAAGCAAAACCCATGAATAGCTCTAAAAGATATGACGAACCAATAGAACTTCCGAGGACTCACGGCGTAGTTCGATATGATGCATGAGTTGGTCTGGTAAGGTTACTCGCCACTTAGCCTTGCTTAAGGGTTAGGACAAAAGTGAAATGAGAGTAAATAATTAGTGTTTACAAAGGGAAGGATATTCAATGTGTTGATGGTAATCTAATTATTTTCAACTAAATGTACAAGAGGTATTTATACTTAAGAATTTAGGGCAACTTGACTAAAAGGGAAAAGACAAAAAGGGTATTACCCCAAAGAAGCAATGTATAAGAATATAAAAGGGTAAAAAATAAATATTCATCAAAAATAATAATTAGTATAGTAAATTCTATACATGGTCTGATAAATCTAGTAGAGATACATTGGTGATGCAGTTGGAAGATGTGGACAAAAAAGTATGAGCAGATTAATTGTTTGAGTAGGGTTGATTGAGGATTAGTCCAGGGTAGCTCTCTTAGTCTCTCAACAACAGTAATGCTGAGCAATTGGTCAGCTTGGATATAGCTGAGTAGATGCGTAAGGTTTGCCTACTGTCTCGGCATTTTTCAAGTCAGCACACAACTTTCGAGAGGTAAGTGGCCATATGACTTGGTATACAAAGTTAATTGGTAGCAAGGCGAATCTCAGCCTCTGCATGAGATGGTTAGAGTAAGAGGATTTGCCTCGCCAGTCCTTCTAGTCCATAGGCTTGGCTATGGGTTAAAGGCTTAGCAGCCTAACTCCTATCATCTTCTCATCCACTAGGTTTAATTGCTTAATTATGTTCTTAACCCATTCAGCTTCATCTAACTGAGTTTTAACTAATACCCTCAGGGAGGGTATTTCCACTTCAATAGGCAAAATTGCCTTAGTTCCATGTACTAGAGAGTAAGGTGTAGCTCCGGTTGATACTCTAATGGAAGTTACATAGGCCATGAGTGTAAAAAGCAACATCCTATGCCAATCTTTATAGGTTACAATTATCTTCTTAATAATCCTTTTAAGGTTCTTATTAGCAACCTTTACTATCGCATTTCATTTGTGGCCTATATAGAGTGGAATTCCTATAATGATCTCAAACTATTAGCATAACTCTATCATGAGTTTGTTATTAAGGTTCGTGCCATTATCTATGATGATTGACTTTAGCACCCCATATCGAGCAATTATGTCCCATTTCAAGAATTTGATTACTACCCCTTTGGTGACATTTGGATAAGAGGAAGCATCCACCTACTTTGTAAAGTGATCAATAGCCACTAAGATAAATCTGTATTCGTTTGATGCCTTTGGGTTAATTAGACCAATAACATTTATTCCTAACATAGAAAATGGCCATGGTAAGGATAAAACATGCAACTCATGAAGGGGAGAATTCACCCAATTAGAATATACCTATCACAAGTAACATTACCTAGCATGCGTGATACAGTTTGATTCCATCGTGGACAAATAATAACCCATCCGCATGATTTTCTAGGCAAACATGTACCCATCATGTGTGGACCACATGCCCCTTCGTGTACTTTCGTCAGAACAATTGCTTCTTTCTCATCCATACATCTTAATAACATAGTGTCAAACAATCGATGGTACAGCATAGCCCTATTAAGCAAAAAGTAACTTGTTAACCTCCTTAATGTTTTTTGGTTTTTCTTACTTGCCTCTTTTGGGTATGTGCCAACCTAAAGAAAATATTTGATATCATGGAACCAGGGGTTCCTTTCTTTTGCTGCTTTTGTTACCAAACAAAAAGTGGACTTGTCTTCTACCATGGTCTTTAAGGGTTATATCTCCAACCTACCTAATACGTGAACCATGGATGTAAATGTAGCGATAACATCCATACACTGATTATAAGTCCTTAGTATATATGTAAAGGAGATTTCCTTCAACTTTTCTACAAACTCAACAAGGTGTTGATGGTATGGCACCAATTTTAGATCCTTTGTCTTGTATTCACTAGTCATTTCAAGGATAATAAGAGAGGAGTCTCCATAAACTTCGAACTCATGGACTTCCATGTCTACAATTGCCTTGAGGCCCAAAATGCAAGCTTCGTACTCCATAATGTTATTGGTGTAGGAAAATGTAAGTCTAGCCGTAATAAGGAATTAGCTACCTTTACAGGATATCAATATTGTCCCTATTCCACATCTTGATGTATTGGTTACCCCATCAAAATACATCTTCCACTATGAGAGGTCTGAATCACACTCTGCTATTAGGATATCTTCATTTAGGAATTGGATTTCCCTATCGTTAGATGCCTCTTCCATCAGGTATTCAGCCAATTGATTTGCCAAGGCTTAACCCTTGGCCAAATTTTGGTTCATATAGATTATGTTGAACTCTCAGCATCATTTTCTACTTAGAGACTCTTACATTTAGAGCCAACTTCTCTGTTAAGTACTTGAGTGGATCATGTTTTGTCAATAGTTAGACTACATAGTATAAAGTACATTGCTTGAGTTGGTGCATTACCCATACGAAGGCACAACAAGTCCTTTTTATGTTGAAGTACTTCTGCTCTCCTTCAATGAATTTCTTACTTAGGTAATAAATGGCCCTTTCTCTTCCTTCATCTTTTTTGCCCTAGCATATATCGAATAGACTCTTGGAGGACAGTGAGATATAAAAATAATGGGTGTAGCATTAGTTTTGGGGCAATTAAAACTAGAGGATTCATGAGCTAGTCCTTAATCTTATGAAAGGCCTCTTCTCATTCTTTGTCCCAATTTAGAGGGGCATTTTTCCTTAATAATCTAAACAAGGGGCAACACTTATTTATAAGTTGTGATATGAATCAAGAAATATAATTTAGTCACCCTAGTGAACCCTTGACTTCCTTAAGTGTTCATGAGGAAGGTAGTTCTAAAATTTCCTTCACCTTATTTGGATTGACTAGTTAATTATGATTCCTAACAACTTCCTTGATGTGACTTTAAACGTGCACTTTTTGGGGTTTATTTACAACTAGAACTTATGCAGCCATTCAAATAACTTCATCAATGCTTCTACATGATTTTTACTTTCCTAAGACTTGGCAATTATGTCACCTACATATAATTCAACTTCTTAGTACATCAAGTTATGTTAAAGAGTTACCATTGCTCTTTGATAGGTTGCCCTAGCAATTTTAAGGCCAAAGGGCATCACCTTGTAGTAAAAGGTTCCCCATGTGGTGATAAAAGTTGCTTTAGCTTTATTTTCTTTGGCCATTCTTATTTGGTTATACCTTGAAAAACCATCCATGAAGGAGAATAGATGGTTTCCAGTTATATTGTCTACCAAAACATCGATATGCAGCAAAGGGAAATTATCTTTAAGAGTGGCTTAGTTCAAATCCTGAAAATTCATGCATATCCATACTTTCCCATTTTTCTTCAAAACCGATACTATGTTTGCTATCCATTAAGGATAATTCGATACTTTGATAAACCCAACCTCTAACAACTTCTTAACTTTCTCCTTTAACCTTAGCAAGATATCGAGTCGAAAATGCCTAAGCTTATACCTTGGTAGGTAATTTATCAACTAAGATGGATGGATCTAATCTTGGTATGTCTTCTTAAGACTAAGCAAATACATTGGTATGTTCAACCAATAACTTAGTTGTTTCCCTTTTCATTCTAGCAATAAATTACCTCCAACCCTTAAGTTTTATCCAATTCAATGGGTTCATCAATGAATATACGGCCTTGTTCATATTTTTGCCAACTCTCCCAAATTTCTTAGTAAATGTCGATATCACTCCCAATGACTAACCCAATAGGGTTGGACATAATATCGATATTTTCATTGTTTATGGGCATGATAAATCCCTAACTTTCATCAACAACATTAGATCTAAAAATATGCAAAGAAAAGGAAAGAGATAAGTAACAATGGAAGGAAAAAAAGTGGACATGAAAAGGGAAAGGTAATTTTATTGCCATATATTGGGGTACACAACTTAGAGAACTAATTTTATTAATGGAGCACTAAGGCTCAATCATGAAAGAGGAAAAATAAATAAAGGAAAAAACTCAGCGAATGCTATACCTACCGTAATCTTCACTCTAAAGCAACTTTATTCATCAAGGGGAGGGTAAACCAATTCTATAGAACTGTCAACACTTTAGGTTGATCTTTTTCTTTAGCTATTACTTTCAGTATTGGTCCAATGAAGCTTTCCTCGAGTAGTGGAAAGGTCATAGGGGTATTGTACAGCCGATCACCCTTTTCTCCTCTAGTGAAGTAGGTTTGGATTAACTCATTTCCTGTAAGCACATATCCCAAGCCAAAAATTCCAATTTGCCTCTTCTTAAATGTAGGGCCCTTGTTTTCATCTTTCTTCCCATGAATCATGCATACTTGGTAAAAGATTTGCAACCCAAAATCTTCCATGTCTTCTCTCCCTATGTACGTAATTTCCATCTCTTTATAGATGTCATGCTCATAATCTCCGAAAACTGTGACCGAATGGCCATTAGCAATTAATTTGAGCTTTTGATGTAGTTAGAAGGAATTGTATCGGCTACATGGACCCATGGCCTTCTCAATAGCTGGTTGAAGGTCCTAGGAATGTCTAACACTTGGAATGTTACACTTGACATTTGAGGCCCAATCATTATTTGAAGGTCTACTTCCCCCCACAATCTGTCTCTTGCACCCATCAAAAGCCTCTATGACTATAGAGCTAGGCTTAATTTCATTAACTTCAATCTCAAGCTATTAGAGGGTGTCTAAAGGACAAACATTCAATGAGGACCCATTGTTAGTGAGGACTCTAGCCATAATCTTATCTTTGCATCTCACCGTTATGTATAAAGGTTTAATGTAATGATTTCCTTCTTAACCTAACTCCTCAGGTGAAAAGGCAATCTAATCAATAGTGAATATGGAATTGGCAATGTGCCTTAACTTAGTTACCAAAATCTCTTGAGGAACTTAGACTAATTTGAGAATTTTAAAGAGAGCCTCTTTATGTTGGCTTAATGATAGAAGAAGCCCCATAAGGGAAATTTGGGCTGGAACCTTAGCTAACTGGTCCATAATTTTGTATTCACTAGCTTTAACCATTTTATTAAAAGTATCTAGCTTAGATTCTTTCTTTCCTTTTACTTGCATGTTTTTTCTCAATTCTTCCCCTAAGTTGTAAATTCAACCTATCCTAGTAATCTCTCCAACTAGTGTTGTGGTAATCTTCGATTGGAAGAGATTTTAACAGTTGAAAGGTGTTGCCTTGTAATTCTTTAGAGGAAACGAGACATTAAACACATACTTTTTGTTCTCACCATGCGCAGACTGTTCCTTAATTTGCATTATTGTATTGGGCTGTTATCAACTTTAGGCTTGACCTTACCATTCCCACCATAGGGCCAACTTTGTCTTCTTCTTCAAACTCAAGCCCCCATTCAGTTGGCCCCCCTTTAGTATACACTATAGGTATGACCCATGTATCTACTAGGTACTCGAATTTTCCATGGCTCTAACTCAATGACACAACCATAAGGTCCCCCACTAACTTATGTTCCTTTAACTGCCTGTTGGCGGGGTTTAGGGGCCTAGTTATCATCATCTCTTATACTTCCTCCTTCTTTACCTTACCTTCCTAAAGCAACTGATAGATAGTTAGCTTAGTGTAAGTTCTATCCTAGAGGTTAATTCCTTACAAATGCCCTTTTCTCTAAGGAGCTAAGTAACTTGTTCAATAGGGATGGGTAGCTCGTCTAGACCTATCACAAGTTTAGGCTCTTTGGCTATAATCATATTAATTAGCATGGTTTAGAAGTGGGTTATTATTAAAGTTAAGAGTCTCAATAATGTCTAACTGTACTCTCTCGGCATCAATTAAGTCTTCGATCTTATTTCTAGGCCTCCAACACTTGTCGATAGAATGGCTTACTTGCCCAAGATGGTGTTCGCATCTAGCATATAGGTCAAAGTTTCTAGGTTTGTATCTTTCATTAGGCAACTCAAAGTCAATGAGATGATTAACTCTTAAGCAAGCCAAGACTTAGCTTAGGGGAACTGGGATTTTAGTAAATCTTCTGGGGGGAGGTTGGTTAGGTTGGGCTTATGGTGGCTAGTATTGCTGAGCTTGTAGTGGTTGATATGGTTATACTGGAGCTATGGGAGCTATTGGATTTGGAATAGTTTGGTAGGGTGTTTGTGGGGTAGGTGCTAGGTTTTAGTTGATGGTTACCATGCTTACAATAGGCTCTTTCCCTTTGTTACTAAGCCTGGTAAGGATAGGTTTCTTATCTTAGGTGTTGGAAGCAAGTAATTTGCTAGATGCAATAATGCTCTCTATTTTGCACCCTGTTGCTACCACTTCAACAAAACTATTGAGGTAAGTGGTACAAGATGTATGAAGTAGGACTTCTCTAAGGTATTGATAAAGGTGAAGGTCAACTCCTTTTTCCGGGATTGGTGTACACACCCTTACAGCTTGGGCCATTCATCTTTAAGCATATTCTTTGGAAGATTTATTAGGCTTCTTGCGGAGGCTTCCTAAATCCCATATAGAGGATGTAACTTGTACATTGGACTTATATTGCTCATAGAAGGCTCAAGCTAACTTCTCTTAAGTATTGATTTGATTGAGGTCAAGCTAAGCATACCAAGTCAAAGTTGGACCAATCAAACTATCTTGGAATGTTTATACCATTAAATGATCATATTGGGTAGATTTTGTCATTTTCCTAGCATATAACTAGGTGTGCAACTTCGAGCAGCCAGTTCTATCATACTTCTCAAAATCAAGCACCTTAAACTTTTCTAAGACGGCCAAGCCATCTTGTGTGGCTATGTCAATGATACCAGCTTACTCGAACTCATCTTGCTTCTCAAAGGCCTCCATCTCAAATTCCTTCCTTAGACACTTCGAATCGCCTTCGAATTCTACCACTGGTTGTAGATATTTTAGGCTTGTTTCTTCCACTTCTTTTTTACTTATGGCAGTCCCTTTTCCAAGTAGTTTGGAGTTTTTTACAATGGCAGGTTGAGTTGTATGCAGGAGGCTGAAACTGTTAATAAAAAAGTCCATCTTATCATCCATACTATTCATTAATTGCCCCAAAAGTATGACTTCAACAGGGACTTCAATGTTGGTGTCGCTAGCATTGCTTATGTTACTTGTGTTAGTCGTCATTTTGGATCTTAGTTAGGTGATTATGGGACTTTGTTTTGGAATGTATTGCTTGCACGATATTTTTGATGAACGTACATAAAGGCAAACACTCAGAACTTGTTAAGAAAAATCTTGTATAATTCCTTTTGGTTTGATAACTTTCCTTTCTCTCTTTTTTTTTTTTTGTTTTTATTTTGAAAAATTTTTCCCTATATTTTTCATTTTATTCTTCTTTTTTTGTGCCTTTTTTTCCTTTTGGATTCCAGAAGCTTTAGGTTGATAGAAATCTCCATTAAGGACATATTTGGCCTAATCTTTCCTTTGATGTAGCCCTGCTACTTAGGGTTAAAAAGTTGAAACCATCTCTTGAGCACATCCTTAAAGTCCTTTGGTTTGTTGACATAAATCTCCTTAATTGACCTAAGAATTTCTAAAAAATGCAAAACTAAATTTACATATCTTTTTTTCTTTTTACAAAAATACAAGACATTATTAAAAAGATTAAAAAGTACAAAACTTTTACAAGCTTTCAAAAATATAAAAATACACATCTTCAAATTCCACCGTGTTGCAACCTTTGATTTTAATAGACTTGCTATATATCATTTACTTGCTGACTCATACAGGCTCGTAAATGTTATTGGGTGGGTTCTAAAAGGCCTATAAGTTTCAAAAGGCCTTAGATAAATTACTAGCCCATTTGAAACTTGAGCAAGGTTGGACAACTTGGCTTAGAGTGGTTGTTACACCGTATTATACGTGACTTACACAATAGCTCTCTTCTTAAGCACTTGGGACAGTTCCAGTTTGACTGCTTCTAAACTTACATTATGAGGAAAAATTTCCCTCTAAAAGGTTTAATAGGCTACCTTCCTTTTTTTTTTCCTGTATCACTTAAGCCCATATTAGTACAACTATATACATAATAAAAATTAAACAAAAAAAAAACTAATCATTATTTTATTACTTATGTACAAATCAAATGCCCAAATAATTAATGGACTTCTTTTCTACTTAGCCCATGACTTCCCTAGTGAAGTCGCTAATCTATCGAGCTGAAAAATCAATTAATTTCTTTTCTTACCCTGATTTATATTAAACTCAGCTCACTTAATATAAACCTTTCAAGTAAACTAAGAAATTGTTTTTGGAAAATAAAATTGCTACCTGATCGGAATTGGGAAAAAAATGAAATTGGGGCTTATAGGTAGATGGACCCCAATTTCAACTACTAAACTACAGTTTTTCTAAAAAAAGTTATTTTAGAGAAAGAAACCAAAAATACTAACCTCGAAGGCTAACATATTTGTTGGTCTCGTTTAATAATCAAAAGGGGGTGAATTGATTGTTTCAGAAATTTTTAATAAACACTAAAACCAAAAAGGCAAACACCCCTCATGATATGTGTATGATTGAAATAATTTGTAGACAAAGAAAATATAAGCAACAATTAATAAAGAGATAAAGGAAGAAGATCGAGCACAAGATTTTACAGAGGTTCCACCTTTTGCGTCAATCCTCTCTTCCAACTCCATCGTTAGGGATCTAGTCATTCTACTAAGTCAAATCAAATAACTTTGAAAGAGATTACATGGTTGGGTCTTCTTGATCTTTACAATAAACTATCATGTCTCACTAGTTTTTATATGGACTATATATAGGCTATAACAACAAATCACTCCCTCAAAGTTACAAGCTTAATACAAGATGTTAAAAAAAAAAAAAGTGGAAACAATTGATCTTCAATACTTATGCACAGATAATTGAAACTGTATAGATTTTCTATGTATTTTTCTTTTTCTTTTGCATTCTTCAATGTCAAGCCATATTTTTCTCTAGTTTTGTAAATTAGTCTTTTTTAAATCGATTAATATTAAACCTTACTCATTTAATGTTAACCCTTGTAAGGTTTAAAGAAAATCGGTTCTTTTATATTTTGAAAATGTTTTTGAAGTCACCACCTGATAAGAATCGGCAGCAAGAGTTAAATTATAACTAATTGGGTGAATTGATTATAATTTAGCTACTAGTCTTTTTGATAAAATAAATTTTTATAAATAGTTTTAAGAACTAGAAAAATGAGTTTAGGGGTTAGATTTTTTAAAACCCTTACGGGTACCATCAACTTTCCAATTTTAGACTTAATCTCTTAAAATCACCTTTGAAAAATTATCGAAGTTTAATTAATGATTAGTAAATTAGCCTAAATCGAATAAGTTAAACTAAAATGGAAAATTTTGTTTTTTACATCACCTCAAAGGTGCCTATGTACCTGCTATTTAAGATCAGATGTACGTGATTCTTTTTTGTAAAATTTCAATGCATTAGTGGTTTTAATTTGAGAAATGATCAGATTTAAGTTTTTAATTCAATTCGGGTTTATTTAAGGAAAATTTTCTAAAATAGTCATAAATTGGGAATTTCATTTTTTGAAAATTCTAAAAGTTCCCTAATCTTAAAAATGGGTTGATTTATTTTTGTTTATAAAATTAACCTTATCTAAGGGGTTATTTATTTATTATTTTTTCTATTTATTCCATTTTTATTTTATTTTACGGTTCCAAGTTAGGAATAGAAAACAATATATTTTATCCTTTTCTCTCTCTCTCTTTTTCTTTTTGTTTTCTCTCTTTTCTTCCTTTTTCTTTTTCTTTTTGGTTACAATACAATTAAAAATAAATAAATAACTAAATAAAGTAAAATAAAATATAAAAAAAATACAAAAAATGCAAATGAAACAAAAGGATTTAGACCAACTAGAGCTTATGTGGGTCAGGACACAAGTCGGATGGAGCAAGGTCAATTGGGTCAGATCCGGAATTGCATGTCTGGTTATGTGAAGAAGAAATAAGGGGCGGTTCCAACGCACTAGAGGTAGATTCAAATACTGAAATGGAGTGGTGAAGGCAGTTTCATGACTTTCGAATTGGATTGGGGGTAGGTAGGGAGGTTGTCATGGAGAGTTGAGGTGGTTAGCGTAGTTATCGGAGATGAATAGCTTTGGTGATGTTTGATTCAATGCTTATGGCGGCTGTTGGAAGGGAAGAAGAAGTTGGGTACTAGGTTAGGGGACATGGTGAATGCAACCACGTGTTCAATATAGCTTAGAGTGGTCGAATGGAGGTGGATATATGTGGTTGTTATCGCGATAGTTAGGGCTTGGGAGGGTAGTGGTTAGCGCTTTGAGTTATAGGGTATGGCAAAGCTTAGAACTGGTTATGTCAAGGACTTTGCATCATAAAGGAGTTGTAGTGATGATGGTTTTTGCTCGGGGAGTGGTCGAGTAGTGGAGAATTGTAAAGAGAGAGAGAGAGAGAGAGAGCTTGAGGTAAAGAGAGAAGGGGATCTTCCGTTGATTCTTGATTAGAAGTGATGCTAGAATCGAAAGTAGGGGCCCTTATTTATATAAATTCTTGCTTAAGTAATCAAGGAAAGGATTAAATTGCCATTGATCTGAGAATCTCAATGAATGGGTTTTTGATCGAGCTTTGATTTCAAATTCGAAGAAAGAGTTGAATGTTGAATGAAATCCACGATTAAAATACATTCCTTAGGCTTACTCTTGTTCAATTTATCACTCAATAACTTAGAAAATCAAAGAACTACTTGAATCATTGATTTTTCAAATTGGAGGACTTAAGTTTTTTCCATTTTTCGATCCAATTTTGATGAGATTAAATGAAGGCAATAAACCTGTTCTTGGGTTAAAAATGTAGTATACCAAGTGTACTTTATGATTTCACCATTAATTTGATGAAATCATGAAGACAATTTGATCAAAAAAGGCTTCAAAATGGACATCCCAAGCATGTTTTAAGCAAGAAAGAAAAGGAAAGATAGGGAAAAAGGAAGAAAATGGGTAAGGACAACCAATAGAAGGTTAATACGTATCTAGTTCAATAAAGAAAACAAAAGAGGCACAAATTGCCTCGGACGAGATTTGAACTTATGACCTTGCATGAGCGAACAAGTACTCTAACTACTGCACCAACGGACAATTTCTCAACATACTATCCTAAAAAAAAAAAAAAAAAAAAAAAAAAAAACAAACAAACAAACTTATAACCATTGAAGATGGCTTAGACCGATCTCAAATGGGAAACTAGTTCGAACCAAATTTGAACTCAGACTGATTCTTAAAAACACAGGGCCTTCCTCATGCTAGCTTAATACTCTAGTTCGGCTAATTTGAGAATCCTATTTTAATATTATTATTATCATTTTATATTGTTTAATTTTGTGATTTTTTCCAATTTTTTTGTATCTTTTCTAAATTTTTATTTTTAATCTTCTAAAATTTCCACCTTTTTGTATTTTTGTATTTTCGTTTTTTTTTTTAACTTTTCCTAAATTTTTCATTTTTTGTATTTTTTCTAAATTTTCTTATTTTTTGTATTTTTCCCTAATTTAGAACCTTTCATTCTATTCTAAAAATTCTAAAATAATAATAATAAAAGTAAAGTGGGGTGGTGGGGTGGTGTATGTGAAATAGGGTGTCTACATTAAATTTCCAAGGATGTCTATTTAAATCTTCATGTTCCAATAGTCGAAACAAGATATCCTTCTTAAAGATCAGTTTGTTAAATTGTCTTTTACTAATTTGTTGCAAAGTTGTTATTACAGATAATGTTTAGCAAAATTTGTTGTCATCTTTTTTTTTATCTCTAAATATGATATTCCCAATTAACTGAAACAGATTAATTATATTTTCCAAATATAATTAATCTGCAAAGCTGGGTCTTCTTATATTATCCTTTTATTGATGCTTCTATAAAATTCATAATAACTAGATGAACATAACTTGCTTCAGGAGTTTAGCCTTCTACTGTTCCTTCTATCGATCCTATTACCTTCTTCTTATACTTTCGCTATGTGTAGATACTATTGCTTACCTTTTAATCTTGAACAAAAATGTAAAGCTTCTACTTATGTGGAAAGCTTCTATTGAAACTTCTATAACCTTAGATAAATTACTTGTAAACACTTAAATGGCAAGTGTAACATGATTTTGTCCTTTTTATTATCATCAAAACCATATTAGAAAGAATCCTAACAGTATTTTAAAGCCTAAAAAAGACTCCATGGAAGAAGTCTGTAAAGTAAACAAGCCTTTGATGGGTTTCTCAAAATAAAAAGGGCTTAACATTAAAGAAAAAAGAAATTGTATTTTTAGGGCCGCCCTAAGTATCTATGTACTTACTAATTAGGATCAAGCCCATGTACTTCTAAAGTAATTTTATAAAAAATTTAGTAGGTTTGTCCGTTTTATTAAAAAAAAAATTCTACTTTAAGAATTCCTGAATTTTCTAAGGTGGCAAAACATTTTATTTTAAAAAAGAAAATAAAAAAAAACAACTCTTTTTATAAAAGAAACCATTAAAGACATATATGTTAAATAAATCACATTCATAAAATCATAAATACATTCTACATGGAATGCTTATTATTTATATGTTAACAATTTACAATTATTAAAAAAAAAAAACTACAATCCATCAATCAAAATATCTAATTCAATCAAAATAATCAAGAACTAACAAGTACATAAACTTACATGATCATTATATCATATTAACAAAAAATCCTATTAACCCTACTACAATAATTGCATCAAACAAGTTTCTTACATACATAAAAACATAATTTCACAATTATTCAATATACAACATGGATCAAAATCACAAAAGAAACAAAAACAATGAAGAGCACATAATGGTTCTAGGAACTTACCTTGAGTAGTAACGAACTGGTAGTTGGTTTATGGATTTTTTAGGCAGTTTCTGACAAGACAACAACGGTTTCGAACCCTCAGCTTCCTAAACTTTGAAATCCCTCCTTCAATTTATAGTAAATTGTGCTCTTACCCTCTGATTTGCTTAAAGAAAATCAATTTTTTAAGAAAACCCTATGATTAGAATATGGAGTAAATGCTTAATAATTCTCTTAATCTAATTCGTCTTTTATACAATCGTGTGCTTCAATGTGACAAAGGGAGCCTTATTTATAATGTGGACTCAAGATTTTTGGCCAAGAAACTTCCTTTTTGAATTAGGGAATTAAATCAACTTACATCTCATAGGTTTGGTTCGTTTTTATTTTTCTTCCTTTTCTTTTACTCGATTTCAATAGATTTAGGTGTTATTTCTATCAATTAATTGGATAAAATCTACCTTCTACATCTTATTACCAATTACAAACACTAATTACATGATAGAATTGTGTTACAACGTTCACTTTTCCTTTTATTTGAAGATATATGCACTAAATTTCCTCAAACATATCTTTTTTTATTGTTTTTCATTGGTACACTTTTATGTTATTATTTTCCAAGACTTTAGACTCAAAATATCATATACGTATTTTCCCTTTTAGTTCCATATTTTTTCCTAATTTGAAGATGTAAAAAATCATATCAAATCGAGTTGTTCTTTGGAGCCAAAAATACACCTACCCCACCCCCCTGCCTACCCAACTTTTTTTTAGCTTCTATTCATGATTCATATCAAGATGAAAAGCAAAGAAAGAAGAAATGATAGAGAGAAGGAGGAGGGAGGGGTGTGTGTACAACTAGGAAGCTCTTGTACCCTACGCAAATTTAAATGCATGTGCACATTGAATTTCAAAAGTGCGAACAAGTGCCCCAATTGTTTTATTTATTTTTTTATTAATTTGGGGCACTACGTGGTGCACTATAGCACGGCTACATGGATCTAACATGGAAGCTATGTGGCAGCCACATGTCATACATGGCATGCCACATTAACAATTTTTTTTTTCCTTAATTTCCCGACACCACCCCCCCCCCCCCTCCCCAAATTAATAAAAAAATAAATAAAACAATTGGGGCACTTGTTCGCACTTTTGAAATTCAATGTGCACATGCATTTAAATTTGCGTAGGGTACAAGAGCTTCCTAGTTGTACACACACCCCTCCCTCCTCCTTCTCTCTATCATTTCTTCTTTCTTTGCTTTTCATCTTGATATGAATCATGAATAGAAGCTAAAAAAAAGTTGGGTAGGCAGGGGGGTGGGGTAGGTGTATTTTTGGCTCCAAAGAACAACTCGATTTGATATGATTTTTTACATCTTCAAATTAGGAAAAAATATGGAACTAAAAGGGAAAATACGTATATGATATTTTGAGTCTAAAGTCTTGGAAAATAATAACATAAAAGTGTACCAATGAAAAACAATAAAAAAAGATATGTTTGAGGAAATTTAGTGCATATATCTTCAAATAAAAGGAAAAGTGAACGTTGTAACACAATTCTATCATGTAATTAGTGTTTGTAATTGGTAATAAGATGTAGAAGGTAGATTTTATCCAATTAATTGATAGAAATAACACCTAAATCTATTGAAATCGAGTAAAAGAAAAGGAAGAAAAATAAAAACGAACCAAACCTATGAGATGTAAGTTGATTTAATTCCCTAATTCAAAAAGGAAGTTTCTTGGCCAAAAATCTTGAGTCCACATTATAAATAAGGCTCCCTTTGTCACATTGAAGCACACGATTGTATAAAAGACGAATTAGATTAAGAGAATTATTAAGCATTTACTCCATATTCTAATCATAGGGTTTTCTTAAAAAATTGATTTTCTTTAAGCAAATCAGAGGGTAAGAGCACAATTTACTATAAATTGAAGGAGGGATTTCAAAGTTTAGGAAGCTGAGGGTTCGAAACCGTTGTTGTCTTGTCAGAAACTGCCTAAAAAATCCATAAACCAACTACCAGTTCGTTACTACTCAAGGTAAGTTCCTAGAACCATTATGTGCTCTTCATTGTTTTTGTTTCTTTTGTGATTTTGATCCATGTTGTATATTGAATAATTGTGAAATTATGTTTTTATGTATGTAAGAAACTTGTTTGATGCAATTATTGTAGTAGGGTTAATAGGATTTTTTGTTAATATGATATAATGATCATGTAAGTTTATGTACTTGTTAGTTCTTGATTATTTTGATTGAATTAGATATTTTGATTGATGGATTGTAGTTTTTTTTTTTTAATAATTGTAAATTGTTAACATATAAATAATAAGCATTCCATGTAGAATGTATTTATGATTTTATGAATGTGATTTATTTAACATATATGTCTTTAATGGTTTCTTTTATAAAAAGAGTTGTTTTTTTTTATTTTCTTTTTTAAAATAAAATGTTTTGCCACCTTAGAAAATTCAGGAATTCTTAAAGTAGAATTTTTTTTTTAATAAAACGGACAAACCTACTAAATTTTTTATAAAATTACTTTAGAAGTACATGGGCTTGATCCTAATTAGTAAGTACATAGATACTTAGGGCGGCCCTAAAAATACAATTTCTTTTTTCTTTAATGTTAAGCCCTTTTTATTTTGAGAAACCCATCAAAGGCTTGTTTACTTTACAGACTTCTTCCATGGAGTCTTTTTTAGGCTTTAAAATACTGTTAGGATTCTTTCTAATATGGTTTTGATGATAATAAAAAGGACAAAATCATGTTACACTTGCCATTTAAGTGTTTACAAGTAATTTATCTAAGGTTATAGAAGTTTCAATAGAAGCTTTCCACATAAGTAGAAGCTTTACATTTTTGTTCAAGATTAAAAGGTAAGCAATAGTATCTACACATAGCGAAAGTATAAGAAGAAGGTAATAGGATCGATAGAAGGAACAGTAGAAGGCTAAACTCCTGAAGCAAGTTATGTTCATCTAGTTATTATGAATTTTATAGAAGCATCAATAAAAGGATAATATAAGAAGACCCAGCTTTGCAGATTAATTATATTTGGAAAATATAATTAATCTGTTTCAGTTAATTGGGAATATCATATTTAGAGATAAAAAAAAAGATGACAACAAATTTTGCTAAACATTATCTGTAATAACAACTTTGCAACAAATTAGTAAAAGACAATTTAACAAACTGATCTTTAAGAAGGATATCTTGTTTCGACTATTGGAACATGAAGATTTAAATAGACATCCTTGGAAATTTAATGTAGACACCCTATTTCACATACACCACCCCACCACCCCACTTTACTTTTATTATTATTATTTTAGAATTTTTAGAATAGAATGAAAGGTTCTAAATTAGGGAAAAATACAAAAAATAAGAAAATTTAGAAAAAATACAAAAAATGAAAAATTTAGGAAAAGTTAAAAAAAAAAACGAAAATACAAAAATACAAAAAGGTGGAAATTTTAGAAGATTAAAAATAAAAATTTAGAAAAGATACAAAAAAATTGGAAAAAATCACAAAATTAAACAATATAAAATGATAATAATAATATTAAAATAGGATTCTCAAATTAGCCGAACTAGAGTATTAAGCTAGCATGAGGAAGGCCCTGTGTTTTTAAGAATCAGTCTGAGTTCAAATTTGGTTCGAACTAGTTTCCCATTTGAGATCGGTCTAAGCCATCTTCAATGGTTATAAGTTTGTTTGTTTGTTTTTTTTTTTTTTTTTTTTTTTTTTTTTNCTTAATGCCTAATGTTTTGAGCATGTTTGGCTACACCTGACATGACCAGTAGGGCAGCTTGGCCATAGCAAGTTATCATATACTACACAAAAGACCGTATATTGACTTTCTTTCCAATCAACAACCTTTTATACAATATATAAGACTATTACACAACTAGTTTCCCAAAAGTTATATAAGTAAAGATTATATCACAACAAATATAATATTGTAAATTTTCATACAATATCATAATTATATGTAAAGTATGGGATACTAAATCCCAAAACACTAGTAATCAAACTATAGTATAAGAGAAAGTATTCCTACATGGCTACTGAACATCGTAATACAAAATAACTTCGAAATATTATATGAGAGTCCTACTATACATATAAATTCACTTGAGCTCTCTTCTTTTATACACTTTTCCCAACAAAATCCTATACTGACCTCGAGCATGCCTCAATTAGGGATAGTAAATATGTCCTTATACAACAAAAGCCTATAAGGGTATGAGCTATAAAGTTTAATGAGTTATCTCTTAATCATACAGACAAATAAGTTATCCAATAATTAATTACAAACATATAAATGCATGATTAAGTAAAACGCCACACAAATAAATATAGTTGACCAAGTACTATATGCAACTCAAATTTAACGCCCTTTGTAGTTAAAGTTGAAGAATATACGACACTAATAAGATCTGACTACCATGCTTGAACTCACAAAATTATGAAACTCTATGTTTTATATCTCAAGAAAATAGTTATTTAGTTTTGGTTTAAAAAAAAGAAAAACTAAGTTCCAAATATGGTTGTGAGTAGGCTCCCACAGTCCATACTCACCCTTAAATGGAGGCCTTTGAACTCAACCTTTAACTAGACGGTTGGCGCTTCTAACACCTAGTAATCTTGCAAGTCAGGATAAGGTCATATTGTACGAGTGCACCGTACTAAAAACTTTAATCTCAAATATATGTATATATATATATATATATATAAACTCCTACATAGCCTCTTGCTACCTTCATATGATGTAACGGTTGGAACATTTACCGTACAATGCATGATCTAATTTAATTTAGCGAAGTTAGATATAATTATATCCAATTATTAAGTGGCCAATCGATAACATAAACAACCAAATTCCCTATAGTTTCCTAAAATGCAGCAATCAATTTGTTATCTCAATTTAACGTATTTTCACACTAAAAATGAACAACAACAATCACATGCAAATCTCAAACCCCACACATAAACCAAATTATCAGTAATACTTAAATGCTACGACCTACAAACATAAATAAGTATGGGATCATCAGGAGTACTCACTCGGCTATAGTAACAGTTAAGGATCATAGTAGTTGACAAAGAGATAGGTATCCTCGTCGGGATCATCTGATAATTAAGAAATATAAAAGATAGTAAGTATTTAAGTAAGATAATTATTCAATGTAGGTATTTATTTAAGTATTTACCTAAATTTCCTAGTCGTCTTATATAATTTCTCAGTTTGAGCTTTTTCTTTAATCATGATAATTTTTTTTATTTTAAATCTAATTTTTATGATCTTATAGTTAATTTTTATCATTTTGGGACATAGTTTCACGTAATGAGGTCCATTTTAGACGTTGGAACTTGCATTTTCTATTATAGGCTTGGGGTGTTACGAATTTTTTTTATTTTAGGCCGAAATGCTTTTAGTTATTATTATGGGCTTTTCTTAATGAGTTTACTTATTAGGCTTTACTTTTAAATTTAGTAGTGGGCCTAACTAATGTCTAAATTTTTATATTTTCCAAATGTTTTTATTTTTAGGCCCAATTTGACCTAGTTTCTTTAATATACAACTTTAGGCCTTAATCATTAATTTTCTTAATTCTTATTATAATCATAATTGCCCAATTAATGTATTATTATTATTTTTTTATAATTTATGGTTTAAATTAGAAAATTTAGGAAGGCTAACGTGGCAACTTCCTATTGGTTCATGATGTAATTTTCTTAATTTATTCAATTTTTTGTATTTTTATTAATTTTAATATTAATATATATAATATAACATAAAATAATTAAATAATAGAAAATAAGACCTATCCCTCTTTTAAAGACCATGTCCAACACATATACATATATATATTTATACTTATTAACATGTTTTTAGGAAAATAAAGTTCTAATATACATGTATATATTTTTTGGTATATATATATACTATATTATATGTATAATTATTTGAACATTAGAATCATATATACATATATACACATACATATACTGCCTTATTTTACTACTTATTCATAAATAAATATTTATATTATTTTGTAATATATTCATATATATATATATATATATATATTGAAGTGTGCATATTTTGTAGTACATATATTTACATGTACTATACATAGAAGGAAACTATATGTGTATATATAAATAAGTATAACTTATATATACATTTAGATAGATATATTTAGGTATATACATACATAAATATATAATTAAGAAAAGGAAAAATTATACACCTAAATCATCATGTATTTTATACCACTTGGTACCTAAAACCAAATACATATACATATCATTCCTACTACAAGAGGTACTAAAAGTACATATAACTCGTACTATTATATTTCCTAATACATAAAGTACTACAAAGTACACATCAAAATCAAAAGATTATGTAAAAATTTATATGACAAGGAAGGAAACAAATATAATATAAAGTAGTATTTGGAATTACTCTTGTCTTGAAGTTTTTGGAAAGCATGTCCTCCTTATTCCCTCTTGAAATTGATAGAACAATAGTGATGGAGAAGGGATTTTATGTTGTAAAATAAGATGGTAGATGATAGTGTAAAAGGGAAGAAAAATGAAAAGAAAATGGAAGATTAGGTAGAGAGATGTGTGTCGGCCCAAAAGAGAAAAGAAAAGAAAAGACTTGGTTTTTGAGTTTAGAATTTGAAAAGAACAAGAACATTAAAATGTGTTCTAGATGGGATATTTGGCTAAGAGTGGAGAAAAGGAAAAGGGGAAAAAGATAAAAAAAAAAAAATAGATAAAGTGACTACTTGACTTTGCTTTTTATCTTAACTAATTTGCTTACATGGGCTAATATAAGAAACACTTGTGCAGCCAAAAAGAAAAGGAAAGGAAAAGGAAAAGGAAAAGAAAGAAAGCAAAGAAAATAAGAAAGAAAGAAAGAATTATAAAGCTGCTTTTTGACTTTTCCTTATAAAGTTCTTTCATTTTTATAGTAAAATATTCTAAGTATAGATAATTGAATAAATTTAAAAATAGAGTTAGGATAAACTATAATGTAACTATAGGAAAAATATAAGATATAATTAATGTATACTATATAGTATATAAGCAAAAATTATGTAGTAAAATTAAATCAATATAATATCTAACATATATATATGTGTGTACATACATGTGATGCCACAAGGAACATAGGGTATAACTTGTAATCTTATTAATTTATTTAATTAATTTGTTATTCTTTTTATTTATTAGTATTTAGAAATTATCTCTATTAGTTTGTTGGTAATTTTACACGACTACGTATGCCTATCAATGATTTTACTAAGTTAGGGCCTTATAACCATTAGGGTGAATTTTGTATGTTTTATAAGTTTAGGGTTTTGGTTTTAAGGTTTTTGTAAAGTTTAAGTTCAATTTCTTATATTTACGCATACACAGGATTTAGGTTTTTGTACACGATTAAAGTTTCAATTAATATATTAAGATTTTTCTCATTCATCTTATGTTTAGGTTTATAATTTAGTTAAGTTTTTAATTTTCTTTGGCCTTATCAAATCAAGGAATTATCTAGGACACTTGGTCCAATTCAAGGTCTAACCTAAAAATTTATAGAGTTTACAAGGCTAAGGAGATCAAGAATACCGTTGATCTCAAGATGGCATCCGGGGATTAGTAAGTGCCATTCTCTCGAATAGAGCCACTTACCAAGTCAATCTAGTTAGAAGTAGGTTGTTTAATGACTCTAGGATGTTAGAAAGCATCCAACACCAAATATAATTATATTATATGCAAATTGTGTACTATGGGGTCACAAGATATCCCAATCTTTGGGATTCAAAAGCTATGAAGTGTGTTGGGCTTAAAATAAGATAATAACTAGTTATTGATAGTATGCTCTGCATTTGTGTGTAATATGTTATTTGCTTGCTCATGCGTATGTGGTTGCGTAACCTTTGTACTAGGTATATGTTGTTTACCCTTTAGGAACTTATGTCTTTAGATGCATGTAATGTAGGAGATCAAGATCTTTATGATGACCTAAGGTAAGATTTGATCTACAACTTGGATGGCCATAAGGACTACACCTACTATGAAGAGTATTGGGAGGGTTTGTTAAACTTGGTTGATGATAAGGACTATTGGGGGAATTAGGGATGTGGTCTCTACTTGTGTTTGTTAGATGTGACTTGTCAATGTTTTTGTTGTAAAAGGAGCATTAAGACTCTAGTTGTGGTTTGACATCTTGGGGTAGTTTGATGGAGGATGTTAGACTCCAATAGTTAATGTTTATGTTTTATATGAGGTGTACCAGCAAGACTCTTAGAGTCGCCTTTGGTGCTAACTAAGAGGTTAATAATCATTAGTATGTTATTGTGGTTTGATCTTTTAATGTCATTGAAGATATTTAGTAGGTTCTGAGCCTTCACATGTAAATACCTTAATATTGATACGTGGCGGACTATAGCGGCCCCAAATCCAGGGCATTACAAATTATTTTTTATCATCCTTTTCTAATTGTTATTACTAATCTTCTTCTTCTTCTTCTTTTTTTTTTATTTTCAATTGCAGTAGAGAAGGATGCTATTTTTTTTTTTTTAAAGAAAAAGCTTATGTATAATTGAAGAGTACAAGAAAAAGGGGTAAAACCATTATTAGACTGACTGTTCATGACTAAGGTACTCGATCATAGATTTGCATACAGCATATACACTTTGCATATGTCATAGTTGACACAAACAGGTATAAAGGTATGTCAAATGCAACCGCGATGATTATCCCTTTGACGATGCAATAATGCGACTTAGAATTATGTAGGAATAATGCGAAGACTTGAATAAGAAAATGGAGACGCAACAACAGGACTGGGTATGAGATCAGCGAGATTGGGAGCAGAAGCGCTTCATAGGTCAACAAGGGTTGATGGTGTTGTAAAAGGGGTCTCCCATTTCAACAGGCTAGCCACAAATGTTGATGGGTTAGTCCTAGCCATGGTCATCTTTTGGCCAATTCTATCCAATGTATACTGACTGAAGATGTTTGGCTAGAAAGTGTTTGCAGCCCTTTTTTAACTCCTACAATGCATCGCACACAATTTCTTTCACAATGATTTGCTAGGCATCTCCACTGGCCTTTAATAGGATGAGATATTAGTTGTATGACTTATTTTTTGAAATTTCTGTATCATTTTAAATGTTTGGACTCTATTTCGGGATGATTTAATGTAAAACTATTGATTATGTAATATTATACGTACTATTTTCAATGTTCAAATTAGTTCTTTAATTTTTGTATCTCTTAATTTAGCAAAACTAAAATGAAATTATTATTATAGATAAATTAATATTGAAAAAAATGAAATTTCGATTTTTCTTTTAAAATAAAACACTTATCGTAGGCTGCTTTCCTCTACAATAAGCGATTGACATTTATGTCAATTTTCTATCATAATGCCGTGCCCTCTGCAGATGATGATTTATGGTAGGGTGATTGTCCCTATGATTGTCTAACAATTTCTGTAGGGATGCCAACCATACACATTATTTATCGTAGGGAGCACGTCTCTAAAATAGCATCAAATCACAACCCTCTAGTAGAGTGGGGTCGTAGGGAATTTTCTATCTATGGAAAGTTTTGGCTTTTTTTCCAATTTCGCAAGGATTTTCATTCCCTATAATAAATATTATTATTATTATTATTATTTTAGGGAAGCTTATGTTTTCTAAATGGTGTCAAGGCGATGCACTAGTAGGCTGACTTGTTATCGATTTAAGTATTTTGTTGAGAGCCTTACGAGTTTAAGTCCATATGAGTAGGATCAATGTGTGCGTGTGATGTGCCAAAATGATTGGTTAAAACTAAGCAAATATGTACACCATGGATGAGAAATATGAACCATACACTTGTCTCATTCAATATCTTACATTTGATCTGGCAATATACAAAAGCAAAGAGACAAATATGTACTAAGTTAAAGGTTGACGCATGCTTAAATGAAGGATTTAGAATGACAAGTCACTCAAATGCACACCATTGGATCCTCTCTTGTGTGGCACCCATCTGTTGCTTCCCATATTAATGTGTCTTTAAGGTCATACATACGGAAAAAGCACTACAACAACCAGGAACAAAAAGAAAACAAAGGGAGTTTAGCAAATTTGAATAGCTACCAGCTGGATATAACATACCAACTAATCCTCATCGGCTTAATCCAAACACTTGATATGATACAAAAATATTAAACTAGAGCTACTCACCACTAACTCTTACTAAAGGAGCTAGATAAGAGCTAAGGATAATAGAGAACATGTAAGTTACTTTGAAAAGGAAAATTCTATAATTCAATCACAATAGCATGAAGTTTGCATATAAAAAAAAGTGAGGAATTTATATGACCTTAACTAAGGTTACAATAAATGAGGAAATGACAAAATGGATAATACACAAAAAATTCCTAAAACATTCTTAAAATGGTAAAAACAACAAGTGCTACAGTGTAGAGAAAACAAGGAATCCTTTTGGGAAGTTATGCTAAAAGATATGTATTGGATGGTGACTATTGATCTATACAGAGGCTGGTCTTGTTGATGCAAATTCTTGAACAATTCAATGGTTGTAGAGTTAAGCTTAGATGAGGGTAGGAGCGAATCTTGAAACTAGGTTGACATGATCTAGGTTAAGTCAAAGCTCAGACGTTCTAAAGCCTCTTGAGGTAGGGCAGCTTGATAGCTTGGCTTGAATAGATGCTTTGTGCTCAATTGTTCAGAAGTGGTACTGATCTCAACTACAGTTCGGCACTTAGGTTAGCAAAAGTATAAGAGTCCGAGATCAATGAAGGAATCTTCATTTGGTAAGGGTTCTAAAGCTAGTATTCATTAGGTTGGTCCTTGTAACCCTCTAGCTTAGCTTTGTATGATAAGTCCGAAGAGTTAATTCTTATCATTTGCCTAAGGGTTAGAAAGATTTGTCCTCAAATTGGAAGGGGCTTCTTATGGTTACTCCTCTCTTGCTTCTATGGCATCTTTTGCTGGTCGGTAGAGAATCAGGTCAAACACATTGAAGTTGGGGGAGACACCATAGTTCTTGGGTAGCTTAATCTAGTAGGCCTTGCTTGATCTTCTTTAGGACCTTGAAGGAACCATCATCTTATAGAGATAGCTTATTCTATCTCAAGTGCTAAAATCTATCTCAGTTAAGGTAGATCCATATTAGGTTACCTAACATTAAAGAAATAGTTTAGCAGCCATGACTACCTATCTTTTATTGTCTTAGGCACGATCAACTTCGGGCTCACTTGCTTCTATAGCTATAGGGGTACCAACCATATCTAGAGGGATAGTGGTTTTGAGGCTATAGATGACCTCAAAAGGAGTTTTCCAAATAGTGTTATTGACGGTTCGATTGTAAGCAAACTCCACAATAGGTAGGCACAAGTCCTAATCTCTCAAATTCTTCTCCACAACAGCTCGAAATAAGGTGCCTAACATCTTACTTGCCACTTCAATTTGGCCATTAGTCTAGGGAGGGCTACTAAAGTTGAACACTAGTTAATCCCAAGCCTTCTCTAAAGTGTATTCTAGAAGTAGCTTAGAAATTCCATATCTCGATCCAATACGATGATCTTTGAAACTCTATGTAGTCAAATAATGTCCTACAAAAATGAATCAGCAATATATAAAGCGTCATTAGTTCGGTGGCATGGAATGAAGTGTGCCATTTCGCTAAAGCGATTGACTACTACAAGGATCAAATCCTTCCCTCTAGTTATCTGAGGTAACCCTAGGACAAAGTCCATGTTGAGGTTAGCCTAAGGTAAGGTCTACATTGGTAAGGGCATATATCTTCCATTTGGCTCCTTCCTTCCTTTTGCTCTTTTATACACTTTATAAATACTGACAACCTTGTGGACATCCTTGGCTAAACTAGGCCAACTCAATAGGTCAACTATTTTGACCTCTCTAAAATGGCTAGACAATCTGCTGCTATGAGCTTTCCTAACCAATAGCTCACATGTGGAACAATTCAGTATGCACAGCCTCTTCTTTTTAAACAAGTATCCATCCTTCAGGTAATAACCTCCAATAGTAACTCCTTCTCGGCACTTCTTAAGAATAGCGCCAAAGTGAGGGTCTTAAGTATATTGGTCAGTAATAAGGAAAAATCCCAACAACTTTGTCTATAGAGTTGTTAATAGAGTTTGCCAACGTAATAAGGCGTTTGCAACCACATTTGCACTACCTTTCTTGTACTTGATTATGTAAGAAAAGCCTTTCATAAACTCTAACCATTTTGCTTACCTCTTCAAAAGTTTTTTCTAACTCCTAATATACTTTAAGGACTCATGGTCCGTATAAATCATGAACTCTTGAGGTAGTAGATAATGTTGCCATGCCATAAGAGCTCAAAAAAGAGCATACAACTCTTTCTCGTGCACAAAATAATTTAGCACAACACCATTGAGCTTTTCACTATAATAAGCAATAAGCAACAAGTCAACACTCTTGCATTAGCACAACATCAATACCAATACCCGACACATTGCATTCTAATTCGAACAACTTGTCAAAGTTTCGTAAGGCTAAGATAGGGGCAGTAATAAGCTTCTCCTTAATCTCCCTAAAGATCTGGTCAACATGATTGCTTCAATGGAATCCTTCACTCTTCTTGGTGAGCTCAATTAATGAGGCAACAATGGTACTGAAGTTCTTAATGAACCTTTTGTAGAAAGAAGCGGGGCTATGAAAGCTTCATACTTCAGTGATGCTTTTTGGTGTCGACTACTCCAAGATAGCGTAGATTTTCTCCCCATCATCTCGGATTTCATCTCCTAACATTACATAACTAAGGAAGACAACTTCACCTTAGAAAAAGGTGCACTTCTTTAAGTTCCCACATAATCTCTCAACTCGTAGAATATTAAAAACAACTCAAAGATGCTGTAAATGTTCGGCTAAGTTGACATTGTACACCAATATGTCGTCGAAGTATATGACTACACTCTATCCAATCAAAGGGTTTATCACATGGTTTCCAAGCCTCATAAATGTGCTTGGCGCATTAGTAAGTCCAAATGGCATAACTAGCCATTTGTAGAAAACATGTCTCGTTTTAAATGTAGTCTTCCACTCATCACCAAGGCTCATGCTAATTTGATGGTAGCCACTTTGCAAATCAATCTTAAAAAAATATTCAAGCACCATGTAACCTATCTAACATGTCATTGAGCCTTAGTATGAGATATCTATACTTGACACTAATGTGGTTGATAACTCAACTATTGATTCACCACGAACCATCATTTTCTAGGACTAAATGCTTTTTCAACTTATCCACCTGTCTCTTCAGCTTGGCGGCCTGCTCAAGATTCATTTTGTAGGCAGGTCTGTTCGATAAGGCTACGCCTAACTATAAGTCAATGCAATGTTCAATGTGTTGAATTGAGGGTAGTCCTTTAGTAAGCTCTTTTGGCAATAGGTTGGAAAACTCTTCTATCAACTTCCGAACCTTTGTAGGTATATCTTCCAAACTCTTCAATTCTAGCAATCTCCTTACCAATAAGAACATAGGCTCATCAGCCTTATTAGCGAATCAGAGCTCTCTCTAACTCATCATAAATACCATCTTCTTACTAGCTTGGCTAAGTTGATTGTGGGTCTCATTTACTTAGCTTGGTGTCATAGGTTGTAACACAATCTTCTTCCCATCCTTTATAAAGGCATAAGTGTTCTTGTGTTCATCATGAATAACACATCAGTCAAACAACTAAGGTCTCCCTAACAACAAGTGTGAAGCTCCTATGGGAACAACATTGCACTCTATTTCATCTATGTACACATTTCCTACATAGAATGGTACAGTTACCTATACGATCATGTGTAGGGCAACTTTATCATGGAGCGAATGTAGCTTATCAGGTCGAAGGTGTTTAAAGGTTGATAGACCTAACCTCTATACAAAGGTTGAATCGACAATACTAGTGCAACTCCCTCCATCTACTATAATCATGCACAATTAACCTTTGATAGTACACTCAGCACTAAGGTCATCACTTCTCCCTAATCAGCATAGACACATGTCTCTTCCTCATCCTTCTCCACTTCACCTCCTACAGCATTCTTATCCCTCTTCTTAGGCTCACTCTTATTAGTATTATCCACTTCATCACCTTGGAGGACCATAGCATGTCAGTTAAGACACTTCACCTTACTCGTCTTCCATCTTAAGGTTTGTCCCTTCTCATATGTCATTGGAGTCTCCTTATCAATAGATCAGCTCTCTAGGCCTATTTAGCTATTGTCAAGTCGATCACTTTTCTCCTCTGCTCAAACAAATCTTCTCAACTCAGTAGAGGTAAGTAGGCAAGGAATAGGTCTCTACATAAAGCTCGATCCAGGTTTACTTAGATTATTTCTCTTATGTTTCTCAACCCTCTACACTATCTTAATGGCCTCCTTTGGGGTGTAAAACCTCTGTACTTCCATGATGTTGTGAATCTCATATTTAAATCCATAAATGAATTGTGATATAGTTCAAGCTTTGGGCTCATCTACATCTGCTCAAATCATTAACATCTAAAACTCTCTAACATAATCATTAACAATCTAGCTTCCTTGGTGAAGCTCTTGCAACCTAATGAATGTACATTGCAAATATGCCTCAGGTACAAATCTTCCCCTCAACAACCTCTTCATCTCTTCCCAAGTCCATACACTTCATCTTCCATCACTTACTCTAGCCACATTCAAATTTCTCCACCACATGGTGGCGTATCCAGAAAATTCAAGTGTAATAAGTTGGACATTCACTGACTTAGTATACCTATAACAATTAAACACCTTTTTAACCTTCTCTTCCCACTTTAGGTATTCATCTACATCTCCATTGCCAAAAAAGGTTTGAATCTGGATTGACATTGTTAAGTCCTCAAGGAGTTTAGTGCCCTTGCTCTTTTACATCACAAAACTACCCTTCTTCCTCTCCATCAACCCCTATATCTATCACCTCATCATCCTCCCTGATTTCTACCAACTCAAGCCTTGGTTAAGTAGGTTGGTTTACTACTCCTCTAGCTTGGTGACATTGAGCTGGGCAATTAGCTTGGCCAACATGGCCATACCTCTACTCTTGTACATTTTTTACTCAGTCACGATTAGGTACATCTTACATTTGTTGCCTATCACCTTGTATAGTAGTGACAAGACTTTCAATAAGATTGGTGATTCTATTAAGCTTATTATTGATTGACCCAAGTGTTTAGTTTCCCCAATGGCCATGGCCTTCGCAGGCCACCCCACTTTCATGGTCACCAACAACTCTAAGATCACTAAAATCTAAATAATACAATCCTTCTTGACAATTTAGACAATATAATACCCAGCATAACCTTCTACTCACTACCTAAAATCTCTTTAACAAGTTCACACTACTTCAACTCCCAACACAACACAACATAATACAAAAATGGACCTTACTCTATTTTTGTTATAGAGAAACAGAATAGAATAGAGTAACAAAAAACATTACACTAACCTTGCTTAACCACTACTTCTCAACCCACCACTTTAAAACCTACTTCAAACATGCTCAAACATAAAATGGACCTTACTCTATTTTTGTTATAGAGAAATAGAATAGAATAGAGTAACAAAAAACATTACACTAACCTTGCTTAACTACTACTTCTTAGCCCACCACTTCAAAACCTACTTCAAACATAACTTCAGCACATTCCACACAAACATACCGCAGTAGCTATGGAAAAACATAGCAGCCACTAATAGCAAACATGAACAAAACTCCACTACACTTCATACTCCCCCTTGGAATCGTGCTCTGATATTAGCAAATTTAATGCAACTTTAGGGTCATACACATGAAAAAAGCACCACAACAAATAGGAATCAAAAGAAAATGAAGGGGGTTTGGCAAATCCAAAGAGCTACCAGTTAGATATGACATATCAATTAATGAAAATCAAGCTACTAGACCATTAACCCATAACTAATCCTAAGGACTAAAGGGATTGGTGAGGCGAATCCTCTAGCTCCAGCCGACTACTACTGAGGTCGAGTACTGCATGCCAAGCTAAATGATTGCCTATTTCTTGAAGATTGTAAGTCGAGAAGTAAAATGCCGAAACAACTGCCAATCTTCACTCTCTCATACTTATGCCCAAGCCGACCGCTTGCCCCGCTTCACTCTTGTTAAGATGTTAAGAGAATGCCATCGGACTAATCTTCTTTCACCTTGCCTGGACAAGCAATCCGGTGGTACTCTTTTGTTTGCATCCTCCAACGGCATCACCAATGTATTACTACCACGTATACAAGACCACACGAAGGATCTACCATACTAATCATTGTATTTCTTAAATGTTCATTTTTATCCTTTTGTATTCTTATATATTACTTCTTTAGGGTAATACCCTTTTTGCCTTTTCTCTTTTAAGCAAATTGCCTTAACTTATTAGGTATAAATACTCCTTGTATTTGTAGCCATAATGATCAGCTTAACATCAATGCACTAGACATTCTTCTCTCTCATAAACACTAGTTGTTAACTTTCATTTCACTTTTATCTTAACCCTCAAGCAAGGCTAAGTGATGAGTAACCTCATCAGACCAATTCGTATATCATATCGAGTTGTGTTATGAGTCCTCGGAAGTTCCATCGATGCGTCATATCCTTTGGAGCTGTTTGTAGGTTCTTCTTACCCTTTTATTCACCCTTTCGCGCATTCCTCATCACTACTTTCAAGCTTTTAACAAGCTTAGACCCGTCAACTACTAGCCTTATCTATTCTTGGTTGCAATTCGCATCATCTTGGTATCAAAGTAGAGGTTTCACTTGAGCTGTAGTTTGTTTCGAAGTTTTATCCATACTCTATTTTGCATGTGTTCGATAGAGCAAGTTATTGTGTTCGTTTAATTGTTGTGCTCACTAGATGTTAATTTTTTGGTTTACAAAAGTATTTGCTGAAACACCTAATTGAAGAGTTTGAGATTTGAATCTACGAAGAAAATGATGAACTTAAGTATAAACGTTGGTGTTGGAGATGACAACAGTAGAGTTGTCTACTATAGCCGACAATCTCAAGGAACCCTTAGGAGCATTAACAAGAAACTTAATGAGGTGGCTGACCTCTTAGTAGATTTAACTCGAGCTGTCCATGCATTGGCTTACCTACCAACCAAAGCTGTCTATAACACCTCACAAGCTACTCGACCTATGAGAAGTCAAAACCCAACTTGACAAGTTCGAGGTACATGAGTAGGCGGATAAGTAAGAAGAAGAATTGACTTGGGAAATTTAAAAGAAGAGGATAAGGAAGAGTATTATGAAGAAGAAGAACAAGTACGAGCACCCAAAGCCTTTGACTATGTGAAACTTCGGATTTTGGAGTTTCAATAGATCTGTAAGTAGGAATGAATACTTGGAATAGGAAGAGAAGGTGGAGCGTGTGTTTGATTATTACTAATATGAGGATTATGAAAAAGTAAGAACTGCTACTGTTGAGTTCTCTGAATATGCCGCCATGTGGTGGAAGAATTTTCAAACTATGAGGAGACAAAAAGGCTATAAAGAGAATAATACTTAGCCTAAAATGAAAACAATACTCAAAAATAGGTTTGTGTCAGATACTTATTTGTAAGATACTTTACTCAGCTTTAAGGGCTAAGAAAAGGAGGCCAATTTGTTGACAAGTATGTCTAAGATTTTCAAATGATTATGATTCGCTATGAAGTAGAGGAAACACCAACACGAACAGTCTTTAGGTTCATCACTGGATTGCGAGGTGACATTCAAGACATTGTAGAACTCCAAAGATTCACAACAATGGATGAAGCCATCCAAATAGCTCAATGAGTGGAGAGATAGAAAAGAGGTCTAAGTACTAACCAGATTGCCAACTAGCTGACCTGGATAGGCAAGTCACCAAAGTTAGTCAAGTACTGAGCCAATCTAAAAGGTGGATGTCCAAATAAAACAGAGGGGCTAACCTGATAATATCATGCCGACCCGTACTTATGAGAAAGGGCAAGGATCTGATAAAAAGACGAGCCAGACTAAGTCCTTCAAATGCTAAGGGTTTGGACATATGGCTGCTTAGTGTCCACACCAAAGAACCATGGTCATAAAGGGAGACGTCCTGAAGCTGGAAGTGGAAAGTACTGATAAAGAGCCTGAGGAGGAGAACTTATTGAAAAAGAAGTTTCTCATGATGATGAGTTGATTGAGGAGGATGTGTTCGCCAAGGACTTGGACCATTTGGTCTTACTTGTCCAACGAGCAATAAACTTGGAAACCTCGCATGAGGAATAGTAACAGGAGAACTTGTTTCATACCACTTGTAAGGTGAATAATCAGGTGAGCACGTTAATTGTGAATAGTGGAGGTTACACTAATGTGGCATCAACCAATTTGATCACAAGGTTAAAATCACTGACTATTGCACACCTAAGGCCATATAAGTTGCATTGGTTAAGTGAGAAGAGAGCACTACATGTCACTCAGCAAGTACTACTACCAATCACTATCGAAAATTACTCCAACAAAATTCTCTACAATGTACAACCCATGTGCACCTCACACATGCTGCTTGGCTGACCATAGTTGTTTAATAGGAAAGTTATCCATGACGGATACAAGAACATGTATATGTTCAAGAAGGATGGTTCAAAGATTACATTGAACCAGATGTTGCTGAGTGATGTTAACAAACTACAAACAAAACTTTCTTATGGATCGAATAAAGCTCTAGTGATAAGTAGAGCCAAGCTATGAGATGCCATCGATGCTAATGAGTCGACCCTTATGTTGGTTAGGTAGCTGCTAAAAATGAAGGAATGGGGTGAACTACCCTTGGAAGTGATAGCGTTTTTGGATGAATATATCGATCTGTTCCCATAGTAGTTACCTGAGGGGTTACTCCTACTCCAAGGCATAGAGCATTACATTAACTTAATGCCTAATACCTCCCTACCAAATAAGCCATCCTATCGGATTAGTCCTGAACGGGCTTTTAAGCTCCAACTCTAAGTTAATGAGTTGTTGGAGGGAAGCTACATCAGGAAAAGTCTTAGCCCTTGTGCTATGCTGACACTTCTAGTGCCGAAAAAGGGTAAAACTTAGTAAATGTGTGTAAACAGCTAAGCCCTAGACAGGATAATGATCAAATACAAGTAACCCATCTCGAGGTTAGAAGATATGCTAGACAAATTAAGTAGAGCTAAGATCTTCAACAAGATTGATATGAAATCTGGCTACTATCGAATTTACATGAGGCTAGGAGGTGAATGGAAAACAACATTTAAAACTCGGTATGGACTTTATAAGTGGATGGTCATGCCGTTTTGCTTATCGAATGCCCCTAGAACTTTCATGAGACTGATGAACCATGTACCGAGACATCTAATAGGGAAGTGTGTCGTGGTATACTTTGACAACATTCTAGTGTACAGTACCAACATGCCGAGTCACTATGAACATCTTTGGGTTGTACTAAATGTCCTCTATGCTAAGAGATTATTCAACAACCTTAAGAAATGCTTATTTTGATAAGAGGAAGTGGTATTCTTAGGCTATGTAGTTAGTAGAGGAGGCTTATGAGTGGATAATGAGAAGATCCGAGCAATTCTCAATTGGTTGACCCTTACTACTTATGTCGAGGTGAGAAGTTTCTATAGACTGACTTCCTTCTATAAGAGATTCATCAAGAATTTCAGTACCCTCATCGTACCCCTTACTAAACTAACAAAGAAGAATATTGACTTCCAGTAAGGAGCAAAGGAAGAGAGGAGTTTTGTTGAGGTGAAGGAAAGGTTAGCCTCCGCCCCTGTATTAGTCCTACTTGACTTTGAGAAAATATTTAAGCTCGAGTGTGATGTGTCAAGCTTTGGAATAGGTACTGTCTTAATATAGGAAGGCTAACCAATTGCCTACCATGGTGAGAAGCTCAAGAGACCCCAACTAAACTATTCCATATATGACAAAGAACTCTTGGCACTAATCTAAGCATTGCAAGTCTGGTAGCATTATCTATTGCTAAGAGAATTTATCATCTATACTGACCATGAGTCTCCGAAGTATTTCCAAAGTTATACGAAATTATTAAAGTGGTAAGCGAGGTAGGTCAAATTCCTTGAAGGATTCAACTTTGTAATAAAGTAAAAACAAGGGAATAGTAATGTAGTTGTAGATGCTATTTCAAGGAGGCATATACTCTTGACTGAATTGCAAACTAGGTTGTTTGGGTTTGCAAGCATTAAAGAGAAGTACCTTGGGGATCTACACTTTGGACCTATATTTGTACGATGAGTCAACAGAAGGATAGTAGACAAGTACCATGTAGAGGATGGGTACTTGTTTTGAGGGGGGAAATTATGCATACTGACTTGCTCTCTATGAGAATTACTTATCAAAAAAGCCTACGGTAGAGGACTCTCTAGACATTTTAGGGAGAGAAGGTCCTATGAAATGCTGAATGGCCATTTCTATTGGCCGAAAATGAGACAAGATGTACACCGAGTTATAGAATGTTATGCGATGTACAAAAGGGCTAAATGCCAAGCTAAGGGAAAGCAATGCCTTTACCTATTCTAATGAAACTATGGACTGAATTAAGCATAGGCTTTGTTCTTAAACTACTACAAACTGCCCAAGGCAAAGATTATGTAATGGTCATCATTGATAGATTCTGTAAGATGGCACAATTTGTGCCTTGCTCCAAAACTAAAGATGCTTCAGCTATTGCTTCTCTTTTCTTGTAGGAAATTGTTAAGCTACATAGTGTACCGAGATGTGTAGTTTCAAATGGAGACTCGAAGTTCTTGAGCCATTTTTGGAGAACTATGTGACAACGGATGGAGACCAAACTGCTATTTAGTACTTCCTGTCACCCTTAAATGGATGGCTAAACAGAGGTAGTTAATCATACTTTGGGATCACTACTTTGAGCTATAATAGGCAAAAACTTGACTAATTAGGACATCTGCTTACTAATGGTCAAATTCGCTTATAATCGGACAATACATGACTCTACCAAACAAAACCCCTTTAAGGTTATGTATGGCTTTTATCTCGAGCTACCCCTTAATAACACCCCTGTACTTAAATCCAAGTGAGAAGACCCTAATACGAGAGCTTGAGCATAGTCCCTTCAACACATTTACAACAAAGTCACTCGGCATATCAACCAAGCCACTAAAAGACTACAAGAGAAGGCCAAGGGTAAAAAAACTAAACACTTCCAGCCAGGAGACTTGGTGTGGCTACACATTAGTAAGGAATAGTTCCCAAGCAAGAAGAGAAATAAGTTATCTATAAGAGCCGAAAGACCCTTCAGGATCCTACAAAAGATTATTGACAATGCTTATAAGTACGAGCTGCCTAAAGATTATGGGGTATTTGATACCTTCAACATTGCTGACTTTAATTCATATCACCCTAATGGAGAGCTGAGCTAAAATCGTTCAAATTTGATCTTAAATCAACCAGGAGGGAATGATGGGAATCAAGCTACTAAATCATTAACTTACAGCCAAGCCCGAAGACTAAAGGGACTAGCAAGGCTAATCTTCCTACTCTAGCCAACTCCTACTAAAGCCAAGTATCTCTTTGCCAACCCACTCTACATGCTGAGTAGAATGATTACCTATTTCTCAAAGATTGTGTGCCAAGAAGCAGAATGCCAGGACAATTGCAATCCTTGCTCTCTTACACTTATGCCCAAGCCAACCATTTGCCTAGCTTCTATCTTGCTAAGATGTCAAGAGAATGCTACTAAACTAATCTTCAACCACCCTACTTAGACCAGCAACCTGGCAGTACTCTTTTGTTTACATCCTTCAATGGCATCGCCAATGTATTATTGTTACGAATACAGGACCACATAAAGGATCTACTATACTAATCATTATTTTTCTTGAATATTTATTTTTACCCTTTTGTATTCTTGTACGTTACTTTTTTAGGGTAATACCCCTTTTATCTTTTCTCTTTTAAGTAAATTGCCCTACCTAATTGGATATAAATACCTCTTATATTTATAGCTATAATGATTAGCTTAGCATCAATACACTTGGCGTTCTTCTCTCTCAGAAACATTGGTTGTTTACTTTCATTTCACTCTTATCTTAACCCTTAAGCAAAATTAGGTGGTAAGTAACCTCACTAAACTAATTTATGTGTCATATCGAGTTGTGCCGTAAGTCCACAGAAGTTCCATCGATATGCCATATCCTTTGAAGCTGTTCGTAGGTTTTGCTTACCCTTTTATTCACCCTTTTGTGCATTCTCCATCACTATTTTTAAGCTTTTAACAAGCTTGGACCCATCTAACAACCGGCCTTATCTATTCTTGGTTGTGGTTCGTATCACCTACTAATCTTACTTGACCTAATCCAAACACTCAATATGACACAAAATGTCGAACTAAGATCGCTCGCCACTAACTCTTACTAAAGGAGCTAGATAAGAGCTTAGGATAACAGAGAACATGTAGGTTACTCTAAAAAGGAAAATTCTATAATTCAATAACAATAACATGATGTCTGTATATAAAAGAAGTGAGGTATTTATATGACCTCTACTAGGATTACAATAAATGAGGAAAAGACAAAATGGATAATGCATAAAAGATCCCTAAAACATTCTTAAAATCATAAAAACAACAAATGCTATAGTGTACGGGAAAACAAGGAAGCCTTTTAGGAAGTTGTGTTAGAAGACATGCGTTGGGTGGTGACTATTGCAAAGTTAAGCTTGGATGAGGGTAGGAACAGATCTTAAAACTAGGTTAACACGATTAGGGTTAGGTCGAAGCTCAGACATTCTGTAGCCTCTTAAGGTTAGGTAGCTTAACAACTTAACTTGAATAAATGCTTTGTGCTTGATAGCTCGGAAGTGGTACTGATCTCAACTATAGTTCAGTTGGCAGAAGTGTAAGTGTAAGAATCCAAGATTAATGAAGGAATCCTTATCTAGTAAGGGTTCTCGAGCTAGTACTCATCAGGTTAGTTCTTTCAATCTTCTAGTTCGACTTTGTATGATAGGTCTGAGGAGTTAATTCCTATCAAATCTACTTCCATGCATCCTCTTTCTTATTGTCTTGATCTTTGATCTCTTAATTAATTCATAGTACTTGTTATTGAAGTAAAAGATATAGCTCTTTCTAGCATGATAGTCACCTAATACTAATCCCAAACATGATTAGTGATAGGGATTAGAGACTGATCACATGTCCCCGAACTCGAGGACATGCTCAAATGGGTTACCGAGCTATCCGAGGTAAGTTGAACATTAAGGAGTAGTACATTCCCTAGTTTGACCTACTGGATTACTTTACTCTCTACATCATCTAGGAAGCTGCTGAGGTAACTAGCCGACGTACTGAACTAACCTCACCATAACATACCTATCTAAGTATCAAACCAAAATACTGCTTACTTAGTACATGTCGAGGCTGACCTGACAATGAATTACCACCTAAATCAACCCTTTCCAAATCCCAAATATCTGAGTTGTTGAATTGCCAACACCAACCTAGCTTGTTCAGAACCTGCTTTGCTTGGCCAATAGTGTCATTAGGACCATAAAATGAGCAAATAAGGTATGTGCTACCTTTTTCTAACATCCATACTATCCTTTCTTCCACTAGATATTCTTTTTTCCTAATTACAACGTTACCCCTATAAATTATTCCTTTTTCTCCTTACTAGTAGAAATCCCTTTTTGTAGTTTACTCTAACCTAGGATTTGTCATAATTGGGTCATATAAATACTTATATATTGTAATAGCCGTAACAATGAATACAATCTTGACTTTTTAGACACGTTTTCTTGAGCTAAGTGATTTTCTTATTTACTCTCAACTACTCTTATCTAGCCCATTGAACATAGATTAGTGGCGAGTGACCACCAATCACACTTGTATGTCATATCCAAGTGCAGCAAGAGCTCAGGTGAGGCATTGGTGCATCGTATCTATCGTTGGTACATAAGGACCCTTACTCAACCTTCAACTTTCATTTACCCTTCAGACTGTCTTGAGGTTCAATCCTATCCCCCTTAGTTCATGCAATACTGAACATCGTATGTTCATCCTTGCCAAACCGTATCATCTTGGTATTAGAGTGCCTAGCTACATTCAAAGCTAGTTTATGTCACTTTATTCTTTGAGTGATTTGTTGTTGTTTTTCGTGTTGGAAGTTCTATTTTTGACATAGGAGTTTGGAAGGTGAAAAATGTTGAAGAAATGCTATGCTTTGTTTTCCCTTGTTTCTTATATGTAAAAACAAAGTATAAGCGATTACTTATTCATCACATGTAGTTAACATAGTGGTAGGAGTATTAGTTATTAATCTATTGTTATTATTCATAGAGAGAACTTTGAGTAGTATTTAAACCAACAATCTTGTGAGATAGCTGATAATATTTGATTCAAGTGTTTAAGGAACTATAAGTAACCAAAAGAGTATAGGTCAGAATAGCCAAGGCCAACAAGGAAGCTTCACACCCTAGTCAATGGGTGACTAATTGGACAAACTCACTGACTTGGTAGCCATTTTGATGATAGTGATAAATGAAGATAGGCAGTGAGCTAGGAATGGCCCATATAGAGGACGTAAATAGCTTTAGAAAGGCAATGGTCAATTTGGCCGAGTTAATGCCCTAATTTGACTGCCTCGAACTGAAGGAGTGGGTAAGGTTGCTAGGCGTAAGCAAGCACTCGATGAAATCAAAGAGGAAAAAGATGAAGGAGATGATGACGTAGAGTATTATGAACTAGAAGAAAGAAATGCTCAAGCCCTTAGAGTTAAAGGGTTAAGGATGCGCATTCCAAGTTTTTCTAAGAGTAGAGATAATGAGGACTACTTAGATTGGGTAGACAAGATTGAGAAACAATTTAAATGCCACGAAGTACCAAATAATACAAAGGTTAGACTTACTGTATTGGAGTTTACTAGTTATGCTGCCTTATAGTAGAAGAACATGTAAGCTACCTGAAGAAGAGAAGGAGAACGTGAAGTTAGGAGTTAGGATGAGATGAAGAGGGTCATGAGGAGAGATTTGTGCTAAGTTACTATTTTTAGGATGCCTTTAAAAGATTACAAGAGCTGAGGTAAGGAGGATTGATTGTTGATGCGTATGTAAAGGAATTTTAGGTGCTAATGATCTAATGCGAAGTCATTGAGCCTGAAGATCGAACTGTATCTTGATTCATCAGTAGATTAAAATATGAGATTGGAGATGTTCTAGAAACCATGGATATTGGATTACTTGATGACACTATCCAAGCTGCCCAAGGAACCGAAAGGCACTTAACAGGAAGGTTCTGACCCCCTGTCAACCGACCTAACAGTAGCCGATCTATTCTTAGCAGACTTGTGTAGACGAAACCAAGTAAGGTTGTTAAGACCTAACTTGCTCAAAATGCCTAAGTGGAGGAGAAGGAGATCTTAAGGAAGTTCAAGAAAGGTTAGAGCTTTGGACGAAAGACAAGTGAGATCAAGTGTTTCAAATGTCAAGGATTTAGACACATGGTTGCTTAATGCCTAAATAGAAGAACCATGGTGATCCGAAGTAAAGCATTGATTGCTAAGGTAAATAGTATTGATGAGGAAGTGGAAGACCCAAAAGAGACCGGGCAAACTAAGTTATTTAAGGAGGAGAAAGTCATCTATAGCGAAGAAGGTAATTTTATGCTAGCGACCCTAGTATTGAGGAGGACAATGAATGTGAGTCATGTGCTTAAGGATGAATAGAGAGAGAATTTTTTCCACAATGGATGCAAGGTAAATGGCTAGCCATGTACCCTAATTGTTGACAATGAGAGCTATACCAATGCAGCCTCTTCTTTCATGGTCTAACAATTGAAGTTGCTGACATAACCCCACCCAAAACCTTATAATCTACATTGGCTCAATGATAGGGAGCCTTATAAGTGAACAAATAGGTATCTTTGCCAATTTGTATTAGCAACTATTGAGATGAAGTACTTTATGATATGTTACCCATGAATGTGTCCCACATTTTGCTTAGAGGACCATAGTTGTTTGACCGAACTATAATGTATGATGGAAGGAGTAATATATGTTCCCTAGAGCATGAGGGTAGGAGGGTAAAGTTGAGCCCTATGACTATCGAGAAAGTAAAAATCATGCAAACCCAATTGAGTCGAGTCTTGAAGAAAGAGGCTTTGGTAATGACTTAAGCTAAGTAGAAAAGAGAGATGGAACTTGAAGAGCTGACCTATTTGCCGGTCAGAAGTTATCAAAGGTGAGATTTGAGGAGGGAATGGTACTTACTGAGGTGAAATCTTATTAGATGAGTTTGCTTATTTGTTCCTAGGTGAGTTGTTAAAAGGACTGCTCCCATCTGAAGCATCAAACATGCAATTAACTTATGGCTAAGACCCATATTATTGAACAAGCCTGCTTATAGGTTGAACCCTAAACAAGCTATCAAGCTGTAGAAGCAGGTAGATGAGCTGATGATGAATAGGTATGTAAGAGAATCCCTTAGCCCCCATGTTATGCCGACCTTGTTGGTACCTACAAAGGATGGGTCATAGAGAATGTCTATAAATAGTTGAGCAATCAATCACATCACCATCAAGTACAGGTATCCTATACCAAGGCTTGATTATATGTTGGATGAGTTAAATGGAGTAAGAGTATTCTCCAAGATTGATCTCAAATGTAAATACCATCAAATCCAAATGTGCAAGGGTGATGGGTGGAAGACTGCATTTAGAACACGTTATGGGTTATATGAATGGCTTATGATGCCATTTAGACTATCAAATGTGCTGAGCACATTTATGCAGCTAATGAATCATGTGCTCCGAGAACTAATACGGAAATTTTTTATGGTTTATTTCAACATCTTGGTATATAACCTTGATTTGGAGACTCACCAAGAGCATCTCTAAGCAGTCTTTGCAAAACTCTGATATGAAAGGCTCTACACCAATCTAAAGAAGTGTAACTTTTGCCTACCCGAAGTAATCTTCCTAGGGTTTGTTGTAGGTGGTGGAGGAATACGAATTGATGATGAGAAGATAACAACAATCATTGAATGGCTTGTATCAACTACTTCAATCGATGTAAGAATAGGGTTTGTTGTAGGTGGTGGAGGAATACGAATTGATGATGAGAAGATAACAACAATCATTGAATGGCTTATATCAACTACTTCAATCGATGTAAGAAGTTTCTATAAACCGGCATCATTCTATCACAAATTTATAAGGAATTTCAGCATGATTGTAGTCCCACTCACTAAACTGTCGAAAAGGAATATTAAGTTCAAATGAGGAGAGAAGGAACAGAGGAGTTTTGAGAAGGTGAAGGAGAAGTTGACAACAACCCCTATCTTAGCTCTACCAAGCTTTGAAAAAGTGTTTGAAGTCGAGTGTGATGTGTTTGGATTAAGCATAGGTGTTATGCTGATGTAAGAAGGTTGTCCTATTGTTTACTTTAGTGAAAAAATTAGAGGAGTTATACCCAACTATTCTATTTATGATAAGGAGTTTTACCTCTCGATTCGAGCCCTAATTGTCTGGTAACACTATCTAGTACCCAAGGAATTTATGATCTATACTGATCGTAAATCCTCGAGATATTTAAAGAGCTAACACAAGTTGTCTCAAAGACAAGCTAAATGGGTCAAGTTTATGCAAGGATTTTCTTATGTCGTGAAATACAAGAATGGGAAGAATAATGTAATGGCTGATGCCCTATTAAGACAACATTCCCTCTTAACTGAACTGTAGACCAAGTTGCTTGGTTTTTCCATGATAAAGGATTTATATGTAAAGAATCCACATTTTAGTCCCATCTATGCTAGGTGTGAAGAAGGATGGACATTTGATGACTATCACTATCACGACCTAAACAGTACCATTATCATGGTAGATTGCCATATACCGCATAAAGATCAATAATCAACCCATTCATTGATCATAGGTCTTCTATACGACATACAAGGCTCCTTTCACCATATGTTACCATCAGGTTCATAGATAAGTAATATTAAGTGGGATTACATAAAATTAACATTTATTTACAAAAACACTAAAGTTAAGGTGTGGAATCATCGAATTCTACAACAAAAATATTACAACGTACTTGAAATTCTAAGAAATCTAAATTAAGAAAATCTAATTGAATATGTAAATATATTTACAATTCACTATTTACACAAAAATCCTCTATTCTCTTCCTAGACACATACCCCGTCTTAGCGTAAGACTCACCTCGGGCATTTTGTAGCCCGGATGAACAAAAAGAAGGTCCTGTAGCAAAGGAAATTTGTTAGGGTGTAATCTTACGCTTAGTAAGTAAATCCTTCCGCTATGACATACAAACAATATCATTTAAATGCACAACATAAGAATACATGAACAATCAGAATGCTAAATAATACAGACAGCAACTTAGGAACTAAATGCAACTCAAAATTAAACTCCCTATAGTTAAGGTTGAAGATAATTAACCGACACAAACCATCAATCGAGTCTTAGTACTTAGGTTTTTATTCCATTTGCACCCACTTACTCAAATCAACTCAAACAAATATATCTAATATATATACAACTTTACTTTTCATACGAAAAATATACTTCCCTTTTTAAAATTCAAACTTTTAAGCCAAAATTCCTAAGTCTAGCAGTATAGTGACCTCCAAAATCTACATCACATGCCTTAAGTAGAAGCCACAAAACACGATCCTTCGCTAACAGTTAGCTTCCACTAGTGCCTAGTAAGCCTAAAAGCTCAAGACAGAGACTCAATAATATAAATGCCACATTTACCTAATCCCAACAAGAGATCCCTCTCCTATGAGCCCCTTCCTATCTTTCATGTGAGGCTGTAGTCAATATAGTTATAGTGCAAATATGGGAAATGCATGACTCATTGATTTTCTTCGTTGAATGCTTAATTAATTCAAGTTCCATTGTGATCAAGCAATTTCATACCATATAATTCATGCATACTATTATCACAACAATTTCCATTCTTATCTCATTAGCAAGTCATGGCATTCAATCATAATACAATACACATGCATTACCCATATCCCATAAGTATTCAAGTTCATTACATATATTTAAGTGCAACTATACTATAAGCAAATCAAGCATAAAGTCATGGAGAATCACTCACTTAGCCATGGTGGATTAGTCATAATAATTTAAGGGTAGGTCATCTCCTATAGTCGGGTCCCCTGAACATTGCAAATATGATAAAGTTAAGAGTTTGAAATAAAGTTGAAAGGCTAACCTAAGATTCTTTAAGTCATACTTTTTAACTTAGTTCGTATTTTTCTCGGTTTTGCTTAAAACTTCAATCATATATAACTTTATCATTTTAAATTCAATTTTTATGATCTTATAGCCGATTTTCATTATTTTAGATTGTATTTTAACATGGTATGGTTAGATTTTCAAGATAAGACATGAAAATCTATCCACTGATTAGAACAATATCGATCCTTGAGTTTTTGAACTCTTTTGGGCATAGTTTGGTTGTTGGGCTTTTTGTTATCTTAAGAAATCTTTTAGGCTTGGGCTTAGGATTTTATTCTAAGATTAAAATACTCTTTAACCTCAAATTTCCATCCTTTAGCTAAACTAAGGTTAGTCACTTTGTTAGGTTTAGGGAGTATTATGTAGACTCTTAATGGACTTCAAAACAACTTTCATTGATAGATTAAGGTGTTGATCAGAAATTTGGTGAAGGCTCAACTTTGAGTTCTAAGCTTATTTTGAGTATTTTGGGCTCGGTTTTAAGTTTTAGGCTTTGTACACATGTGATACTTGCTTTGGTTTATCTTTTTACTTTATTTACTTGGTTTTATCATATTTTTAAGTGACTTTTCTTGTAGTTCCAGATTTGGTCGATTTGGTTCAAGGGTCACCAACTTAGTTTTTCAACTTGTTTCATCATTTTCTTAAGTTTAGGTGTTAGATCATGAACCTATGCTACTCATTTTCCAACCCTAACTCAACTTCTCTTCCATGAGATGATTATTTAGCTTATATACTACATAAAAATAATAGATCACATAATTATCATAAACTCTATGCCATAGTTGACATCTCAAAAACTTAGTTTCTTCATAAAAATTTCATGTAATAGATTTTTCTTTACCTAAAGTTAGATTTGAGCATATATGACCAAATTAAGTCAAAAATAACATCTATATACTATACATACTCTTCACGTCTAGCATGTTGTCTCCATTCCCATACACATTTCATTTTTCTCAACTTACAAACTCATATTCTAAGCGCTAAACATGTATCCTACAAAATACTAACTTAACATGCTCATAATCCAACTTTCATGTAAGAGATTCATAAGCTTATTTCTTAAAGTACTATAGCTATTATATTACCTTATGTCTATGCCAATATATTCATGAAAATATAGTCTCCTAATGTATCATATTAGAGTACTTTAACAAAGAAATAACTTACTCATCCTTGAAGCATAAAAATAGTGGTTGTATAACTAAGAGTCCTCTTAGCTCATTGTTTTCCTTCCTCTTCTTGCAAGTTCTGTTAATAACTAAGATGTTGATGTTTAGGGTAGGTTTTGTTTTGTGTTTGAAGTGAGAAAAAAAGGAACTGAAAGATGAGGGAAAAGAGGAAAGAGTGTGCTGGTTTTGTTAAGGGTTAAAGTGTGTAAAAAAGCCTCATTTTGTTGTCTTTTATCTTGTACAAAAGCCACTCTTTCACATAATTGGATGATATAAGCATTAAGGGATAAATAGTAAATGTGTAAGACAATTTGATTGATAAGTAAATAATAAAGCATGCACAACACCATGCCACCCCCCCCCCCCCCCCCCCCCCCCCCCAACTCTTCTTATAACCGGCCATTAGGTGTCTTTTTAGAGTATTGTGTTGTCTTATCACATATTTGAAAATTGAATTGACAAAATAATGTGATAACTTGTCCTTATATAGTATAGGTTATGGTGATATATGGAAAGTGTCTTATCACTAGCTTTGATAAGTTATCAATTGATAATTGATTTCAACTCTCAATTAATAAGTTATTTAATGTGATTAGTTGGCTTATTTATCCATACATATATAGCTTATGCATGAAAATAAGGGAATTATCTTATATGTAATTTTTTTAGAATTTGGTTCTTATATCAACTTATAAGTTATGATTTATTTCTCATAAAATTATGAAATTTTCTATGGTTGAATAAAATTATTCAAATTAAATTCTCAATTAGTCATGCAAGGTCATAAGTTCTTAATAATTTTAGGGCTTAAGGTTTCAAGTGACTTTAGGTCCGTTGTTCTCGTATTCAAGTTTTTATTGATAGTGAATTTTTGAATTGAAAAACTAAGTTCATTTCTAAATATAAACTTAAATTCTTAGTTTAGTTGATCCTTGAGAATGATCGAAAAGTACTTTTAGTTAATTTACATACCCATTAAATATTAGGGTTTACAGTCACAAGGAGTACGGATACTTGTTTAGGAAGAGGAGATTATATATCCTGACTTGTTCCTTGAGAGAATTGTTAGTGCATGAGGCATATGGAGGAGGATTGTCAAGATACTTTGGCTAGCACCACACTCATGAGGTACTATCCTCAAGGCTCTTTCGACCTAAGATGATGAGAGATGTCCAATCTGTGTTGGAAAGTTGTGCTACCTATAGAAAAAGTGAAGAGCTAAGCTAAGTAAGGGTACAATTTACCCTTACTTATTCTAACCAAACCTTAGTTCGAGCTAAGTATGGACTTTATGTTAGATTGCTGAGAACGTCTCGAGGGAAGGACTTCATCATGGTGGTTGTAGATCAATTCAACAAGATGGCACACTTCGTGCCCTATACAAAAACAAACAATGCTTTAACTATTTCTTTTCTTTTCTTGCAAGAAGTAATCAAGCTTTATGGAGTGCCCAAAACCATTGTTTCAGACCCAGACCTAAAGTTCATAAGCCACTTTTAGAGAACATTATGGAGGCATATGGGAACTCAGCTATTGTACAACATGTCTTATCATTCACAAATGGACTAATAGACCTAAGTTGTTAATAGAATAGTGGGAACTTTACTACAGGTTTTCATTGGTTGCAACATAGTTGATAGGGATCTATGCCTGCAACAGGACTGCCTACAACATAACAAACATGTCTCCATTTGAGGTTCCCAATAGGTTTAACCCTGAGCTCCCAATAGACCAAACACCCCTTCTAAGCCTAGTTGATGACTAGCTAGCTCCGAAAAGAGTCGAAGCCATCAGAGCTATGCATCAAAAGGTCATAAAATAATTAAGCCAAACTATTACCAAGCTCGAAAGACAAGGACAAGGATGGAAGAAAAGAGAATTTCAACCAGGTGATCTAGTCTTGATCCACCTCAATAAGGAACGATTCCCTAACTTAAGGAAGAGCTAATTATCTCCTAAGGCCGATGGACCCTTTAAAGTGCTTGAAAAGATCAATCCTAATGCTTATAAGATTAAACTACTTGAAGAGTATAGAGTCTCAAACTCCTTCAACATTGCTGATCTCCACCCGTATACTCTCGAAGAAGAGCAACATGGAGCTAACCCACATTTGGTCCCAAATCTTAAATAGCTCGGAGGAGATGATAGAGATCAAGGACCAATCACATGCTCCCAAGCTCAAAGACTTGCTTAGATGGTTCACTGAGTTGTTTAAGGTGAGTTGAACGTCGAAGAGTAATACATTCCCCAATCTGACCTACCAGATTACTTTATTCTCCACATCATCCAATAAGCTAACGAAATGTCTAATCGACTTGCTAATTTGGCCTCTCCATAATACGCCTTTCCAAGTATCAAACTAGAATACTGCCAACCTGGTACATGTTGAGGCTGACCTGATAATGATTTGAAGCCAACCACTAAAAGCCGACCCAACAATGAGTCGCCATCTAAACTTACCCTTTCCTAGTCCCAAAGATCTGAGCTGCCAAACTATCAATGGCAACCTGGCTTGTTCAAAACTTGTTCTACTCAGCCAACAGTGTCATTAGGACCTTACAAGGAGCAAATAATGCACATACTGCCTTTTTTTTATATTCGTACTGTCATTTTTGCCACCGAATATTCTTTTTGCCTAATAAATTATTCCCTTTTCTCTTACTAGTAGGAATCTTTTTTTGTAATTTACGCTAACTTAGGATTTACCCTAATTGGGTCATATAAATACTTGTATATTGTAATAGCCACAATAGTGAATACAATCTCAACTTTTCAAACACATTTTCATGAACTAAGTGTTTTCCTTACTTACTCTCGACTACCTCTATCTAGCTTATTAAGTGTAGATTAGTGGTAAGTGACATCTGCCCACACTTGTGCATCATATCAAATGTGACCCAAGTTCAGGTGAGGCATTAGTGCATCATATCCACCATCTATGCACAAGGACCCCTACTCAACCTTTAACTTTCATTTACCCTTCGAACTATCTCAAGGTTTAGACCCATCCTGATAGGAATCAACTTGCAACTATCTCCAAGCTAAGGCTAACCTATCCCAAGCCAACACCGACCTACTAGAAGCTGAAGCTAACCTGTACCAACCTAGGGCTGAATTGTTCAAAGCCGAGGTCGATCTGCTTTTACCAAGGCTAAGCTAATACTAGAAGGTCGAGAGGAAGAAAAAAAGCCACTCGGCATCAAGTCTATCATCTACCGAGAAGACGAGAGACCATACAGCTAAAACCTTAAGGCTAAAGATCCATTTAGCACAGCATGAAAAGACTAGTGATGACTAATCATAGAACTCATCAATTGTGGGCTGACCTTTCAAGCATCTTGGCTAAGCACTACAAGACTATAGGGGCTTTAACCATAACCCAAACATCCATTTGCCAACCTTACCCAATTCGAATCTTGCTCCTTCTAAGACAACCTGAATGACTGCATACCAACTTCTTCTATTAAATATACAGTTTTTATTCTTGTGAATATTTTTTTTTATTTTAATTATGGGTCCATTATTTAGGGTTTAAGGCCTTGTACTTTATTTACAGTTTTTCCACTTAGGTTTCTAGGATTTACTATAAATAATAACATTTGTAATTAGTTAGATAGTGAAGAATATACAAACAGTGATTACACTTGAACATTCCTTTTTGACTAAGAATACTCATGAGCTCTTAGAGCTTGCCTCTTTTGGATTATTAAGTGCTTATTAACTCTTTAACATTTCTCATGTTCTTATCAATCTTGACCTTAAGATTACGATGAAACCCTTATTTAAGCAGTTAATGAGTTACATCTAACCCTTATTTGAAACTCAAGTGACATTTAGTGTACATGAGTTATATCAAACCCTATTTCGAGCTTAACCCCTGATCATGTTTGTGTCTTGGTGCATGCTATTCATACACATTCACTGTCAAAACCCCCTTCATGTCCCTTTCCCCATTTCCTCCAGAAACACGAATACCTATTCATGGCTCGAGTATTGTTGTGTACATTGGTGAGCCGTATCATCTTAGTATTAGAGCTTTGGGGAGACATGCGTATTAGTATTCTTCAAAGTTTAGTTTGTGGTTTGAACATCTACTAGTTGTCATTCTATAGTACAATGTGTTGAGAGTTCTTAATAATCATAGTATTGTGCTGTTGTTAAGTCGAGTAACAGTAATTTCGGTAGTTGACTCTAGTTGCTGTAGAAGTGTTTGTTGTAACATTGCTTATGGAGTTGTTTAAGAGTGGTTCCAAGTCAAGTTGAGTGCATTACGTGTTTGCTTAATTTTTCTCTAAGAGTAGAGATAGTCCTCGCGAAAGCTTAAGGAAACGTATTGACAACTTGGAATATCAGATTCATAACGTCACTAATTCTATCTAGGAGTTTACTAGTTTAGTTAAAGGTCATAGATATATTGGCCAAGGTGAAAGAAGGGAACAAGCACCCATTAGTAGAAGTGGCTCCAATAAGCTTGATAATGATGAACGACATCCAAGAAGAGCTATCAAGCCAAGAAGAAGAGAAAACCAACTTGAGTTGAGAAGAAGCAATGATAAAAGTATTGATGCTAAGAACCTAGGAGCCCAAAGAAGAGAGCTGAGGTGAGAAGAAATATGGCTAAGCAAAGCTTTAACAAGAGTGGCCAATCCAAAGGGAACTTACTAGTTTAGAATGCTAAGGATGAACCCTGAACACCTGGTCGGCGAATTGATAATATCAAGCTTAAGTTGCTAACTTTCAGTAGAAGTTATCGACTTGAAGAGTTCTTAGACTCGGTTCCTTAAGTCAAGAAGTTGTTTGAATGCTATGAATGTGATGACCAAACAAAGGTTAAGTTGGCTTCATTATCCCTTGGCAAATATGCAAGCCTTTGTTAGGATAAGTTAGTCAAGAAGCGAGATGCCGAAGGAGAAGAGCCAATTAGAACTTGGAGGCATATGAAAAGGTTGATGAACCAACGCTTTGTGCCGACTTACTTCAAGCAGGAGATGCTCCATGCTTTCCAACACCTGAGACAAGGTCAAAACACTATCGAGGAGTACTTACAAGAATTTGAAACTCTAATGATCAGATATGAGGTAGCTGAGCCTTAGGACTACACTATTGCTAGGTTCTTGAGTGGACTTCGAGACGACATTGTCGACATAGTCAAACTACAACCGTTTAACTCATTGAATGAGCAGATCAATTTAGTCTCAAGGGTGGAGAAACAGAGTAGACAAAGGCAACAGAAGCCAACTAATCGACCTCAACAAGTTAGTCCTAAGCTTAAAAGGTATGTCGAGATACGACCTAAGAAGAAGATAGAGAAATATTAATCTAGCCAACTTGACCAGGCTGAGATAAAGAAGGTAGAGAAGGAAAAAGTACCCGATGCTAAGGCTTGAGAAGTTAAGTGCTTCAAGTACTTAAGCTACAGACATATCGCTTCTTAATGTCTAAATAAAAGGGTCATAATCTTTAAGGGTAAAGGACCTAAAGATCAAGCAGAGAGTCAGAGTGATAAGAGTTTGAAAGGTGACCTGATAGAAGAAAATGTCTATGCTAATTTAGATGGACTCTTATCCATTACGAGTTGACTTAAAGAGAGACTTAGGTCAGAGGGAAAACTTATTTCATATTTGATGTTTGGTGAATGAGAAGACTTTTTCCTTAGTTATTGATGGAGGAAGCTATACCAACATTGTTTCTACCAAGCTAGTAAAGAAGATGAGATTATTGACCTACATGCATCCCTGACCTTATGGATCGAAGTGGTTTAATGACAAGGGTATGGTCCATGTGCATAAGAGAGCTCGAATAGCATTTAAGGCTAGACAATACAAGGATGAGATTGACTTCAACGTAGTGCCTATGAATGTAGCAAATTTACTTATTGGCTAACCTTGAGAATACGATCGAAAAGTGATCCATGATGGCTTCCTTAACACTTACATGGTTTGGAAGGATGGGAAGAGCTATTGCTTAACCCTCATGAGCATTGAGGAAATCCAGAGCAACTTAACACCCATGGTGAAGAGAAATTTGTTCAACATCTAAGCCTGTGCTCATTGTTTAATGTCGAAGACAACTTCTTTTTAGCCCCATAGTAATGATAGGAATCAGCTTGTGACTATCTTCAAGCTGAAGCCGACATATCTTAAGCCAACACCGACTTGCCAGAAGCTGAAGCCAACCTATTCTAACCTGAGGCTGAATTGTTCAAAGCTAAGGTTGATCTACTTTTGCTAAAGAGGCCGAGAGGAAGAAAAAAAGCCACTTGGCATCAAGTTTATCGTCTACCAAGAAGATGACAGACCACACAATCGAGACCTTAAGGCTAAAGATCCACTCAACATGGCATGGAGAGATTAGCATCGACTAATTATGAAACTCGACAATTGTAGGCTGACCTTTTAGGCATCTCAACCAAGTACTACAAGACTTTAGGGGCTCCTACCTAAACTCGAACATCCAATTGCCGACCCTTCCTAGTTTGGATCCTGTTCCTTTTAAGACAACCCATATAACTGCATGCTGACTTTCTCTATTAAACGCACAGTTTTGTATTCTTGTGAATATTTTCTTTATTTTAATTATGGGCCCATTCTTTAGGGTTTAAGGTTTTGTACCTTATTTACAGTTTTGCCACTAAGGTTTTTGGGATTTAGGATTTAAGATTTACTATAAATAGCAACATTTATAAGTAGTTGGATAGTGAAGAATATACAGACAATGATTACACTTGAACAATCCTTTTTAAGTAAGGATACTCCTGAGCTCTTAGAGCTTGCCTCTTCTGGATTATTGAGTGCTTATTAACTTTTTAACCTTTCTCATGTTCTTATCAATCTTGACCTTAAGATTATGGTGAACCACTCATTTGAGCGAGTTAATGAGTTACATCTATTCCTCATTTGCAACTCAAGTGACATTTAGTATTCGTGAGTTATATCGAGCTCTATTTCGAGCTCAACCTCTAATCGTGTTTGTATATTGATGTGTGATATCGATACACATTCACTATCAAAACCCCCTTCACATCCCTTTCCCCATTTCCTCTGGAAACCCAAATGCCCATTCATGGCTCAAGTCCTGTTGCGTACATTCACGAGCTATATCACATCCCCCTTGGTTCATACGATACCAAACGTCATATGTTAATCTATGCCAGACCGTATCAATTGGTGTATGGGAATCTAAAGGAATTCTACTTCAAATTCTATAATTTTAATCTTAACTGTACCTATTCAAATTAATTGATTTTGGTACAATTGTTAAGTAGATGAGGTTTGTATACATGTAAGTTGGTAAGGAAGCTTGGTGGTTCCTTAAAGGTGGCATAAGGTTGTGGTGTATGTGTACAAAGTAATAACATAGACTTGTAAGTGGAGTTGGTATTGTTCATAACATGGTCGAATCAATTGAGGGTGGTGCATGCTTGCTTAATTTTGAAGTTGTAATGATTGGAACTATACATCTATATCATTGAAATGAAAACTATATCATCACTAATTGCTTCCTTAATGTTTCTATATGGTTATTTTTACATGATATCAATCTTGATATAATATTAATATAGCATTTATATTAATGTGTTTGATAGTTATATGCTATTACATGGATCGTTTAATGAGCTTTTATGAGGGAAACTTCTATAAACATGAAAAATTCTAGAAAATCTATGATTTCATACTATCCAAAATCTTAAGAAAAGCTTGGTTTTTCTCACATGGAAAAAAATCATTACACAAATTTATTGATTGCAATAGGTCAAATAGAATTATTGACTGGAAAGTCAAACTTCTACTTCATTTACAACATATTAGAATTACTACTAAAAAAGATCTACTTGTTATTGCAATTATAATACATCTCATTTATACAAATGAGTTTACTAACAAGTGGCACAGCCGATACATTCTAGTATTAAATAGGTATAAAACTTTAAGCTTTTTCTATGAAATGGCCATTAATGCTTAGTGTACTTTATAAAAGATTAAAAAAAATAAACATTTTATCTTTTCATTAAGGCACATATCTTAGTTGAAATTCAACTATAAATTTATAAGAAAAATGTAATTAATAAATAAGTTTATGTAAGTTTTCTTATCAACAAAATATATCACAAAAAGTACTTAAATAGAAAAATTACAAATATAGCGAAAAGAACAACATAATGAAAAGATAAGTATTCTATAATTTTTCTTCGTTATGACTATGCAAGATTGTTTAATTAGTAATACTATAAAAAATATCATTTTTTTAATATAAATGATTAGATAATAGATTGTTCAATAAAACCCATTCATTTTCAAAATATTATTTGAAAAAATGCTAATATATAAAATATTATGACAGTAATTATGTATTAACACTTTATGTGATATGATAACATCACTTATAGCATTAACAATACAATCTTTTTTATGGTATAATTATTAGTAATTAAATAGTGGCTAATGAGAGTTTAGTTAATTAACTATTATTTTTTAATAAATGAAATTTGATTTTATTAGCTTACTATGTAAAAGAAAATAAAAAAGAGAATGAAAATCATTTGTTGCAACACAAGTAACAAATGCAGCTTGAAAAAGTAAAATATATCTAATGAGAATTGAACCCATTATTTCTCATTTCCAAACACTTAACCATTAGTTCATAATTAACATATTACATTAATTTTTTTTAATATAAAACTAGTACATATTTTATCATTTTTTTTATAAAATAATAATTATTTTTCCAAGTTTTAAGAGAGAAAGGAAGGGGAACAACCCTCAACCCACCTTGATATGTTCATGTGTGTGCTATTGGCAAACAACTCAAGGTATAAATAAAGTAATTAATATAGGAAATTCATGTAGAGATGGCTACTCTCATCGCCTTTTGTTCCCAAAACACTAAAGATGAAGAAAGCCATTAAACCAACCAAAGTAAAAAAAGATTTAGGACAATGGATTTAGGAAATGAAGGAAATCTTAAACCTATAGAAGCACAAGAACAAAACAAGAATCAAGGGAAGACTATAAAACTTTCCTTTCGTGATACAATCCTTACCAATAGCCTTGTAGCTTTTGAGAAATATTGCTTTAAGAGCAATAACCCCAAAAATGAAATGGAAGAGGGCCAAGATGATTATTTGGAGAAGGAAAATATTCTAAACAAAAATTACAAACCTAAGAGTATGTTATGTTTCATTTTTGAAGGTAGAAATGAAGATACTATATGTACTATGGCAAAATACTCTAATAGCCAAAGTCATGGGCATGAATCTAAGACATAAATTCCTAAAGGACCAACTTAATAGAATGAAGAAGTTACGAAATGCGTTTAGACTAATCTACGCAGGGTTTAAATAGTACTTAATAACACTAAGTAGAACAAAGGATTACAACTGGATAGTAAGGAATGGCCTATGGTTCATCAATAAAGCATACTTAGCACTAAAGAAATGGGAACTAGACTTTAGACTAAGGATAACCAAATTCAATGAGATCGACGTATGGGTGATGATAGAAGGGTTATTAATGGAATTTTATTCAATGGTAACCATATAACATATAGGAGAAAAAATTGGGCCAGTCTTAAGACACAACTCTTATACAGTCAATTTAGAAAGAGCGAGATTAACACTAGTTTACATGCAAGTAAATGTGGATAAACTATTAAAGCATATAGTAATTACCAATAGAATAGCATATATAATTCAATATGAAGGTCTCTCAACTATATGTGAATTGTGTGGCTATATAGACCTAAAAAAATAAAATAAAATAAACTACCTAAAAAACTAGAGAAAGAAAAAAAAGAGGAAAAAGAAAGAAAAGAGAAAGAAAGAGAAGCAAAGGAGACAAAGAAGGAGGTGAAGGAAGACTGTGGGAATGGAACTGCCATACATGTGATAGATGGAAAAAAGAAGATAGTTCAAAAGACAATGGAGGAGTTAGCAAAGGGCATTGGTTGCTATAATGAAGCCTAATAAGAAGAGGGGTAAAGGGTTAAGGCACAAGTTTTGTGGAGAGAAAAGTAATGAGAAATGGAAACTTAAGTAAGGAATAGGGAGAATGGATATTGGTACGTAATAAAAAAAAAATAACCAAAAAAGAGTAGTTGTAAGAAAACTAGAAAATGGCAAAAATAAGGGGAATTAAATGGAGCGCTCAATCCTCCTAACGAGAAGGAAAAGACACGATGTATAGAAAGAAAAACAATCTAGATATTAAGAGATAGAAGATTGCAACTGAAAAGAAGGAAGTAGAAGATAAGATACTAGAAGAAAAACACATAAAAAAGTATAAAAGAAACTGAGGGGATAGAAATTAGGAAGAAAGATTATATCGAAAGTAAGTAGGAAAAGAAAAAATTAGTCTCATTGAAGAAATTGGCAAAGGAAAATGGTAAGAAAGCTAGAAGTGAAGATTTGAATCTACATTCTACATTAAGAAACAATACCTTTGGAACTAAATTTGGTGACAAGACTTTAGACAGTAGAGATGATAGTTTATACAATGAGAGTTTATATAGAAGTGATAGGGCTAGTGATGACAAATAGAAAATGGAAGTGGGGCAAACTCCTAGAGATCACTTAAGGCTAAAGTATCTAGCTTAAAGAATATACCAAGAAGGGGAGAAAAGTATTCGAAAAACAAGAGAAGCAATATTGCTAGCAAGGCTACCAATTGAAAGATTAAGGTTGAGACTAAGGAAAATTCTAGAAGTGATGGAATGGATGACTAAGGCCACACTAAAACACATGCTTTTGAGAGTAGAGGTGCCAGTAGAAATTCAATGGATGCCTTTTACCACCCCATTTTTAGAAGGGTAGAGGAAGGAATTCCTTACCAATTCATGGTAAGTTCAAGCTCTAGTAACAAGAACATCCTTTTACCCATAGAGATGGAGATTGGTAGCTAATCGTTTCCAAAAAGAGCATACAACTAACATGTCGTACCATCTCACCATTACCCTATCTAATAACAAATTAATGGATACTCTCTCATCAAAAAAGCATCCAAGCCCATTTGAAATTATAGCCTATAATGGTAGAGGTGCAACCTTAGTTTTGAGAAGGAATGCAATCTAAGGATTAGTGAAGGGCCACCGACCATAAATTATTGTCATCACTAAAACCTAACTAAAGAGGAAGGGAGCAACTAACTATAAGAATACCTAGGGTATGATAGAATGTTATGTCTAGAAGTAGTATGGTATAGAGAGGAAATTGTGGTGATGTGGAATTTTGCTGATGTTAGAGTAGTGAAGAAGCATATCTCCCAACAGTAAGTTCTAATGGAGGTTTAGGTAGGTATATCTACAGTTACTAAGTATCTATCTGCTATTTATGTAAATCCAAGTCTTAGTGTCAAACGTGAACTATGGTATGAATTGAAAGAATTAGTAGAGTCAATTACAAGACCTTAGATATTAATAGGAGAAAAATCAAGGCAAAGGAGGAGGGGAGGAGAATAGACCAACATAGATCTTACTAGTACCAACATTGCATGAATGCTTATTACATGGGAGACTTAGGATTTATAGGACCAAAATATACCTGCCAAATGAACAAAGAATATAATTGACTTAGTACAAACTAAGATAAATAGGGCTTAGGCAAACTGTAAGTGGAGAGAATTGTATCTAGAAATAAAAATCTTCCACCTGGCCTACATACAATTGGATCATTACCCTCTCCTCCTATACATTTGCCCTATTATTAGAGGAGGGCTAAGAGATAAAAGAACCTTTCAGCTTTAGCCCATGTAGTTAGACCACTCGGACTTCAAGCCCTTTGTGAGAGCAACCTGGAATAGCAGACCCTTTATCTACTTAAAAGACATTAAGGACCTAACAAATAACCTAAAAAAGTGGAATAAGGAGATCTTTGAACTAATTCATGTTAAGAAAAAGCCTATTGATAACAAAATCTAAGAAGCCCATCTCCAAATAGCAAATAATCCAAACTAGGAAGTGATTAATAGGGAACAACTCTTACAAAAAGAGCTAAACTATACATTGAAACAAGAAGAGAAACTATAGGTTGCTAAAGCAAGAGTGAACAGGTTAGTAGAGGGGGAGAAAGATACAAGATTCTTCTACCTCAACACCCTAGCAAGAAGATCCAAAAGTAGGATAGTTAAGCTCTTTAATGAGATGGGAAACTGGGTCACAAGTCATGATGGCATAGAAGGAATAAGAGTTAAACATTACTCTAACCTGTATGCATCAAGTAAACAATGGAGTAAAACAAACCCACCAGAGTAGGTCAACAAAGTGGGAGGACTAATTGAAGAAGTAACAAGGGCTATTGGAAGAGATATCACAAATGAAGAAAAAAAAGAAAAGGCCCATGGCGCATTAGTAACCATAAAACACCAAAAATAGATAGACTACATGCTAACTTTTATAAAGAATATTAGAACATGATGGGGGATGCAATATGCTGAACCATCAAGAGAATTATAGAAGGACTGATCCTAGAAGAATTGAACTTAACTCTAATAATCCTTTTCCTAAATCGATAGGAGTAAACAAAATGAAAGATTACAAATTCATAGCCTTTGCACTACCCTTTACCAAATCATTAGCAAAACCTTTATCAACAAATTAAGACCCTTTTTGGATGACTTAATTAGCCTATAATAGACTAGTTTCAATCCAGGAAGGGCAACTAGGGATAATGTTATAATGTTCTACAAACTACTTCACTCACTATAAAAGAAAAAAAGGGAAGAAATGTAGATATGTTGAAACTAAACCTAGGGAAGACTTATGACAGTACAAAATAGGACTTCATCTCTCACATCCTATAAAGCCTTAGATTTCCACAAAAATGAGTGAACCTCATTGCCTCATGTTTGGCAACAGTTATTTATAGAGTTCTCGTTAATGGAGAATGCTAAAGTCCTTTACTTTAATCAAAGGACTAAGACAAGGAAACCTAATGTCATCTTACTTACACTTACTAGCAATGGAAATCCTTAGTAGAAAGATCTACAAACTAGTAGATTAAGGGAAATGGAAACTTACTAGGTTAAGAGGCACATACCTTAACTTCTCTTACCTATTCTTCATGGATGACTTGTTGTTGATGGGAAGGATAACCATAAAAAATGGAAAAACTATCAGAGAAGCTATGAAAACCTTTGAAGAGATATCAAGATAAAGGGTCAACTATAAGAAATCATTCATCTTATTCTTTAGAAATACAAACAAGGATCTAAAAGAGGAAATCTATAAAGAGTTTGGAGTAAACCTAAGTGCATGTATGGGCAAAAATCTAGGTTTACCTGTTAAATGAAGATGAAGAATAAAAAATGATAACTTAAACTTTATCTTAGAAAAAAACTAGGAGGAAGCTAGTAAGATGAAAAGCTAACTTACTAAGGATGGTAAGAAGAAAAATCTTGGTAACTTCCATACTAGAAATTATCACAAATTACTATTCCAAATGATTCCAATACACCTAAAGTTATTGAACAATGTGGAGAAAATAAATAGGGACTTCATCTAGGGTAACTTAAAAGAGAAAAGGAAAATACATTAGATATCCTGTAATAGGACTAAGAGGCCAAAAGATGCAAGAGGCTTAAGATTGCTTGACCTTTGAGCTCGAAACAATACTAATTTCATTAAGCTAGCTTAGCAAGTGAGAAAGAAATACATTTTATGGACTAAACTAATAAAAAAGAAATACAAATGCCTAGGGAGAAATGAGAGGCTGAAATCAAGTAGATTTGGGAAGAAACTAAGCTATATGATGAGTTGGTTAGAGGAGAGACTAGTAGTTAAATCTTACAATAGGAAGGATACTTACTTTAGAATGATAGATGGACAGTGGAAGGTAAGGTCAATAGCTAGTTAGTAAGGGCTATAACAAGGGAAATGGAGGGAATAACTTTAGCTAAGGTGTGAAATGGAGTGGGAAACTAGAAATAGGAGAAAATAACTTACCCAATTGATGAGGAAATAGTGAAATGGCTAGGAAACATTTGGATTGATGAGAGGGATAATAGAGTGAGGAAACCAATGTAGACACATGATGTGAACAAAGAAGCAAATAGTAAAACAATGTACAATATCTTAATTAGTAATAATGAAAAGGGAGCAATAGGATTAGAGAACTTATGGAAATGGGTATAAGAAATACCAATCATACTTAGAATAAAATTCCTCATTTAGAGGATTCTGAATAATATCCTACCAACAAAACACAACTTAAGGAAAAGAGGAATTGAAGTGGATGAACTATGTGTCTTTTGTAGTAGGGAAAAGGAAACCATTCATCACATCTCCTATGGATGTGATTACATAAAAAATTGTTGGAGAGATAAAGAAACAATAAGTGTACCTAAAGGACAAGATATCAAGAGCAATAAGTGTAAACCCTACTTTTAGTGGGCCTAAGATTTGAATTAAGAGTACTTTTTGAACGTTCCCAAAGATCAACTAAACCAAAAAATTAAGTTTATATTTAGAAACGAATTAAATTTTTACAATTCAAAAGCCAATTGTCGATAAAACCCGAGCTTGAAGAACTGCAAGCTCTAAAGTTACTTAAAACTCTAAACCTTAAAACCATTAAGGAATTTTAACCCTAAATAATTAATCCATAATTTAATTTGAATAATTTCATTCAACTTTAGAAAATTTCACAATTCTACAAAAATCAAATCATAAATTACAAAACAATGTAAGATAAAAACCCTAAAACAATTTTCTATAAGGCTATGCCCTGATCTTCATGTATAAGCCTTACACATAAATAAGTAGACCAACCAATCACCTTAGATAACTTATCAATTGAGAGTTGGAATCATTTATCAATTGATAACTTATCAAAATCTAGTGATAAGACAATCTCCTTATCACCTCTTCACTTATACTACATATGGACAATTTTTCACAAAATTTCATAAGCTTAACTTTAATAAATGAGACAAGACCACTCCATGGCCTAAAAAGACTTTCAATGGCAGATTTAGACAAGGGAGAAAGGGGGGCCATGCTCTTGTCATTCAACCATTAATCACTTCCTCTTACACATCATTATTCACCCCTTCATGCTTACATCATCAAGATTTGCAATTGTTGACTTTGTATAAGCTACAAGACAACACTTTCAAGACATTTAAACACTCACTCTCTCTATCATTTCCCTCACTTTCAATTTCACTTTCACATCTTCTTTCTCTCATTTGAAACAAACATAAAAGGGAGAAACAACCTTACCCCACAAAATCAACTTCCCTTCCATTTTTAAAGCTTCACTCATAGCAACTTTTTCTTTTGTTCTTGTGTTATTTTCTTCCACCATCTAAGACCTTCTAAGACCCTTAGAACCTTCCACAAACCCCATTCCAAAAGAATAAAAGATTCGAGTTTCAAAAGGTGGCAAAAAAGAGGAGGCAAAGTTAAAGGCCTAAGTGGAACCTTAGTGCACAACCACCAAACTTTGCTTTAAGGATGAGTAAGTGTTTCTTGTAATATGTGGATTAGTATTTATGTTAGGAGACTTTGATTTCTTGAAGATATAAGTAAGGTTTAAGTTATTATAACACCAAAAATCGTTCTAAGAAATAAACCATGAAACCCTTACATGAAGTTAAAACATGAGCATGTAAAGTTAGTGTTTTGTAAAGGCATTTGTTTAATGCTTTGAATGGAAGATTTTAAGCTAAGAAAATCTTGAAATAAGAAGTTTAATGAAGGATGAGCATGCTGGATGTGAGGGTTCCATAGTCATTTGGACGTTGATTTTGTTTCCATTAAGTTAAACATGCTTAAATCTAGACTTAAGTTAAGGAAAAATCCATCACATGAAGTTTTATGAAGAAACCAACTTTGTATGACATGAGCTATGATATGAGAGTTGTATTAAATATAAGATCTTCTATTTCCTTGTGTAGAACATAAGTTAAGGAATCATCTTATGGAAGAAAAGTTAAGTTAAGATTTGTACATAAGTAGTTAAGTGCATAATCTACCACCTAAACTTAAGGAAATGATGAAATAAGTTGAAAAACCAAATGACGACCTCTTGGAACCATCATGAACAGATCTGGAACGTAGGAAAAAAAAGCTCAAAAATATGATAAAAGTGAATGAACAAAGTGAAAATATCAACCAAAGCAAGTATAGTAAGCATATAAAGCCTAAAACTCAAAACCGAACCTAAAACTCTCAAAACAAGCCTAGAACTCTAAGTTGGGCCTTCAATGAAATTCTGACTAGCACCTTAAAGTGTCAAGAGAGGTTGTTTTAAAGCCCATAAGAAATCCACCTAAGGCCCCATAAGCCCACCAAAGTCACTAACTTTAGTTTGAACAAAAAACAAGCCCATTTGACAACTTAAGCCCACTAAAGGGCCAAGAAGTGGTTGTTAGCCTTAGGAATATAAATCAAAGTTGTAAATCTGATCTGAAGGAGTATTTTAAGCTTAGGATAAAATCTTAATACCAAGCCCAAAGGATTCCTTAAGTTATCAAAAAGCCCATTTACCAAACAAGGCCCAAAAACACTTCAACACATGAGGAACGCTACTGTTCTAACCCATGGACAGGATTGTATACCTCATTTCGAAAATATAACCTTACCACGTTAAAGTACACTTGAAAACAATGAAGATTGACTATAAGATCATAAAAATCGGATTTAAAACGAAAAAGTTATAAGCGATTGAACTTTAAGTAAAAACCGGGAAAAATTATGAAAACTAGTCAAGGATATAACTTAAGGAAAATTTACTTAGTTTCTTAAGTTTGCTTCAATTCCTTATAAAAATTATTTCAATGATCAGGGGACACTGTTTACGAAGACGACTTGCCTCCGGATTACTTTGACTGACCTATATGGCAGAGTGAGTAAATTCTCGATGACTTTTTACTTGATTGTGCTTATAGAATAGATGCACCTAAATTTATATGTATAAATTTGGATACTTGTGGGATATGGGAGATGCATGTGTATGAATTTGTGGATGAATGTGATGACTTGTTAATTATATTTAATAAGGGGAATTGTTTGCATTATATATACATGTGAATTGTATGGAATAAAATTGTCTGATCACCTGAAAATCGAGATAATCACTTATTTGATTAAGAAATCAAAATGAATCATGCATACCCCATATAGCATACAGATAACACCGACTGCCACTTCACGCAGAAGATGGGAGGGGACTCACAGGAATGCGAGTTTCCTACAAGATTGGGCACTAGCTATGCCATCATATATATTGAGTCTCTACCTTAAGCTGATGGGCTTACTAGGCGCTGGGAGATGCCAACTGTCGGCGAGGGGCCGAGTCTTGTGGCTTCTGCTTAGGGCATGTGTTTGTGGACTGCGGGGGTGATAACTTTGATTTTAAACATATTTTATATGGTGATTTTATAGCATTTCCCTTACATTTTTTGTTTTCCTTAAAGAAAATGATACTTAATTCAGTAAAATGTTGATTTCAGGGTTTAAACACGTTCTAGGCTCAAAAACGAAGAAAACGAATCAAGTTTCACTCAATTCCGAGTTCAAACGAAGAAGTTATGAAATTTTGAAGTTGTGTAGAAATTTTGTCTTTGTGCAGAAAGTTACACGACCTGGGGACACGGCCATGTCCCAGGCCGTGTCTGGTGACGAAAATAAAATCCGTGTAATACATATATAAAAGGATATCTTAGGGTTTAAAAAAGGGAGACATTACAGAAACGGAAAGACACAAGAGACGAGAGGAGACTTGAGGAGAACATCAATCAAGAAGCAAGAACAACATCGATTTCAAGATTAGAGATTGTTCATCAAATCAAGAGGGTTTTTTTTATGCTTTATTTTATATTTTTGATGGAACTTGTTTTTAGATTCGTTATGATAGCTTAGAATTCCTAAATACATTATTGCATACTTGAAGTCGTTTGTAGTTTTATTGCTTTCTAATTTGCGTAATTAAGTCTCATAAGTAGTTTAGTTGTTAATTTCAATATTTTTAATTCATTCAACTCATCATAATTTTCCGGTTAGATAATGAAGCTAAAGTTAATATTAGTACTCAAAATCTCTGAGGGATCGACTCGGACTCATATTCGCTATATTAAAATTGATAGGTGCGCTTGCCTCATATCAGGGGGCCACCATACCGCTAGACTTAGGATTTTAAAAGATATGATTTGATTTTGGTAAAGGAAGTATACATATATAGAGAGAGAGAGAGAGTTTGTTTTAGCACGAGCACGATAGTGCAAGTAAAATAAAACCCAAGGTCTAGAACCCGGATTTTAGTTGGGGTTGGTTAATTATCTCCAAACCCCGACTTCAAGGGGCGTAATTCTGAGTCGTATGCAGTTCCTAGGTCACTGCTGATTGCTCGGCATACTGATTATTCATGCATTCATATGATTGTGCATATAATAAACTTTTGCTATGTGGTACTGATGAGGGCATTTATCTCACTAAGCGTAAGCTTACATCCCTATAGATTTTTGTTGATGCAGGAGAACCTCTTCGTCAATCCGAACCGAGGCATGCCCGTGGTAAGTCTCGTGTAGGGACGGGTTGGAGCAATCAAAGAGCGAAGAGGACATTTTGTAATAGATTTATAGACATTTAGATATTTTTATGTTTTTTCTCATAACACAGATTTTATGCAGTTCCGTTATGAACTGCATTTATTTATAATATTGTTTTGGTGTGGGTTTCACAAGCCCACACGATTAGCTAATTTATAATATAGAGGTAATTTTAGTTAAACTGCTCTATATTACTTGTTTATGGGCTTAGTGGTAACGTAAAGTGGAAGGAGCCTTGTGTGTCGTATAAAAGGCCTATGATCAGCATGGGGGTTGATAATAAACCTTTATACGGTACACGGCGACCTACCACGACAACGATACTGTTTGGTCGTGATAATAAGTACACCTAAAGGACAGGATATTAAGTACACCTAAAGGACAGGATATTAAGAGCCTTGTTAAATGGTTCAAAACAAACATGAAGAAAAAGGAGTTTAGTTAGAAGGAACCACAAAACCCAAAGCAGTTTTGTTCCTTTTTATGTGAGAGCAATTTAGGGAGAAAGAAACAGAATCATCTTTAGACATAACCAAGGTGAGGACTAAAAGAGAAAGGTGAGAGCAAAAGTAAATGAATGGTGGATGACCATGAGAAGAAAAAAATTACAACAATAAAGGAATTTAGATAAAGTGAGATGAAGGAAACCTAAAGTAAGATAGGTAAAAATCAATTGCAATGGAGCAGTAATCGAGGATGATATGAAAACAGGTATATGGATGATAATAAGAGACCATAAAGGATGTATGTAGCAGGGGCCTCACCACTAGAGGTTGAACTATGGGTAATCACATATAGTTCACAGCTTGTAAAAGAAAAATATATGATCATCTGGAAGTAGAAACAGATTCATCTTAATAGTAGAGTAGATAACTAAAAAAGAATTAAATGATAATAACTATTTATTGCTCTTTCTTTCCATTAACAACTAGCAAGATAATTTAACAATGTTCCATTTTGTAGAGTACTAAGGATGAGAACAGAGCAATAGATCCATTGGCAAAGAGATGATTTACATAAAATGAATGCCTGGTTTTTTGGAGAGAGATCCCAAGTAATGTAGATAGGAATCTAGTAAAGACTATGTCGGAAGAATATAAGTGTTCATAATTTAGACTGGAACTATTTACTTAGATGCTAGCCAAAGTACTAGAAAGACTCTTATTTGTTATTTCTTTAGTTAATGATATAATCTTAATTACCTAAAAGAAAGTAATTAGTTAGGTTTCATGTGTATACAGAGGTAACGAGAACTCTCAAAGTTTCGATTGCACTATGGAGTACTTTCCTATGAGCAACCAATTATATGAGTAAATGAATTCTTTAGAAGTGAAAGAGAATTAAAGGGACAATTGGTAACTAGGAAGAGTTGAATCTTTAAAAAAATAAAATAAAAAAGGACATTAAATCTTGTAGGAAAATTTTAACTAATTTAGTATGATCCATTTTGATTGCAATTCTCTAGATATTCTAATCATTTAAGTATATACCATCCACTATGTTTCTTTTATAATTAAATTTTTTTTTCCTAGGCTTCATCATTCACATTTTCCGTGTGAAATTTGAAAGGAGAATAATCAAACTTTATTTTATTTTGCTTGATTTTTGTTGTATTAATCAAGTAATGACTTTGTTTCCACTTTCTTGGAAATATGAACTATGGCATCGAAGAAGGAAGAGTATTCTGCTGGTGCAACAAAATCTTAGTTGGAACAGGAGCTATCAAATTTATACTTTGGGTACTGAATCCACCCAAGGAACATTCATTGGAAAGAGAAAGTGTACATTTTTCGAATGTCAAATCAAACTGGGGTTGTTAAGGGAAAAAAAAAATCCATATTATCCTGTGTATATATATAAATGATGAATAAAAATTAATTAAATTTAAATATATAAGAATCAATCGCTATAATTATATATTTAAACCTCATTAATACTTAGCTATATACATATACACACAAGTAGTGTATAATTAAGAAGCCAGAATTGTTACTCTCCACTTGAACATTGTAACGAAAATGCTACTTTTCATATGATTTAGCAAGTAATTCATGAAATATCAACAACTTTTACTCGATGTAGAGAATTTTACCTTACTTCTTGTATCATGGAAAAAGTTAAAAGGAACGGTCATCATTCCATATAGACGTCGTGAAATTCATGGAAAGCTAAATGAGGTTGTTTACTTTACGAAAACTCTGGCAATAATGAAATGGGGATTTTCTTATTTAGTTTCTCTACGGATTTCTCTCTAAGATGGATTTCTTACATATTTAATATGTCATGGTATATAAAATAATAAGGTAATTTCTATATTGTTATTTTCGGTAGACTGATAATGTGCACGATGTCATGATATTCACCATCCTTATCTATTTTTCCAACTTTTGAATATGAAAATCATTTATTGGGTACAGTTACCGCGTTTTAGTATTTCTAATGACAATCGCAAATGACAATGCTAGTTCCTGTCGTGATGAAAATTAATACAAACATAACGTGGAAAAATGATTTTATATTCTTTTGAGTTAACGTTTTTACCATGCTTTTGCTCGGTGGGGTGCCCTTAGCCTAACGCTCTTTTTTGTTTGTCTATTTTAGAATATTTTCAAATGCATGCATGTCTATTTCATAATATTTTTTGTACATTGTAATAATGTTAGTGTATTACAGAAAAATTAAAATAAAAGGGTGCCCGAACATTGGCTATGGAACAAAAAGGGGGGAGATTAATCATATTTTAATACTCCTTAATATTACATTTGGATTTGGTAGTTGGCCAAAAAAGAAAAATTATTGTGTTTAGAATATGAGATAAAATAGAATCGTGATCCTAAATTTTATTTCCTTTTCCTTATTTGAAAATGTTTTTAAGAGATGGAAACGCAATTATTTAGATTCAACGACTCTAGTTTTAATATCATGTTTGATATATGAGAATGGACAGAAAAAGAATTGTGATTTTAAATTATATTCTTTTTCCTTATATTTGAAAATGTAATTTGACGAGAAATCACAACTCCATAAAATTGTTGATTTCGCTTTTGAGTGGGCAGAATCACAATTCTATTTTACCTTCACTAATTGTAGTGACTTCAAATTATTTTTTTACAATTAATACTATTTACATGTTTAATATCAGCTCATTCCATTCCATCCTATAAACATTTTCAAGCAAAGTAAAAGAATTACCATCCTAGCCCTCATTCCTATATATCTTATCATGGCATTAGTATAACACTTAATAATATCGTTATACAACATGTTTAATGATCTAGGCAAATTTTATCTTGACTTTTCTATATGTTTTGATTTTAAATATATGGTTACTGTTTGCATCAAATTTCTTATTTACTTAACTATGTCTCTCTACTATATAATAAATACATAACCATCTTCTTTTAGCCGATAAAAAAAAAATCACACATAAATATATATTCATAAATATTAATGGAAAATAATAAATGTGATCAAAGTTGTTATCATTCCTGTTTTCATCTATTTATTATTTTAGGTATTAAAAATTTTAATTAATATTATATTATTAGTTTATCATTTTTTTTTATTAGATAACTAGTTTCCAATCGAGTTCTTTTATAATCTCATAATCTATCCTAAAACTTTAATAGGTTTTCAGCTATATACAAAAACCTATCCCAATGCCCTATTAGATAGTGTCCAATAGGATTTTATCGAGTCACAATCAACCCAATTACATCCTTAGTTTGGTTCGTAGGAGTACCTTCACAGCCTATACTTTTCTCCTTGATAATTTATCTATTTTGTTGCAAAATGGGTCACAAATTGTTGTTTTCTATTTATTTTTGGCAAATAAAAATCCATATTTGTCACAAACATTTCAAACTAAGAGACAGATTTTTAAAAATGTAAATATTCTGTCTTTAAAGCTTGCTTTCTTGTAGTGATAGTACATCAATTCAGAAATAAGTTAGATGTATACAAGGTACTGCAGCATATTTTTACATTAATTATATATATTGCATGTAATAATGATATGCGATATTAGATATGTTACATAATTATATGTCATCCATTTGGATGTCATTATTTGTATTATGTAATATAATTATATAACAAAACCATCTAGTTCCTGAAATCATTGAGAATGTTGGCTACAAATAGAGAGTAAATTGATAAGAAAGGCGTATGCCATAATAATACAACTGATTAGATGAGAAGTATTGAATAATTTAAGAGAAATCAAGCTTAATTCATGAGAGAAAGGTTCGGTAATAATGTCAAAACTTATTCTTTACAATAAAAACAAAACCCTTTTCATAATCCGATAAGCTAACAAGGACAAGGACAAAGATAAGGACAAGGACGTTATAAAAACTAAATAAATACATTTAAAAATACGGAAACATAACTACTATAAAATCACGTCTAATAAAAAATAGTCCAAAACATTCTATAAAGAGTCGAGATCGTTTACTTCAGGTGAGCAATCCAGTTCTCAGCAACAAATTCTTCGGACCTTTATTAAAGAGAGAAGTTCTAATTAACTAACTAACAAAGGGCTTCAACCATGACTAATTCCACTCAGCAATAATAGGCAACAACAACTCGATATCCAAATCAGAAGCTCTGCATCTCCAGAAGTACACAAATTTGCAAATCTGTACCCTCACGACACTCATTCATGTCGTCGTGGTCGTTTGATCTATCTTGATAGAAGCTAAAGTATGCTTGAGAAACTACACAATAAAAAAAAAAAAAAAAAAATGCTCCTGTGAGTATATCCAAAATCGAGCTTTCATAGAGAACTAGATGGTTTTGTTATGTAAAGATGCTCTTTAATTTGCTCGAACTACAAAACATTCTGTGAAAAACCTTCTACCTCTACAGCTGCCATCAACATTTATCAGCAGCCTTAACCAGATGTGGGGTTGTGCCAAAGTGATTCTGTTGATTTTGTAATTGGGTCATGGGATGAGTTTGCCAACTTGAATCATGGACATGTCCTTGAACCTTTTTCCTGAGGCCTAACTTACTCTTCTCCATCATTCCTGCTTACACCATATTCTGTAAGTTTTGCTAGAAGATCATTAGCTTTGCATTGCAAGTTAAAAATGTTGTATGCCATATAAGTCTTTTGAAGTTACACCAACACCATGCAAATTTTTTAAATATACACCTACACCTCGATTATGCAACATCGGACCCATGATAACTCCTAGATAATCTTTGCCATTGAACAAATACATCCTGATAAACGCATGTCAGAAGTTTATAGTTGTATAATTTAAAAAAAAAAAAAGGGTATTGGTGCAATTTCAAAAAGTTTTTAGAATGATCAAGGTAATTAAACTAGATAGATAAAATGGCATGTAAGGATGTAAATAACAAAATTTCGTAGGCCAATTTGATAACAACATATCAAAAGAAGTACCTAATTTGACTCTTACATGTTGAGAAATTTCTGAGTGGATAAGCATTTCTTCGGGCTTTTCTGAGCAATTTATTGCTTCGTGATCCAACTGCTTCATTGATTCATTTTGTCCTCCCTCTGAAGATCCGAGAATACTTTGCTTTCCTACTTCTTTTTGCTCCATCTCTTCCTCATCCCTAACTGATGCCTCTACATGTTGAGGGATGCGTGAGTTGATATGCACTTCTCCAGGCTTTTCTAAGCAATTTATTGCTTCTCGATCCATCTGTTCCCTTGAGTTGTTTTCTCCTTCCTCCGAAGATCCCAGAATGCTTACATCTAGTACTTCTTTCTGCTCCATCTCTTCCTTATCCCTAATTGATGCCTCTGCATGTTGAGGGATGCCTGAGTTGATATGCACTTCTTCAAGCTTTTCCAAACTATTTATTGGTTCATGATTAATTTGTTTCCCTGAGTTATCTTCTCCTTCCTCGGAAGATACCGGAATACTTTCCTCTGGTACTTCTTTGTGTTCCATCTCTTGCCCATCCCTAATTGATGCCTCTACATGTTGAGCGATGCCTGAGTTGATCTGCACTTCTTCGGTCTTTTCTAAGCAATTTATTGCTTCACAATCCATCTGTTCCCTCGAGTTATTTTCTCCTTCCTTCGAAGATCCTAGAATACTTTCTTCTCGTACTTCTTTGTGCTCCATCTCTTCCCCATCCCTAATTGATGCCTCTACATGTTGAGGGATGTCTGAGTTGATCTGCACTTCTTTGGGTTTTTCTAAGCAATTTATTTCTTTACGATCCATCCGTTCCCTTGAGTTATTTTCTCCTTCCTTCAAAGATCCTAGAATACTTTCCACTCGTCCTTCTTTGCGCTCCATCCCTTCCCCATCCTTAATTGAGGCCTCTACATGTTGAGGGATGTCTGAGTTGATCTGCACTTCTTGGGGCTTTTCTAAGCAATTTATTGCCTCACGATCCACCTGTTCCCTTGAGTTATTTTCTCCTTCCTTCAAAGATACTAGAATACTTTCCTCTCGTACTTCTTTGTGCTTCATCTCTTCACCATCCCTAATTGATGCATCTACATGTTGAGGGATGTCTGAGTTGATCTGCACTTCTTCGGGCTTTTCTAAGCAATTTATTGCCTCACAATCCACCTGTTCCCTTGAGTTATTTTCTCCTTCCTTCGAAGATCCTAGAATACCTTCCTCTTGTACTTCTTTATGCTCCATCTCTTCCCCATCCCTAATTGATGCCTTTACATGCTGAGGGATGTCTGAGTTGATATGCACTTCTTTAGGCTTTGCTGAGCAATTTATTGCTTCATCATCCATCTGTTCCCTTGAGTTATTTTCTCCTTCCTCCAAAGACCTTGGAATACTTTCCTCTCGTACTTCTTTGTGCTCCATCTCTTTCCCATCCCTATTTGATGCATCTACATGTTGAGGGATGTCTGAGTTGATGTGCACTTCTTCTGGCTTCTCTGAGCAATTTATTGCTACGTGATCCATCTGTTCTTTTATCTCATTTTCTCCTTCCTTTAAAGATCCCGAACTACTTTCTTCTCCTACTTCTTTCAACTTGATATCTTCCTCTCCCCTAATTGGTCCCTCTCCATGCTGAGGGATGTCCAACTTGATATGCATTTCTTTAGGTTCTTCTGAGCAAGTTACTGTTTCATGATGGATCTGTTCTCTCGACTTATTTTCTCCTTCCTCCAAAGATCCCAGACTATCCTTCCCTACTTCTTTTGCCCCCGTTTCTTCCTCATCCCTAATTGATGCTTCTGGTTTATCTTCTTTACCCTCAGGAATATGCTGAGTTTCCTGCTCTTTTATGAGCTCTGTTTCAGACGGAGATCCATGACTAGCTTTCTCTCCTATTCCTTCTAGTTCCACATTGACCTCATGGTCGAATGATGATTCCAAATTCCCTTTAATAAGCTGAGTTTCCTGCTCTTGAACGGCATCATTCGTTTGTCCAATCATACTATAGCTATGCTCGGTGGAAGTCTCTATCAATTCTGTTATTTCCTGCTTAACAACCAAACTGAGAAATGAGAAATTTTCCACTTTTATTGGGATCCTTAAAAACAATGATCCAACATATGTTAAATGGAAGTAAATAACATGTGAAGACATCTCATACAACATAACATTTGTCCTCCGTTTAGAGAATACAACGCAAACTCCTAGGAATTTCTACCTCAAGCATACCTACATTGAAAATTTCTTTCTTATGTTATGAGTCATGATAATAGATTATGAAAACAAACTAACCTCTAACTTTGTAGGAGAACTTTCACCATCATTGTTTTCCTTCCTCCCCTCCGTGAAGTTTATTGAATCCTCAGAATGTGGATAACTGGAAGATAACGGAGAATCATTTTTACTGCTTTTTAACTCATTACTATCACTTGTATCATCAGCCGATTCAGGTTGATGTGCCGATGAAGATGTGGATAATCCGTCTACTGAATCTTGCCCAATTATTTCTGGTAGGGTTAACAACGATTGTGTAGGATAGTTGAAGCTATCGTTCTTATCAAAAGATCTTGCATCTGCAGCATTTGGCATCATATAATGAGATATTTCTTCTGATCTGGATTCATTTCCTTCCATCACACTTTGATATGACGAGGCCTTCCAAATTTCCTCATCAACAGGATTACCTTTCCCTTCCACATCCACCTCATAAGTTGAGGATTCAACTTCAGAAGGAGAAGTCATCCCATCCATGGTATTGTGAGATGAACCAGCTTCTGAAACCTCAACATGCATGTCGGAGGCTATTGAATGTGTAGCACTATGTGCGATTCCCTTAAGCAATGAATCTACTGCAGATGGACTAGAGTCATACACAGGTTCCCTCATAATCATGCTATTCGGGATCAAACCAGGTAAGGACTCTTGCTCTGGAATTTTAGGCGGCTCATACAGCTCATTCGTTCTGTCATCTAAACTAGCTGCATCTTCGCTTTCTGTTGAATGCACCGTCAAGTGTGGTGAAGAAGATGAGATCGGCTTATTATTGTTGTCTTCTTCGGGTAGATTGGATTTCGAGCTAGCTTCATTGACAGAAGTATCTATATTAGAAGATTCAGTGTGTTCTACTTCATCCCCTTTACTTGTTATGAGATTGATGGATCCATTATTTTCTTGGACATCATTATTTCCTTGAGAGCTTAATATTGATTCAGGATCTTTGTCTAGATTTGCTTGTTCCTTGTTGCTATCTTCATGGCCCTCAGAAAGACGTCTATGGTAAAGAATTTCTTCAATCAGCTTGTCATGATATCCCTTCTCTGTAGAGTAACAAATATAAGAGAATATGCTACATGAACGAAGTTACCCTCTTATCACTGTTAAAACTGAAGTAAATAAGTGCAAATAAATCATGTCAGATTTGTTTTGTGTGCTCTTAGTCGCATTCTCTTTAAAATCTCGGATTTAAATTTTGATAAACATGCTTTCGATCGCTATTTCACTATGTGGTTCTTATAAGAAGACAAGAGTAAAGTTCCCTTTTTATTTTCAAAATCTTGATAAATTACATGGACGTCTTAAAAACTTTGGAAATTTCATCAACATCTAGATTTTTCAAAAGTTAGCACTAATTCGCCTGAAATGCTAGCATAGCAATTAAATTTGAAAATAAAAAAAGAACTACTTTTTTATTATTTTTTATTTAAATTTATTTGATAATTTCAGTATACATAATTAATAGCCATGTCAATATCACGTTAGTACCACATCAGCTAAAATGTACACTGAGGCTATCAGGTCAGCATTCCACATTAGCATTTGAGGGGTCAATGCTGAATTTGAAAAAGGAGGAGCTTCATGTAATTTCCAAAATTTTCACGGGTGGTCAGTTTAATTATCCAATAACTTCTTTTTTCATTCTTTTGTGATTTTAATAATGGGAAAATTAGTTAAGAACAAGCTGTTCCATTGATTTTTTTGACACATTGAAAAAGATGAGCCAAATGAAGTCCCCTTTTTTTCTATGTATAGGTCAAAACATTCTACATGTTGATGAATTGTTGCATCCAAAAATTTATAGGACCAGTTGAAACTTCTTGTCAACTGAAATGGTCATGTGGAACCAAAAGACACTCTTTTTTTTTAATATTTGATTTCGAATGCAGGAAGGCTAAGTGCATATGCAGTAAATGAAGATGAAGTGGGGCATATTTGCAATTTAGTGAAGAGAAAATAAAGAGCTGAGGGAACATCCAGAGCTGCCTGACCTGACTGCAACCTGAATCTTGAGTATCCTATGTCGGTCATACTCCTGTCCATGACAGGATGAGGATGATGATGATGATGATGCATATTCATAGGGCCTCTGTGATCGGCAGTTTCAGCTGAGAAGGACGGTCCTAGACTGAAGCTTCCATGCCTACGGAAGATGTCTTTTGGTACAACTCCCAAAAACTCCTGATTGGAATCGTGAACCGAGAGATCAGGTTTCTCCTCATGAGGATCGTACGGAAGGTCGAACGGATTACGCGAGGGCAGCATGATCGATGGAGCCGAACCGGGTGCCTGAGGATCTAGATTTTCTTCATACTGAAAAGGATTATTAAAGGGGTTGGTTTTTGCTATTTGGACTGGGGGAACATGACCTGGATGCCCAACATCCGCATCTAAGAGATTTTCTTGCACTTTCATGCCTAAGAATTTCTTGGCTCTACGTTTCGCTATCAGATTCTCCAATCTCCTGTTCCTTTCCATCTCGGAAAATCCAAGGTCCATGACATTCTTCTGATCATCCTCTGTCCATTCAACAGCTTGGTTCCTATTATCATCCTGTGCCTCCTCTTCATCTTCATCCTCTGCTTCCTCCAAGGTATCAACTTCTAAGCTATTTGCGTTCCCGTCGTTATCATTGTCATCAAGTGCATCTTGCACCGCGGTTTCATTGTTCGAAGGTCTAACATCCGAGTCAAGGAAGCATTCATCGGTTGTTTTACTAACCTGTGTGATTTCATCACCACTGTAAGCTCCAACGTCCATCGTTACACTCTCCTTATTATCTGAAATTCTTCCTACAAGCATGTCATCGCGTATGGAAGCAGCACCTGCTTGTGTTATCTCCCTAGTGTCGTAATATTTAAAATTGCGCCGTTTACTCATCTGGGGTTCTATCCTAGGCCTCTTATGTTTCTTAACGACAGCATTCTCGCAAGACTCGGATTTTACAGGTGGGAATTTTCGTTCCTTCTTACCGACGCCCTTGAAATCGAGAATACGGAGGTTTTCAGAACAAAAAAACACTCTAACAATGACCACGGCACATAGAATAACCGGGACAGAACACAACAAAAGATTGAAAACGAATGGAAGAAACCAGAACACGAGGGAGAACAGTGACGCTGCTCCTGAAATATAGGGATGCCTTTGGATGATCGGACTTGCTTTCTCCATGAGAAGCATGAGGATTCTTGAAACGTAAACCCGGACATTTTTCGCCTCAATTGCCATGATCCTGAGAAAAACCAACAGGGAAGTGCTTTCCTAGTATATGTCATAAAAAGAACAGTATGAGAGAGAGAAAGGATGAGAAAGCAGATTCGTTTAGCACTTATGTATCCATCAAGAAAATGGCAAGGAGGTCAAGGATTTGATTTTTCATGGATTGAACCCAAAAAAAAAAAAAAGAAGTGTCTGTAACTATTTTCTTTCTTTGTGTGTTTGCAGACTATTGTTAGAAAAGTGATTTGCTGGTGGAAAGCTGTATGAGATCCTTTATTTTAGGATAAACTGGCTATCTTTTTTTTCTCATATTTCTATTTCCTATTATTGGCATGGAGGAGGATAAAATAGAAAAACAGGTTCAAAAACACCTGGTCCTTGCGACTGCACTAGGTGTCAAATCGATGCTTCCATGCACACAACCAAAAATTGGTCAACTTCTCCCAGATGAGAACATCCAGTAATAAAGTAAATGGTTGAATCCATAATGCCGTGTTTAGCACGGAGAAAATGGATATATGTTATATCTGATACCACCTATTCCAAAATACTAGCAAGCCTACATCTATAATATGTGTGCAAGATTAAATACAGTATCACAGTCAAATCTATAGATACAATAATTATTAAATGAAACTATACAATAATGATGCATAAGCAATCTTAAAAATGCATAAAAGAATGTATAATTGCAATAATACATATGGTTTTTTTTTTTTAATAATAGAGAGGCACTGCCATATTGTAATTGGCTATTTTCAATCATATAAACTACCTTATAAGATTTATACACCAAATAAAAATAGTTTACGCTATATAAATAAAATAACCCAAAAAGTATCTTTAATAGAATTTGAATCTAAATCCTCGTGTAAGTTATCATAAGTATATCTTATACCTAGATATAGTAAGTGGGCTAGGCACATAGGCACGTGCAAGGTTATGCCTATTCTATAAGCTCTCAAGGCATAAGCATGCGAAAAAAGTAGAAAGCATGAGCATAAGGAGGCTTAGGATTAAGTACACACATAGGCACAATAAAATTGGTAAACTACCTAGGCATAAGCACAAAAGCACGTGAGTAGTACATTGAGTCTTTCTTTTTATTTAAATTTAAATGAAAATAGTATTTCAAGTAATTTAAATATAGTAAGGTATTATTTAATATATTAATTTATTTGTTTAGGTAGTTCTTTTTTTTATTGAAATTATACTGGTAAGTGTAAGTAATTCTAATTTCTAATTATTATATTAAATAAGCAAAACAGATAATAATTATTGTAATTTCTTTATATCATCTCATTTAACCAATCTACATATTTTTATTTGAATTAGTAAGAGAGCAAGATTTAAATGAATGATTTGATATACCTACATTAGTTAGGTAGATTTATTTTAAATTAAATTTTGAACTAATTAATTCTCTTTTTTTTTGCCATAATAATTAATTCCTTTAAAGGATACTATTTACTTAAATCAAACTGGTTAAATATAATTAATAATTGGATTCTTGGAACAAATCAACTTAAATTACATAACCCTATTGACTTAAAGTAGGTAGACTTGTACGAGTTCATTAGAACTCATACAAAACAATTCCTTGGAGTAAAGTGATTTCAAATCACAAAGATATGGACAAAAATTTTAAATTGTTAGATGACCAAGATCAAGGATGGACATGCAAGCCAATTAGCTAAAGAATCAACATGCTATAGCACTATGCCCATCAAGATTCTTTAATGAAGACCTTACTCATCCACCTCAAGGTCCAAGATATCTTAATATAGATTCTAAAAACAAATGCCATTACTTGCAAGAAATAATTTAATTAATCTTTTAATATACTTTGGTATAGGTGTTTAAATTATATTTAAGATATATTAATTTAATATTAAGCAAGTGAGATGGCATACCTAAAAATTGAAACCCCAAATACTATATATAAACGACAAAACCAATAATTATACCAAAAGTGAACAAAAAATGTTCCAATCAATAGTCCTTATCTTTATCATCATCATGACCAATCCATCTCATTTCCACTTCCCTTTCCATAGCGTTAAATGATCTTTCAACTTCATCATCTTCTTCACTACTAAAAATTGATTCTAACCTTCCTTTACACCTACACCACAACACCCCGTACCCTACTCCCCCCACTTAGCACCCGCTTTTCTTCTAAACATTCCTCCAATCCTTAAGGCATACAATCACTTCAACAGTTTCAACTTTAAGCTAAGGGCAGTAAGCGTTAAGGACTCGCTCGCTTAAGTTAAAAGCTAATTCAAATGATACTATCGAAGCTAGAGACCCCCCAAACATCCCTTACAACAAGCAATAAGGTTAGCACCATGCAAAATTATGTTGCCCACCATGCGAAGACGCCCATATCTACCTTATCTTCCCTCAAGTGTTGGACTTAGTAGACTAATACTTCATTAAAATTTTGTTGGCAGTGTTAGTTGGTAATCCTCAAACTTCAGCTTATCTAGGCAATCTAGTTGCTTCTCTTTGTAGCCGAAGCATGAGAATTGCTAGTCTAATCGCTAGATTAAGATGCTTAAGATGATGGCTACATCCTAGCCTTATAATAAAGGAACAAGGATTCAAGCATGCTTTCAGCCTCCATGTTAAGACTTAGAGCTTCATTTGTAGTATCTTCCATACTGACAATTCGATAAAATTCCTTTACTAGATTGTAAGTATCGTGGAACTTATAGCATAAATCCAACATTGTTGTAACATAAAATAAAAGAGGGAAGGAGCAAAAGTACGCAAGCAATTTAACCTTTATCACTGTGATAGTAGGAAAGAAGAACAGCTCTTTGGTAAAGTTTGTTATCATACAGACAATATCAACAAGATTTGGGAGTACAACATTAATCATAAGATAATAGTAAGCCGATGGAATCATTGTTGGTTATACAAAAGCATTGCGTAGGGTGCACATGCTACTCATTTTCTTCCAATCCACCATACAAATCCACCCAAGTTTAGGCTCTTAAGCTACTTTCCAATGGACATTAGGAGTTATAGAGTGTAGTTATAGCCTTCCAAACCTATATTAACAACTAATAAAGTGTTTAATATAAAGTAACATAATAATGTAAGTATAAATTTAGTCTTTAAATAAGCATTAGACCTCGTGAATGTAATAATAATTTTAATTAATGCTAACTTTCAACAATTGATCCAACATTTCATGCATTGAGTTCCATTGTATGATGTAGTCTTATGGTAAGATAAATAAGTAGTAGTTTCACTCTAACAATATTCGATCTGCTATGACGTATACAATTTATTACAAACCAATGCTTAGTAAGATGATCTGCAATCTTGTAGGCATTCATGTCATCTTATGTTGTAAGATTTAAAATGTGACACACACATTAGACATGGAACAACTTCTCCTCGCATATGAGGTTTAGCTACTACTTCAACGATCTTATTGATGTTGTATTTGTAGATGCATTATCGCAGGTTATGTTAAACTGCTTATGTATTATGTATTTGTAGATTCGTAAGGTGTCCAAGATGTTAGACATGATTGCAAGACCTATGTGAGCTTACGAAAACAGCATAAATGCGATAATTGGCTTCTAACCAATTTTCATCAATCTATTGTGCAATAACTCACATGTAACTATTATCAATGTCGATGATCGGTGATTTCCATATATCTTATGTAAAAGAGACTCTGTACGAATAATAAAGGCATTGAGAATGACAAGAAGACTCTATTATGTAAACAACATCAATTCGATTAGAAGATTTGATTTACAATTACCTAGATCCAAGATTATGTAATTGTGCCTTTAACTCTTTGCGTTTATGCATGAAAAGTTCTATTGTTTCGTTTCATAGAGTTTGTCACCCTCCATGTTTATAGTTAGGTTATAATGAGCCTATCGCCCATTCTCTGAAATCTTCATCACACATAACATGGAATGAGATACCAACAATTGCCATCATTTGAATAAGATTCTCTAGCCTCCTTCTAGTTGAATACAAAAAGTATGTCACCTCCATTGATGGCCAACAAAGACCCTAATGAAAGCACATTTGGGATTTTTACTAATAGTTCATTTCTTCTCTAGTGCGTTTTCAAATGTCAAGTAAGGTAGCCCAATAAGTCAATGTTGGAACTGTAATAAGCCATTGCATGATGTGAACAAATGAACAGAAGGATAGGATAGTTAACTCTGATTGGGTAACTCATCTCACATGTACTTATGTGCAAAGGAGTTGATTTAAATAGCTATGTAAATAGTAGATGGAAACCATTTGACTTGATTTGTTGAAATGCAAACTTAACATTGGAAATGATGAGGAGACTAGGGAGTGGTTTAGAGTTAAGTGGCATCTACAATCATAACCACATCATTAACAAGAAGATAATAAGCTTCCACTTGATATACTCCTCAAATGGAAAGGTCAGGGAAGGGGGGAGGTCAACAAGCAAATGAACACCAGTAAGTGCCTGAAGGTCCTGAAGCAGGTAATATTCCCTTTAACATGCAACAAATGTACCAAAAAATAAATGGGAAGTATGAGAGAGACTTAACTAGATCTGTTAAGGAATAGGAGGTATATGGGATGTTCAAAGGGTATAAGACTAATCTTAAGGAACATAAAGAGGAGTAGAGACAATAAGGTTGATGAATTGAGGAAATATGATTACACTAGTAAGCATACCAGTTGATAGGCTTTATCTATCCGCTTATACAAGCATAACGTCCCCCTGATGGCGACTAAGGACACAAATAGGGACAATCATCAACTTCTCTATATATACCATTTGGAAATATTTAGATTATGCTTTTTATTTTTACACTTAAGTGTTTATCAAATATCATACTAGTGAGTGCCAATATTGTAAAAGAGAAAAAGAAAAATTTCAATTAAATGTCCTTGTTCTAATTCTTTTTGTGCCTTTTGATTTTTCTTTTTTTTTTTCTTTATATCGTTTCATTGATTATGTGTCAAACATAAAACATATATTAAATACACTACGTATATATTATACTACATGAATAAGATATATAATATGTAATAATATATCCATATCAAAAGCACATACGTAAAGATTAATGTATATATAATAGACTTTATCTATGGCATGTGTACGTAGTACATATTCTTTATACATATGTAAATATGTTATATGTATACACATATAGATATATGTATTTTAAAAAAAATATGTTATACATACATACTTTCTTTATACAAACATCCCACATATCGTATATATGTACATTACTACATTAGTGTCAATTGTGACCATACAAACTACTTATAGAATTTGAAATTTTTTACTTAATTATTTTTTCAAACACCGTTATTTATTTAATTTAACTTATTAATGTGTCATAATAGTAGTAATGCATACTTTTTTTATATAAACATCATGTGTGCCATATATATATGCATGTTACGTATACATATATACGTTTTGCAAATATAATTTGTATTATGTATACGTATATATATACTTATTTATTCGTTTCCATGCTATATTATTACTTTAGTGCAAATTGTAGCTATGCAAACTACTAATAGAATTAAAATACTTTTTTACTTAATTAATTTTTCCAAACATCATTATTTATCTATTTTAACTTATTAATGTGTAATAATAATATTAAAGCATATTTTCTTCATACAAATGTCACGTGTGAAATATATATACACATGTTACGTTTACATATATGTGTTTTGTGAATATAATTCATATTATGTATATATATATATATATATATATTTAATTATTTGTTTCCATGCTACATTATTATTATATTAGTGTCAATTATGACTGTGCAAACTACTTATGGAAAATCGGAATATTTATTTCTTAATTAATTTTTCCAAACATCATTACTTACGTAATTTAACATATTAATGCATAATAATAGTATAATATGCGCAAATAAATGTTTGAAAAAATATTCAAAACTCAAAATAATGTACATGCCATAAATTACCGAGCTTATTTAAAGGCATACAGGTGGCACATAAATAAATAAGCAGCATGTGAATCGATACACAAGAATAAATAGGTTGCAAGTACATTAAGCTTGGCATGTACAAAGCATGAACACTACAAACATGTAATTTTTAAGCACATGAGCCACCCATTTACCATGCCTACTTATACCTTAACCACTAATAATACATATGTTGTATTACATTAAATGACATTCCTTTTAAAACTTTTTATAGGTAGATTAGATGGAAAAACTATATAGAAAAAAAAAATGAAGCTACAAAAATAAACAAAAAATAATAGAAAGCTCCATCACGTGTTAGATATTTTGTTATACATTGAACATTGCAAACAAAACCAATATTGTCATACTTAGACTAAGAGATTGACCTGGGAATAAGAGGGGTCAAGTCAAAAGAATCAAATTGGTGTCGAACCAGAATTGGAGCGATGTCAATAAGAATATTGTGATGTAATTCATAAATATTTATAAAGTAACAAATTTCTCATATTCTTGACATTTAAAAGCTATAAACTTTTTATAGTTTAATTTTTATCTTTCTTAAATATACATTAGTTTTCTTTTTAGTAAATTAGTATATTTACTAAAATATAAGGAAAATAATATATTTTAATGCAAAAATCCTAGTAGGTTCCTATAGAAACCAAACCAAATTGGTTAGGTAAACCAAATCAAATAGGAGTCACTATCAATGGGGTCAAATGAGTAACCTAGATCGATTTTAAAGCTGGATCAAGTTAAAATGAATTAGATCAAACATACCAATTGAATCACTTTGGGTTTGATAATATTGATAAAAATGATATAGTTGATTAGCATTGCCAAAAATGAAAAAATAAAACAAGAATCCTATAACAATCGCTAATACGTTCAAGCTTACTCTTTAGAAAATGACATATTCACATGATCGATCCTTTCCTTCATAATCAAAGGCACAAAAAGTAAGAATGAATAATATTACAAAATCATATACAACAAAATTACCAAAAAAGAAAAAAAAAATAGTAAACATAAAAACAATGAACTATACAATAAATATCTTGACCATAAAATAGTTTTCAAGTCTTGTTGATGATATTCTATATCTCCATATACCTACAAAAGAAATGACATATTAAAATAATAAAACAATTTGATTTGATAAAAAGAATAGTTGAGACAAGGATTACAACATGAATAGTGTTGTTGATGATTCTTTGTCTAGCTTGTATGGGGCTTCTCTAAGCCTACAAAACAATAAATATATTAGAATGAGCATAAGAGTTTCTTTCAACTTGACCATTTTGATGTTTAAGTAAATTTCCAATTGATATGAGAAAATTCAATACAAGTGTAGTACATTTTTTGAATTACCTACAAACTCTTAGGAAAATACCCCTTTTCGAGCCCTTACCTATGCACCTAGATGGGCCATATATATAGTTATGGGTTGAGGTTAGATCTAACTTAGGTGATTAGGTTAAGGCCTAATGAGTTTTTGTCAAGTAAGGTATGGATCTTAACAAGATAGCCCAATGATGGGCTTATTCATGTGTTATCTCATGTTCATCTCACCACATTAAATGCATTATGGCTTTAGGCTCCACTAGGAATGGGGGCATTAAATGGAGTAGGGTATTCAAGAGTCGAGCACTTTTTAGTCATCCTTGTGCCATATTGAGGCTTCATAGTCCTCTTAGGAGTCATATTGCCAAGGTGATTAGAGGTCAAGCATCTTTCTAGTTGTCTAGAGTATTTCCTCCTATGCATTGGGCATGTGCTACTTTGATTGGGCCCTCTATCTTCTTTAGGCATTAAGGATTAGGCCAAATTTTGGCCATCAACAAATAGTTTTTGCATTATCTCATTCAATAAATAAAATAAGCAAAAGAAAAAAAAAACACATAGTAATATTGTAATACATCATCAACTAGCACAAATTGTTGATGAAACATGTTCATAATAAGCATAATTCATAAAACTGTATATAACCCATTTAAATTAATAGTGGCAAATTAATGAGAAGAATTTTTTAAATAGTTAATTTTAAAATATTTCCCAAACTGATATAGTATTTGTCCCATCATTTATATTTTATAGCAGTTATCTTGACAACTAAATGTGTTGATACTTGAAATGACTGATATCAAAAATAAATAAGGATGAATAAAATCTTGATTTATTTGAATTCTTAAACATATTACGCCTTTTCTATGTGATTTGTCTATTCTACATAATGTTAGAATCGATTTCTTTTTCATTATCAATTTCACTTATGATGCAAATTAATTAAAATAGAGTTACACAAATTATTACTTGAGAGGACATGAAGTAATATAAGTAAAATTAAAAAATGCCAAAAAAATTAAAGAATACCATTCTATTTCTTCCAAGAGGGTGATATGGAGGGATTAGTCAATTAATTGGTACAAATCTATAAATATTATTGGCAAATATCATTCATAGTGAGAGAATATGTATTAACTATTAAGCCTACATACATAGTAATAATAATTAAAAAAAAAAAAAAAGAAAGTAAGGGAAAAGGTTTTTTAATCTTTCTTAAGAAGTTTGGCCAAAAAACAAAAATCTTTTTTGAGAAGATATGCTGCAATGGGTAAAGAAGTACTTCGCAAGCATTAATCAATAGCAAAGCTGTTAAACTTGTAACATAGTGTTGTTAGTATAGTCAAAGCATTGTATAGTCTCACTTACAGCCGTTAACTAGAGTCCCTATGTACTCTTTAACTGAGTCCAGTATTAATTATTCTTACAGATTAAGGACTAAGGACTAGAAAACTATTATATGCATGAGCACTTTCATGATGAAATCTTTTGTTAAGACCTATATCCTTGAGTGAAGGACCCATGGTAACAACAAAAAAATGTGCTAAACTATTAGCAAAGAGTAGGAACTGCGATGGTTATGAAGTAGGTGAGTCATTTAGCTAGCACATGACCCTAAATATATAATGTCTTTTAACTTTCATACACCTCATTTAGTCCCGCGAGATATTGAAGCAATTTGTTTCGACTCTCTATTTCCTACATACACAACGTCTATATGCATCACAACCACACTGTAGAAATTCACAAGCACTAGCCATTTGATCCCCAAGCCTCTTTAATTTGCTAAAATAAGCAATAACGGACAAACTTATTGCAATTGATATATCAAAGGTCTGTTAGTTTGGTCAAATCTTTTGCAAATATCATCCCAAAGCTCCTTTGATGATTTTGCATACACGAATGCTTCTATTAAATCCTTCATCATTGAATTCAATAGCCAATGGCGCATCATGTAAACACCTCTCATCCACTGTTGTGATTTATTGACATCGTTTTCCGGCTTAACTACTTCTATGAACTCTAATTTCATCTTTGCTCCCGAAGATAATTATACCGATCCACACGACACAAGGAAGTTGAAACCATTGAAAACTACACTTGCTATAAGCGTTCCAGGATTGTCACCCGAAGAACGGTACAACGAATCATTACGTAAACAATCGACAGCCATTTTCGAGATGAACAATGAAAAACAAACGAAAAGATAATCAAGAAATCACGAAGAATTCGTAAAGTAGTTAATGGAACCGAATGTAACCACGAACTTACAGTAGTTGAATAACAGAGAGCACAAAGCACGATGAAGAAATCTTGATGTGAGGAACGAAATCAATTAAGTTTATTATAAGTGAAAGGACACTATATATACTGAGTGTCACGTGCTAGCTAAATGGCTCACGTGTCAGAATAATTAAGACTGGAGTAAGCTAAAGACTACATACAGACTTTAGTTAACTGCTGCAAGTGACCGTACAATGCTATGACTGAACAAACTACACCCTGTTACAAGTTTAACAAAAGCAATAACAAAATCAAAGGACCAAAACCAAATGTAAAAGAAGAAAAACTATAAGCTCAAGAACAATTTGTTTAAATTGCCATACACATTATGCTTCTCTTCAATGATCCATCTTTTCTACACTTTTTGAAGATTATGTTCATCCATTGGGATTGGACCTTATTAAATTGAGAATTTATATGATATGATCACTTTTGAGTTCTATAAATTACTCTCAATTTACAGTAAATAATGTATAAATGTAACTGTTGATAGCCAAAAAAAAAAACTGTTGATAGTTTGTTATAGAAGCTGTGGAAAGCTTCTTTTACTATTAACAAGCACTATTTTACTATAAATTGTGATTTACACCGAACCATAGAACTTTCCTATTAAATTACTTTAGAACTAAGTAATTTACTTCATCATGAAGTATTGAGCTAGACCTAACAAGACCTATTGCCTATCCCACTTAACAGTAGGTAATTCCTTGACAGTGCTCATAAGGTATCGACACAAATATGCAAAGGCTACTTGTTCAGATTAACCAGCTTGTAAGGGCACATGATAAACCCAAGTTTGGTGAACATGCCTTGCCAACTTAAAAAAAAAATTGCTGATGGAAAATTCTAATGATCTAGAAATTTAACTCACCTAAATAAAAACACTAGCTCAGGAGATTTGTGGCTACATCTAATCCATCTGCAGCTTCCCTACAAACTCCGGTGAAATTTAGTGGCAAAACACAAGGAATAGACCCAGCAATCTTGTTCCTCCTAACTATATACAAGATGTATTGGCTATACAGATATTCTTTCATGTATAGGCATCTTGCCAAAAGTTTCGCCTGGAACTGAGAAAGTAGATCGTGCAGAAAAACAATATCAGCATTGTCTTTGCGAACAACTGAACCTTGTGTTTCCTTTTACTTTCTCCAGCAAGTAAAGTCAAGTAACAATTGAAACTCCAGCCATATGCAGTGACATTGAGTCATATTACTAGAAATTTTCAGGGATCAAACTGGACAAGATGCGTTACTATAATTACAGCCTAAAACTGACAATGCATATGGAGATTGAACACATAAGAATAGAGCAATTTAATTAACAGAATAAAAAAAAAATACATATATATCACAATTCTAGTAATTAAATACCTGGGAAAAAAAAAAAAAAATCAATAGAAAGATCACTAAGCCAGCCAACAAAAACAATATTACAAAAGCCGTCTTCTAAATTATCAGGTAATGTAAAGATAAAGCTCCCCTCAAGGCATTGAATCCTGAATTAGCTCTCATCAGCTTCAGTGCCTGCATCATTCCACATTGGCAAAGTAAACAAAAGGAATACTTGGAATACTGGAAATTTCCCCTAGCCCTAGGGAGAGTACAAACATGGAAATGTTCCTAAGCTTCCCATGATTGTGAGCACAAAGGCAGTGGAACAATGTGTCATTGAGACATCATGCAATAACATCTTATGCAATTGCAGGAACAGTTAGCAGCTTAAAATGTGTTGATGGCATTATTCAGTACCCTAACAATGTGTACCATATAAAAATAAAAATCTTCTTTATCACTGGTTTCGGTTCCTTTTCTTGTTTTTAAAGCAGAAAGCATAGTTCTACCAAAGGAGATACTATCCAGAGCTTTGTCACTGAACTCAGATACAATGGATTTTGCACAATTAGCATCAGCATATCACGTTCCAATCAAGCCATACACTTGAATATCCAAGATACTTCAGTAGCAACATAAGGATGTTGCTACCGTTAAGATTCCAATTCCTAACACAAGGGAGAAAGCAAGCATGTCAATATCCTAAACTCTTATTGGATTGGGTCTCTCACAATCTTGTAATAACATCTTATGCAAACATAGTCCCTGACCTTCATGTTAATGCTCAATTTGGTTCAAATTCTTATAATGTGGTACATTTCGGACAATTAGCATTTGTGTAGGGTAAGGCAAGGACAGATTTGTTTCAAGGCGAGAACCATAAGCCTACCCTTTGAAACAATTAAAGAAAAGCTGAATTTTCAGTTCAGTATTGATTTAGTTCTTTTTTTCTGCCTGACTCTTGGTACTAAACCAAACCACGAAATTTTGTTCGAGCAACTGAATTTTCAGTTCGTCCAGTTCACAGTTTCATTCAGTATGTTCAGATCCGTTTCCACCTACATCTATCCGTCATGTCCAAATTAAAGCTATGCACTTGAATATCCTAAGGATTAAAACTACATAATGCAACAAGAAAAAGCTTATATGAACAAACCTTCCTGCGGTTGTGCATCTACATTTTCAGCAGTAGCAGCGTCATCTTCCTCACTATCATCATCATAGTCCTCGACTCCATATCGCGAATTCAAGTAAGCCACAGCAGCAGGAGTAAGCACCAACTTATCCGCATTCAATATATCAAACAAATTCAACGTCCTAGGAGTCAACATCTTTAAAGTTCCGATATTCCGGCTCGAAAGCTCCACATTCTCCGCCACCTCCGTCATTAAGAACATTGACTTCTCCTTAGGATCAATCCCCCACCTCCTCATGGCCTCCACGAAATCCCTCGTCCTCGGCTTCTCAAACCGGTCACCGAAATCCTCCACCACGGACATACTCCCCACAGCGCTCGACAATGCTGTCGATATCGCAAGCCGCTTCTCCTTCCTGTTAATCTTAATGGACCAGTCGCGGGGTTTGGGACCGAATATGACGCCACCACCGGGGCGGAGAGGTGTCCGCTGGGAACCACGGCGGGCACGGCCGGTTTTCTTCTGTGGGTAGGGTTTCTTGCCACCACCCCGAACCTCGCCGCGAGTGAGGGTGGAGGCAGTACCGCGGCGCTTGTTCTGGAGGTCGGTGATGAGGGCGCGGTGAACGACGGCGCGGGCGGTGTCGGGAGGTGCGGACTTGAGCTCGAGGTAGGTTTCGCCGATTTTCTCTCCGATGAAGGAGAGGATAGGGAGTGTGGAGACTTGTGAAATAGGGAGTGTGATGACCTGTGAAGTAATGGAGAGGGATCGGGATTGAGGTCTTGCTTTGAGGGTGGAGTTGGTGGTGTTGGGTTTGATTAGGGTTAGGGTTTTGTTGTTGCTGTGGGAGAAGATTGAAGAGGATAAGAAGGTGAGAGAAGAAGCCATTGGAGTGGAGTTAGGATTGAAGGAGGAGCGGAAGTAGATAACCAAGCGTTTTTTATGTCATCCGTTTGTTCATCTCCTCTTTACTCCATTCCGCATTTTCGCAATCTTTCAGTTTCTTCTGTTATAGATATGCTTATACGTCGTCGTTTTGGATGCAATGTTTACTCTGTCCAAGTCCGACCCGGCCCTTTTACTTTTGCCTTTTTCCATTTTACTTTTGCTCTTATTTTGTTCTCGGAAAATCCAGTTATAGTTAATGTAATAATCCGCACCTCAACTATATTAATTTTTTCAATTTATTACCTAAACTTATAATTAGTCAATTTAATACCAAATTAAACCTTATTTTACCATTTTTGGTACCTAGCTTAACTCTGCTTAATACCATTAGTTGACATGAACAATTCAACCAATGTATACTTGAAACGTGTAAAAAACAATGAAACAAAGACCTCATCTACCACTTCAATTGCCACATAGATGCCTCGTTAGAGTAGGAAAAAGAAAAGTGAGTAAGATTTAAAGAAAGAAGAAGGAATTTGTTCCTAACCTAAAATGCGTGGCAACAACAAGTAGAGAAACACATCCATTAAACCCTAAAGCGTCATCTTCTCCATCCCACTCCCCTAATATGTAAACCCTAATTTTCATCAAGAAAGAGCATTCTTGAAAGCAAAATCATAACATACAAGGAGACACCCAAAGCAAATTAAGTGAGAAGTCTTACTTCATTTCATTGGAAAAAGGCAAAAAGCAAGAGAAATCAGATCTTCAATTAGTGGGTTTTCTAAAAGATGCTTGCATAGATTAGTAAGTTCCACCACGGATTAAGATTTTTCTTACATGTACTATACTCAGGTTTTGAATCTAGATGAGATCGTAACAAGGTAGGCTAGCGATTCCAATAAAGATGACAATGGTGTAAGCTTTCCACTTTATTATACGTTACTCTTAGAGAAAAGTCCACTACTTGACATGATTCCCCAATGAAGATGACTATAGTGGAAGAACTTTCGGGGTTTTATCCTCTCTCTAACTTATTGCCTTTTTTTTTCTATTGATGGAAGTTTTAGGAACGAGGTTCTTTTTTCTATTCAATTTTACTCGCCTTTTGTTCATGTGTGTGTATGTGATTTTTTTTTTTTTTTTCATTTGTATTCTAACTAAACATCTACATGGCATATGAAGTTTTTGTTTCACTATTTTTTATGTGTATTAGCTATATATTGGTTGAATCCTCTACATCAACTAATTGCATTAAGTAGAGTTAGGCTAGTTATCAAAGCAACAAAGAAAAATTTATATATGTCTTAAATTGACTAATCGTACATTTACGTAGTAAATTAAAAAAATTGGTAAAGTTGAGTTACTTGTAACAACATTAACCCTTCTAAAAAGTACACTAGAAAAATTGGAATTTTCAATTGTTTCCTAAAACTTTAATATTAATAATCATATTATATCATATCACTTTGGAGGAAATTTACAAAAATATGACTTATGTAGTGTAAAGGCACTTTGAACATTACAGTTTTTAATAAATCTTATGATATGTGTTCTCCTCCATTATGCAATTGTAAAATACCATGCTAAATTTCTACATGATATATGTGGAACAAAAAAATCACTTATAGAAATTAGAAGACCAGAAACAATAAATTTTATCTTTTTTCTTTTTTTTTTTCAGGGAGGTGGGGTGCTGTTTGGTTTGGAATACTCAATTGAGTTTTTATAAGATCTTATGAATGTTTTGGGATTTTCTTGAGGTTATGTGTATGTCACAAAGAGAGTTTTTTCTTAAATTGATCAATTACAAAAATATCAAAATGGAAACTATATTTTTTATGTTTAATAAACTTCAATATTTACTAACCCCTTTTGGTCAATAACCAATTTTAAACAACCATTTAGTTTTTATTAATATTGTTTTCATTATAAAAATTTGAAAAATAAAATTACAATTTTAAGGAATAAAATATAAAAGTAATAGTTACTCTCATAGTTCTTTTAAATCTCATGAGTAAATATGAAAGTATGCTGTAAAAGACCAATGATTAGCTCTTCCTTTAAACCTATAAAGAAATTACAATTTCTAGTTTTGCAACAATAGTAATTCTATGTGTTGATAATTGAAATTGTAAATCTAAGTAATTAGATTGAAGGAACGATTAGACCTATAAAAGAAAAGATGAGGTTATGGAAATACCGAGGTGACTCTGACATTGTCACTTTGATACCTAATTGAGTAAAGGAAATTGATGTACTAAGGGAAATAAGAAAGCAAAAATGTAAAAAGGAAAAAAGAGAAATACCAATGCTTTTTTACTGTATTTGTAGCAGTGGCATGTAATTGTCACGTTGATTACAGTTAGCATATTCATTATGTAGGGGATCGAGCTTTAGACCACTTCCTCACTCTTAAGAATGTAGGGGTAATAAGCAGTTAGTTATGTAGTAACTACAAATCTGTTCACACCCCTTATCTTAATTTAAATATTTGGAAGCTCCTCTCTTTATACCAGACCTAATAATACAAAGCTCAAGTGATGATAGCTCATGTTCAAGATATTCTAAGTACCCTAAGCTCCTTCCCCTTGCGTTAAGCTGTATCCAAGCATATAGGCGATACTTATCTTATATAAGTAGAGTCTAAACTCTAGATTTAGGTCAAAGAAGCTTTATAGAGTTTAGTTGCGAGCCTGAATGACTATATTGGGCTCCCATGGGCTTATAGTGGAAGGTTTTTATCAACAATTACCCCTTGACTCTCTATGATGCAATGTAGCATGGAGAGTATGATAATAAGATTGATAACAACATTCTTACTCTTTGGTTTGAATTGATTAGATAAGAACCTAATTTCAATTTGTATTGATGATACCCCACCGAATTTGTTTAGGTATGTACATACATTGTGAGGTAAACTTTGCGACTTAAGTAATAAATTCTCTACGTTGTTTATTATGCGGTTTACTCTACTTAACCTCTCTAGTCTTATTTTACCTTGTCTTAATAAAACCGATATGATTACTTGATTTTTAGAGAGCATATTCAGCAAACCATTAGTAACCATCATTCCATATTTCATATGTTGCAATCCACACCCGAATGACAAGTGTGTAGGTTGTCAAAAAACAGAATTATTCTCAACCGTTGATTTTCAACATAGTGGTTGTTTTATGCTTATGATTCTTTTGTATTATTTTTATGGATCTTGATGCTCACGCCTTAATTTAAACACTTTTACCTCATTCCTCAACATTTTTCACAATTGTTATTTTCGTTAAATTTTGTCTTAAAATATAAGCTTTCACTTCTTCCTTAACATAGACTTTCAACTTCTAAACTTTTTCGCTCATTTGTTGAATTCTTTAAGTAATTATGTCTCATAGTGCATCGAATTCACCTCCTATAGAGGTTGTAGATAAGGAAGCTCTTGTCTCCCATGAGGTTGTGATGGCAATTCCTCTATAGCAAGTACTCGACGTGGTTGAAGGAGAAGATTCATGGAAGTTTCTATTAGAATTTAGCAAAGGTGTGAGAGAGTATATTTGTTGTCTCAAGAGGATTAATAGGATTCCTATTACTTAGTATCCAGCAAATGGTGAGGATTCACTTTAGAAGGAGTACTTATATTTGGGGATTCAGTATGATCTATCACTAATGGTGTTTCTAGTAGTTTTTCTGATAAGGAATTCAATACATTATGTGACCATTTTAGGTTCATCCCTCATAGCTAAAAGGTTAAAAGTCCAAAGGCACATAAGCATGTTGCTTTGTCAAGTGAAAGACAATTTGCCTTATTTGAAAAATATTTTGAGGTTGGTCTTCACATGCCCCTTTCCTAATTTGAGTTATTATTTTATTTTATTTTGCTACACAAGATGTGTCTCATCATGTTAACTGCAAACTTCTATAGGTTGATGATCGCTTTTGAAGCAATTTGCGAAAGATTTGAAATGAAGACTACGCCTATGCTATTTAAGCATTTATTTGTAATCAAGCATGATGAAGGGTGATATTATTTGTGCGCTCAACCTAAGAGAAGAATTTTACTTAGATTGGAATCTTCTATCCATGATTGGAGATAGAAGTGATTAGTCATTAGGTCAATTGAAGACCTAGAGTTTCCAATAGAGCATAATAGACTTATTAGGATGAGTGGCATGAAGGTCTTATTAGACAACGATAAAGTGGTTGTAGATAAAATTTAGGAGCAATATAATAATAGATGGTTCATTTGGGATGGTAATGTAATCATTGATTGTTTCCATAAAAGAATAAGTATTTTCTCTAATGAAGAAAGAAGGGCTTAAGAAAATGAAAGTATGATAAAAGGAAAGACAAGTTCTCGACCTAAGGAATATGACAATGAGTATGAAGGTAGTATGGAGGTTAATAGCAATATAATGGTTAATGGGTGATTGAGCGTACTGTACACTAATAAGCAAGTGCACCTAATCAAGTTACAGTATAGATTAAAATGAACATGAGTCCAAGTGTCAATCCCATAGGCAACCATGTGTAAAAACCTAATTACTAGCAATTTCCCTAATACTTCCAATTATCTAACTTATCAATATGGGGGAAATTGTGATTAAATAGGAAAGATGAATAAAGATTGACAAAGTAAAAACAATAAAGTAAATAAGAACAACTAAAATAATGAAATTAATTAAAACTAAAACTATTTATCTTAAATAATCATGAATCAATTAAAATAAAAAAGACATTATCCTTAGTGAACCATTATTATTTACTCTCTAGTTTCTTGTAACTTTTTAATCTCATTTATTCTCTAAACCATAGAGATTCATGATCCTATTCCCATAGAAATTAGATTCTAAATTAGTCGAACTCGCATCTATAGCTAATTCCTAATCCTAAGACTCTCTCTACCTATATCATTGCCGAATAGAGCATCTCAAGATTACTTAAAGCACCTAGATCTTACTATTAGGTTTCCCTAATCAAGAAAGATTCAATACTTTATCTCTTGGCTCATTGAAATGCTTTTAATTACACTTATTTATTTACTGTAGATCTCATGACTTTATAGTAAACTCAAATATCAAATTAGCAACCGTAGTAAATACTAGTTGACAAAGTAAGCTTGGTGTAATCAGATCATCAAAGAACAAAATCATAGAAAGAAAGAAGTGTTGTTGAAAAGAGAATTAGATTTTAATAATGATTAACTAAGAATGTCAAAAGAACAACAGCATAATAAAAGGAAAAGTGAAAGTAAATTGAGAGACCCCTACTATAATTTTAGACTACAAGTTTACTGGATGGGGCTCTCTATAAAAACCTAAGCCTAAGAATCTATTTATAAGAATCATGGCTAGGTTTACAAAGAGATATTTAACAAAATAAAAGATTAATTGAATATTACACATCTAAAAATAAAAGATTCATTACAAAAATGGTATATTTGCTCATCAAGGGATAGCTACACCCTAGGTATACGGCCATGGTGGCTATGTGTATACTTATTTTTCGCGTAAAAACTTCGAATTTGAAGAAATTACTTTACGAATGGAACACAGTTGGGGACCATGGCCATGGTCCTTCCTGGACTTTGTTCTTTGTCGATTCTCGTCCAAACTTCCTCCGCTTCATTCCAAGATCAACATTTTTGCTTTAAATTATTCTAAAAATTAGTAAAAACCTTGAAAACTTCATAAAGTGCTCTGAAAGTCCTTGAAAAATAAATTTAAATTAATTAAGCTGAAATTAACTAAAAACAACTAAATTAAGACCTAAAATAGCACAAAATGTCCATAGAAAATGTATGTTATTTTTGTGTTATCAAATACCTCTACACTTAAGTTTTTACTTGTCTTTAAGCAAAACAATAAAAATCAAGGAAAATATTTCAAGGACAAGACAATTACCACAATCTTCGAAAGGTGCACCCTCAAATTAGTTTGCTTAGCAAAAATTTTCCTTGAATACCCATTTTCCTTAACTTTACAATGCATTCATAACACTTTAGCAAACTAGAACTTACTAGATTTTAATGATCAATCTAGAGGATTTAAAGTTAGCTATAGACCTTAAGCAGAAACTAAACTAAAGACCACAACAGACATAAGCTAATTAAGAAAAAGTCATAAAGATTTCTTTCACTTTAACTCAAGAGAAGCAAAATCTTCCCTAACTATTTTTACTTGAAAAACTAGATCAGACGCATATTACGTCAATTCATTCTCTAATCTTCCCTCTACTTCTTTTAATTTTCGTTAGGAGGTGTATCAATTTAATTAATTTTCTTTATTGAAGCATAATTAGTATTTGGAAAGTATCTCACTCTTTTGAGGGATCAAGGTTGATCTTTACTAATTTGACTCTTTTAATCACTTTAATAGTTGTTAGTGAGAAGACACCTTACTCTTTTGATGAACTAAGGCTAATCCTTAACAATTTTAATTAAATTCTACTTTTTCCGATTGGTAGCAAGGAAAAATTTTGCTCTTCTAAGAGACCAAAATTGATCCATATCAATCCTTAGCAATTACTTTTATCAATTCAATTATTTGATTTACAACTCCAATTACTTTGATCTTTCAAAGAACATTCAAAGGGCAAATCTTACTTGTTCATCCAATCTTAAATTTTTAATAAGAAGGATAGATAACTATCCTTTGAAATCAAGTTCAGAAATCAAAATACTTAGTACTTAGCTTATTCATATCTATACTAATCCTGAGTCCAAGTCTAAGCTTAAGAGAAAGGTAACTTTGAATTCTAAAGATTAATTGCTCAATGTACATAATGCAGTGCAAATCAAAGTACAAAAGTGGAAAGGAAGAAAAATAGAAAACAACTAGAACTTTCCTAATTTTTGGTATTGATCTTGAAAAAATGTGAACTCCAAAGCCAAGTTCCTTTGATTAATTAAGTGCACGAAGTTTCTTTGCATTAAAAATGAGATAACTAAGAAAAGAAAAGAAAAAAATAAACAAAACAAAACAAATAGAACTATTGATTCAAGTATCAAAGTGTTAGTACCCTGCAAACTTACAAAAAAGAATAAAGGCAAAAATAGTTATCTAATAAAAATAGTATATAAATTATTACAGTCATCTAAAATCAGAAAACATCAAACTAAGTTTTTTTATTAAAACAAAGGTGCAAGAGACATTCTGATAAGAATTGACTCCCTGGACCAGTCACATGTAGTCGAGCTAAAGGATTGTAAGGACTCATACAAAGAATACTAGCTTGATGCCCCATTTAGGACAAGAATTCCTATTCTAATCTTCATCTTTTACACTACTACCAACCTAAGCATCGAGCTCTCATAAGTTCCAACATAATTTCTAAGCTGCTAAATAATCGTACTAACCTGCCTAGCATACATGTCGACCAGTTGATCAACCATACCTATTGCTAAGCTCATGTTATGATCAACTAACTCCCAATCCGACCATCATCAGACTACCGTCCAAGCCGAGTTGCCTAGACACCCGACTTATAGAGGATCAAAATGTTTTCTAGTACCTAAGCTTTGACTTGAAGCCAGCTAAGTCAACTCTAACTAATGAATTTCTTCCAACTTTGTCCGAGCAAAATCTTACTACTACTAAGCGACCTCAGCATTCATCACAATTTAACCAACCATACTGCAAGCCCCTAACCATCTCTTAATACATATCTTCTAGCACAACATTTTAAAAGGATTCATTACTCTTTCCTTATAGAATATTATTTGTTTTTTTTTTACTCTTTTTAGTATGTTTTATGTATTATATTTATAAATTACCCTTTTGTCATTTTTATGTATGCCTCGTAACCCTAGTAGGGTTAGTATATAAACTCCATTTACTCGTATGTAGACACATTATTGCATTATTGAATATTACCAACTTCTTTCTTGAGTAACCCAAGTGTACTAGTTCTATCTTAACTCTTATGTATTCCCTTTAGTTGAAACTGGTAAGTTACATCCAGCAAGTTATAGGTCGAGTAGGATCCATTGGTACATCATATTTGATTGGTAATTGCTTGGATTTACTAAACCCTTTTATTTTCTTTTGGTCTTCATCCATTGTAGTGCCTCTCCATATGTATGACCCCAAGGACGTGGTAGTTTCACTAGTATCAGAGCACAGTTTTGAGAGAGAGTGTGTGAAGTTGCAGTAAAGTTTTGGTTTGTGTTTGTTGTTAGTGGCTACTGTACTCCTTTCGTAGCTACTGTAGTGTCTTCGAGTGAAGTAAGTTTTGAAGTTATTAGCTGTAAAGTGAAAGTTCGTGTGCTAATAAGTGTAGTTCTTATTGTTATTCTGTTATACTCTGTTTTTCACTGGAAAAGTAAAGCAAGTTCATTTTTGTTGTGTTCGAGTGTGTGTCAGGTGATTGAAGTTATTATAGTATGTTAATAAGGTTTTGGGTAGTGAATAGAAGTGTTTATTGTGTACTGCGTTGTTAATCTATTAGAGAAGTATTATCTTATGTCGAATTCAAGTATTCAAGGTGTTATTAATGACCAGAATAATAATGCCTATTTTAGTCGAGGTCAAAATAATAGCAATACTCCTAAGTCAGTTGATGATAAGCTTAATAAACTCACCAATATTGTTAAGAGTCTGGTTACCACAATGTAAGTTAATAGACAGTGATCAAAAGGTGCACTACATCATAATCTACTTAAGAATGTTTTTGAGAGACAATATGGCCAAGGTAGTCGAGCTAATTACCTAGTTCGACCCCATCGGGGTAGAGGAGTTGCAAATCAAGATGCTAGACAAAGGTTGGAGTTGGAAGAGATTGAGGAGGAGGATGAGGAGGTAGATGACAAAGAATATATAAAGGACAAAGAAGAGGTTAAATATTAATTAGCTAGAAAAGCGAGGACATCGAGCTCCTCGAGGACTAGGTAATGTCAAGTTCCAAATCCTATCCTTCAATGGAAGTAGAGATACATATGAATATTTAGAGTGGGAAGAGAAAGTAGAGAAAGTGTTTAACTACTATGGATACATTGATGTCATTAAAGTATGACTTGCTACACTTGAATTTTCTAGATATGCTACCATGTGGTAGAAGAATTTGAATGTGGCAAAAGCAAAAGATGGAAGATGAAGCGTAAGAACTTGGGAAGAGATGAAGAGATTATTAAGAGGAAGATTATACTTGAGACTTACCTGTAAGATACGTTTACAAAGTTGCAGGAACTTCATCGGGGAAGCCGGTATGTGGATGACTATATGAAAGAATTTCAAATGCTAATAAACCGAGTAAATGTTGATGAACTTAAGGCTTATATAGTGTCAAGGTTTATTTATATGAGATTTGTAATGCTACAGAAGTACAGAGGTTCTATACACTAGAAGAGGTCATTAAGGTAGCGTAGAGGGTTAAAAAGCAGAGAAGAAATACTCCAACCTGACCTAGGTTAATATTTTCTTGAGTCCATGTTCTACGCCGACCTACTCATGTTGAGTTAAAGAGACCCTCCAAAGTCAAGGAAAAATATGGTCGACCTAATAATAGCTGAGCAGGCTAGTAGAGTTAATTTAAGGATAGGTTGACCTTGAGGACATATGAGAAGGGATAGACCTCTAGACGTAAGATAAGCAAGGTAAAGTGCTTCAAATGGTTAGGTTTTAAACAAATGGTTGGGTTTTAGACAAATGGCTGCTAAGTATTCGAATCAATGTACCATGGGGCTTCGAGTTGATGTAGTAGATAGCATCAATGAGAATAAGCTAGAGGAGGAGAAAAATGTTGGAAGAGTTGAAGTTGAAGAGGAAGAGGAAACTTATGTCTATGTCGACTAGGGAAAAGTGATGACCTTAGTATTGAGATGAGTGCTAAGCTCCTTGCTGAACTCCAAAGAAGACTAAAGAGAGAAATTATTCCATACAAAGTGTATCATCAAGGGATAGTTATGCACTAGCATTATAGATGGAGGGAGCTATACAAGTATCGTTACACAGTCCTTCGTATAGAGGTTAGGACTATCGACTTCTAAGCACCCCTGACCTAATAAGCTATATTGGCTTCATGATAAGGGTAATGTATACATTACTAAATAAGTAACCATACCTTTTCGTATTGGGAATGTGTATAGGGATAAAGTAGTATGTGATATCATCCCCATGGACACTTCACATCTATTACTTAGAAGACCTTGGTTATTCAATTGATATGTTACTCACGACAGATATAAGAACACCTATGCCTTCGTCAAGGATGGAAAGAAGATTGTACTACAACCCATGATACCTACCCAAGTGAATGGGACCCATAACCAGCTCATCCAAGCTAGTAAGAAGAAAGCCTTAGTAATGAGTTGTAGAGAACTTCGAGTTGTTGAGAAGGTTAAGGAGCCTATGTTTCTATTAGTTAGAAGATTGTTAGAGATGAGAAATCTAGAAGAAGTACTTGATGAGATCCGAAGGTTAATTGATGAGTTTACTAACTTGTTTCCTAAAGGGTTATCTAAAGGACTACCCTTAGTCTGAGGTATAAAACATTGTATTGATCTATAGCCATGTACAACCATACCAAATTGACTAGCCCAAAGAATGAATCTTGAGCAAGTTGCGGAGCTAAAAAGGCAAGTGGATAAGCACATAAAGCAAGGTTATGTAAGGGAGAGCATAAATACCAGCTTTGCTTCTCCCAAAGAAGGATGGTTTATAGCACATGTACATCAATAACTAAGCAATCAACTGAATTAATGTCAAGGATAAATATCCCATAGTGATGCTTGATGACATATCAGATGAGTTACATGGTGCTCGAATATTCATGAAGATTGATCACCAAAGTGGCTATCATCAAATTCACATGAGGCCTAGTGATAAATGGAAGATTACTTTCAAGACAAGGTATGGTCTCTATGAATGGTTGGTTATGCCATTTGGACTTACAAATATGTCAAGTACATTTATGCAACTTATGAATCATGTGATGTGTCTACTGATCCGAAGATGTGTGGTTATGTGCTTTGAAGAGATATTGGTGTATATTTCCAACCTGAACAACCATATCCAACATCTTCAAGCTATTTTTGATATTTTACGAGTTAAGAAGTTATATGGAAACCTAAAAAAGTGCATGTTCTATCAATGTGAAGTTGTCTTCTTAGGGTATGTGGTATTTGGAGAAGAAATCTAAGCATATGAGGAAAAGATCTAAGCTGTCTTAGAGTAGCTAATGCCATACTGAAATACAAATTTTCATAGCCTAGCTTCTTTCTATAGAAGGTTCATTAAAAACTTCAATACAATTACTACCCTCTTGACTAAGCTAACCAAGAAGAGTGAAGGATTTCAACGGAATAACTAAGTTGAACAAAGCTTTAGGGGAATCAAGGAGAAGCTCACTACTACCCTTATCTTGTCCCTATTAGATTTTGATAAACCCTTTGAATTAGTATGTGATTCATCCAACATTATCATTGGTGTAATCTTGATACAAGAATGACGATTAGTTGTACACTACAGTAAGAAACACAATGGTGTCGCACTGAGCTACCCTATATATAAGAAAGAGTTATACTCTCTTTTCCGAGTTATTACTGTTTGGCAACACTATTTATTATCACAAGAGTTTGTAATATACATTGACCGTGAGTTATTGAAGCATCTTAAAAGTCAGAACAAACTTTCCAAAAGGCAAGCTATGTTGCTAGAATTTATGGAAGGTTTATCCTATGTAATCTAACACAAGAAGGATAATGCCAACATGGTTGCAGATGCCTCGTTACATTGATAAACCTTACTAGCCACCTTGTAGACAAAATTACTGGGATTTTCACTTATCACTAAGCAATATGCTTGTAATCCCCATTTCAGTCCTATTCTTGAGCAATGCAAAGAAGGAGTTGCTATTGGAGGATATTATATCAAGAGTGACTATCTATTTAAGGAAAGAGGGTTGTATATACAAGGTTGTTCTACTCATCAGCTATTAGTTGGGGAAGCTTATAGTAGTGGATTATCTAGTCATTTTAAGGAGACCCAAATAGTCAACTTATTGCAAGAAAACTTTTACTAGCCTAGTTTGGCCAAGGATGTTCATAAAGTAATCAATAGTTGTGAAACTTACAAGAAGGCTAAGGGAAAGAGGGAGCTATATAGAGAGTATATGCCCTTACCTACACTGACCTCACCTTGGGTTGACCTTAGTATAGACTTTGTCCTAAGGTTGCCCTGGACATCCAAAGGAAAGGATTTAATCTTTGTTGTAGTGGACCACTTTAGCAAAATAGCACAATTCATCTAGTGACACCAAATTAATGATGATTTATATATTGTTGATTTGTTTTTGTAGGAAGTTATTTGACTACATGGAGTGCTAAAGACAATTATTTCAAATCGGGACACCAAATTCTTGAGTTATTTTTGGAAGACTCTTTAAAGAAGACTTGGAACTAAACTTATGTTCAACTCTAGTAGATACCTTTAGATTGATGGCTAGACTAAAGTGGTGAATAGGATGTTATACAATTTACTCTAAGTTATCATGGGAAAGAATTTAAAAGATTGAGACCTATGTCTACTTATTGTGGAGTTCGTATGTAACCATATTATCCACAACACCACTAGGTAGACTCCTTTTAAGGTCGTCTATGGCCTTAATCCTACTATTCCCTTAGATTTGATTGGTATCCCTGTAACTATTGAAGAGACTTAATCTGGAGTCAATCGACCTTAATAATTACAAGAGCCATATTAGTTGGTGGCAAGGAAGATTGCTAAGTTTGACTAGAGACAATAAGAGATTGGTAGTCGTAGCTATCGAACTATTTCTTTCAAACTAAGAGACTTAGTGTGAATTCACCTCAACAAAGAGAAATTTCTGCACCTATGATAGAGCAAGCTATCTCCACAAGCTGATGGTCCATTTAAGATCTTAAAGAAGATCAACTGCAATGCCTACCAAGTTGAATTTCCTAAGAACTATGGTATTTCCTCTACCTTTAATGTATCTAACTTAGTTTCCTATTGATTAGAAGAAGACCTAGTAGATGCTAGGATAGAACAAGAGCTTGAGATCACTTCATATTTAAGGGCAAATCTTTCCAACCCTTAAGCAAATGATAGGAATCAACTCCCCAGTCCAGCCATACATAATCGAGCTAGAGGACTGTAAGGACTTGCACAAAAATATAACTCGATGCCCCATTTAAGACGAGGATTCTTATTCCAATCTCCATCTTTTACATTACTGCTGACCTAAGCACTAAGCTCTTGTAAGTTCCAATACAGTTTTCTAGTTGCCAAGCAATCGTACAGACTTGCCTAACGTATGTATCAACCTACCTAACGTGCGTATCGACCTACCTAGCGTATGTGTCGACCTGCCTAGCGTGTGTGCCGACCTATAAAGCAACCATACCTATTGCTAAGCTTATACCATGATCTAAATAGCTCTCGATCTAACTAGTGTCAAACTACTATTCAAGCCGAGCTACCTAAACACTTAACCCGTAGAGGATCAAAATGTTTTCTAGTACTCAAGCTTTGACCTAAAGCTAACTAAGTCAACTCTGACTGTTGAATTTCTTTTAACTTTGTCTAACTACCAAGTGACTTCAGCATTCGTTATAACTTAGCCAACCACACTATAAGCCTCTAACCCCTGCTTAACATATGTCTTTTGGCATGATATTCTAGAAATATTCCTTACTCTTTTTGTATAGAATATTCTTTTTCTTTTTACCCTTTTTAGTATATTTTATGTAATCTATTTGTAAATTATCCTTTTGTCTTTTCCATATATGTCTTGTAACCCTAGTAGGGTTAGTATATAAACCCCATTTACTTATATGCAGACACATCATTGCATTATTGAATATTACTAACTTATTTCTTGAGTAACCTAAGTATTCTCATTCTACCTTAACGCTTATTTACTCCCTTTAGCAAAGAGTTGTGGTGAGTAACCTATAGTTCGAACTGGTGAGTCACATCTAGCAAATTGTAGATCGAGTAGGATCAATTGGTGCATGATATCTAATTGGTGCATGATATCTAATTGGCAACTGCTCGGATTTGCTAAACCCTTTTATTTTCTTTTAGTCCTCATCCATTGTGGTGCCTCTCTGTATATATGACCCTAGAGATGCATCACATTCATTATTCATCCTCTTCCTCAATCTCATCCCCAATTGATTCTTCTATTAAGTTTGACTCAAGCATTAGTGGTGGTTGAATCTAGAAATAAGTCATAATCGCTACCTACTAAGCTAAGGCCTAGTCCACCTTATGTTCTACAATCCTTTATCTCTTGAAAAGCTTCCTCATAAATCTCTTAAAAGTGTCGATTACTAAGGAAGACTCAATTTGTGGCCTAAAGGACAATGAAGTGGCAACCTTACCAGCTAGTTTAGGTAAGACTTCAGGTGGTGGTAAGAATTACATGACCTTAATGGCATCATACGTGAGAAAGATAGGAAGATTCATTATTCGCATGCATGGTGCAATAGGAAAGCCATGTAAACTTATCACTAAATAAGTGATGAAAGGACTTGCAAAAATAGACTTAGTGTGCTATCAGTAACCTGGTTCTTAAGGAACTAAGCATAGTAACTGCCAAATTGATAGGCCACTTGTTAACAATATTATGTAGATATAAAATGTCTCTTTCATTCACAACTCTTTTGCTATTCCCTCTAATTGTAATGTTCCTAGCAAAAACATAGTGAGTCAGCCTCAAAGTAGGGTCAGTCAGGTTTGAAGCTTTTGACTTCCCTAAATTATAAACTCCTCCCTCTCTTGTTAAATCACCCTAGACAAACGACTTAGGTACATCCTGAGACAATTTATAAGGCAATTCCCTATACTCTTGCATCTTGATATGATTAGTTGAGTATATTCCCATATGGATGCCTAAGTCATCAATTGACATGCTAACTTTATGGTCAAAACATCTAAAGTGAATGGAATTCTACCTACCTAGAGAGAGGTTATTCGTACTTAACCCAAAGGTGTTAAGGAATTCTAGAATCAACTCTTTATACATCAGCTCATTGATTATCAATAGTTGGTCCTATCCTCCAAATTCTAATAATTGTCTAATTCTAGCTTCATAGCTAGCCTGAGCTAATGCTTCCCAATTGAAGTAAGCAAACTCATCAAATTCCTTTTGGGAAAGTCGAGAGTATCTCTCTTTCTGTAATGGAAGGTGAAATTGAAGAAGCAAGTGTGTAGTAAATAGGTTGGCATTCTTGCAACATGTATGCTTTTCTCAAAGCTTTTTTTTTTTTTTTTTTTATAATCAAAACAGAATGAATTTTGATTTGATAAATAGAATAATTCATGCGATATGAACAACAACTAATTCAAGAAACTTAATAAATCTCAATTATTATTCCTAGTTAATTGCTAGTTTACCTAACTAAGCACCATAAGTAATGATTAAAAGAAGATTTGTACAATATAATGCCAATTTTACTAGAGTCATGATTAGTACATTTATAGGGTTGATCAAGTTTTAATTGCATGATCCTATTAATAAAAATACTAACATTTAAATATACAAATTCATCAAATTTTTACTTAACATAAGAAATTCTTTTTTCGCTCAATATAAGAAATTCTTAAAATAACATAATATCATATAATGCTAATTTCTCAAAACGTAGATTCATGAAATTAAATGGCTAATAAGATGTTAATTTTCAATCTTTAATTAACCGTATAATTTTACAATTTCAATTGATAGTGAATATTAGCATTCACAACTGAAACTTGTTTTCATAGTTTGATTGTGCAATTACTAACACCAAATTTCCTAATTCTAACATGAATTTAGGATATGTGCTTAAAATAAATCTCTTTTAATAATTTCTAGAAATTCATGGATTCACTGTTTATACAAAAATTTCAATATTCAACAAGTTTCAACATTTCAACATCAATTATACACATCTCATAGCATAAATAGTGTCAACCACAAATTTCATCACTTTCCTTCACTTTCTCATCTCTTTCTCACACTTTCTCATTACTTCCCTCAACTTTCTCTCATTTCTCATCCACCAAACATGTATGTTTCATGGCATTTTTGGCAAATATTGCATGGAAAACTCATCTCATTACATTAAAACTCCTAGATCACTCTTAAAGATCAAGATCTAAACACATGCATGTAAATATGAAACCCTTATCAAAATTCAAATTTCTACAGAATCTAACTGCAAATCTAAGAAAATAATCAAGAAAAGATGATGTACTTATCTTGATTTTATAGCATAAGGTGTTGGATTGTAGGTTTTTGTTATGATTTGGTTATGTGCAAAGAGAGAAATAGAAGAATATGGGTGTGTAGAGAGAGAAGGGGGGGGAGGTGGGTGTGTTTGAGAATGAAACTAGATTGTTTTTCTTATGGTCTTTAAATTTTACAAGACCATGGGCACAATCCATAGCTATGTAGTTCAACTATGGCCCGTATTATGTTTCATTTTCCTTACTTGGAGTCCATGGGTGTAATCCTTGTTAGTAGATCTCTTGTTCTTGTTTTCTTCTGAAATTGTTCACGAAATTATTTACAAAGGGACCTTGAATTCATGTGATTTTTCTTCCTTGACTTGATTTCTGTAGTCATCTTAGAGAAACTCCAAATTAGGATGAACAAAAATGGACCAAATATCACTTCAATTGGATGACAACTATTGCTCATGCAAGTCAAGAACTGTTCAAGTAAGGAAAACACTAATTGATCATTCAAAATTTGATACTCAAATCTACACAATTATAAATGAACAAGAATAACTAAATTGAAATAGACCATACCAAATTTTTAGGCTACCTCCTAAAGAGTGTTGTTGTTTTACATCATTAGTTCGACAATTATATCCATCATGAGTGCAATTCCTCGATTAATACTAAGTTACTCATTTAGCTCCCCAACAATAGTGCCAAAAACTTGATCAGGTGTATTATACGCTAATTAGCAAGTGCACTTGGTCAAGTTATTGTTTAGATTAAAACAAACATGAGTTAAAGTATCTATCCCATAGGGAATCGTGTGTAAGAACCTTATTACTAGTAATTTTCATAAAACTTTCAATTATCTAACTTATCAATATGGGGGAAATTGTGATTAAATAGGAAAGATGAATAAAAATTGATAAAGTGAGAACAATAAAGTAGGTAAGGACAACTAAAATAACAAAACTAATTAAAACTAAAAGTAATTATCATAAATAAGCATGAATCAATTAAAATAAAGAAGACATGATCCTTAATGAATAATTATTATTTTCTCCTTAGTTCCTTACAACCTTTCATTCTAAATTTATTCCGTAGACCGTGGAGATTCTTAATCTCATTCCTATGGAAATCGAATTTTGAATCAGTTGGACTCATATCTCTAGCTAATTCCTAATCTTAATACCCTCTCTACTTGCATCCTGTTGAATAGAGCATCTCAAGATTAGATGAAGCACCTAAATCTTGTTATTAGGTTTCCTTAATCCATAAAGATTTGATACCTAATCTCTTAGCATGTTGAAACTCTTCTAATTACACTTGTCTATTTACTACAAGCCTCATGACTCTATAGAAAACTTATACATCAAATTAGCAACTACAATAAATATTAATTCATGAAATAAGCTCGATGTATCAAATCATCAAAGAATGAAATCATAGAAAAAAGAGTTGTTGCAAAGAGACCTAAATTTCAATAATGATTCACTAAGAATGTTAAAAGAAGAACAACATGAAAAAGGAAAAGTGAAAGTAAATCGAGAAACCTGTGAGCCTTGCAAACTTACATATAGGATTTTAAGAGCCATTGTCTTACATGTTAGATTTCGAGCAAATAATCTAGGACGTACATAAAACTTAATAAATTAAGGTTATACTTTACGAATGGATCCTCGAAGTTAGAGGATGACATGTTGTGAGTCTAGAATATTAAAATATAATAAAATAATAGAATTATAGCTAAAAATAGATAATTTTACTAAATTACATTATATTGTAATTTACCTCGTGTAGACACATAAATTAGGTAATAGAAAATAACTAAATATTGGAGATAAATTATTTAGACATAACAATTATAAAGTGACCTAAAATAATATATAAATATAGTATGTATACCCTGGGTATAATTATTCTATATAATTATATACCCAAAAATGCCTAATATACTCATAATCAACCAAATAATAATGAGAAAAATTATAAAAAAATTTCAAAAAAAATATAACAAAATAGTTAGATTCATCTTGATATAGGAGTAGGAAAAATCTGAACAATGGTTGGCTAGGATTATTATCAATTTGACACATAAGAAGTTTAGATTAAGGGTATTTAAGGGGGAATGAGAGAGAAAAATGCCATTTTAGCTCTTGTAACTTAAGGTTTATCACCAAAATGCTCTCTAAAACTTTAGTGAAGCTCTAAGAATTTAGAAAAATATTTGAAAAGGGAAGAACATAGAAAAGAAAAATGAAGAAGACATAATGTGAAATTAAAGGAATTAGAGTACGAGCATTTGGAGTGCAATTGGGAGTGAACCACTACCACCACTCAATAGTGGTGGGAGCATCTAGAAGAGCCAACAAGGTGGTGGTCGGAAGCTCAATTTTCCAATGAATTGATTTAGGTACTTGAATTTCCTTAAAATTGTAAAAATATCAAATTAATTCTGAAAATTATGGAAATTTTTATTTCGACATATTTTTATATATACTTTTAGGAAAAAAATATTATATTGAAAATAACCTTATCAATGTAATTTCTAAGCCAAATATTTTCTAGAGAATTATATTGCATGTAAGTATTATATAAAAAGTTTTCAAACAAAAATAGTTTTCATAATTTTTAAGGATTTTTTAGCCTTAAAACTAGATAAAAAAAAATACCATTTTTCTTAAGGATTTGGTATATAGAACTTAATAAATCCTTAGTATTAGGTTCTGAGGTGTACTTAGATCACATTCTACTATGAAGAATAATATGGAATTATGTGGTTTAAGTAATAGTGATAATGTAGGCAAGTTGTGGATATGGATTTAAAGCATTAATAAGTAAGTATGTGAATTTGAAGAATTTAGTACTATGACATTACTTAGTATGATAAACCTGATACATAAACATGAATTAACATGTCTATAATCTAGAATATGATGTTAGATGAGTTATCTCGAGTAAACTTATAAAATGACTATTCAAGCAGTTCTTTAGAAAGTTGGTTCGATAAAAAATGGGTTAGTCCTAAGTTCAAAGACTTAATTAGAAAGTTGTCTGATATGGAATACTTAGCTAATATAGCATCCGTAGGTTAACTAGAGAATTCCTAGCTAGTAGGGTTGTTTACAAATACTTCTTTAGAGAGTTCCTAATATATAAGGATATTTTCAAATACTTCTTCAAAGAGTTTCCAGTGAACGAAACTATTTCCAGTTACTTTCACAGAGAGTTCTAAAATAAAAATTATGTTAACACTATTGATCAAATACTTGTTTAGAAGCTTCCAGGGAAAAAAAAAAGAAAAAAAAAAGCTATGTTAAGATTAATGTTTAGAACCTTATTCAAAGACCAGTAATAAGCTAAAACTTAACCAAAGACTTAATAAACCTATCTAAACTCTATGTAAGACATTAAAAAGTAATCATAAACTTTCTATTTAACAAAAACTAAAATATTTATATTGATTGTTTAAGGACATATGAAGGGATTGATCACAAGAAGCAGGATTAACTAGCATTGACATCAAATATGTTAGGATCGATACTTAACAGTATATTGGAGTATCATATCAAAATACTTAGAGAATTAAGAGTGCTTGTCTATGGTTGTAGCTAGATTGTTTGTACGTATGCTATGTGTGTGCTTATGATATTAATTGATGATTAGGAGTTGAACTTTGAGTGCTATCTTTTGCTTGAGCATAACATATATTACGTTTATGAACTTGGTTGCTCACTTTATAATCTAGATTAATCTTAAAACAACTAAGGTATAACTTGACATTCAAGATAACCCAATAGGGGTAACAATTAGGTTGTCAAATTAAATATTGACACATTCATTAAGGATAGCAGAAATGATCATTTTCCCATCCTTAATTAAACTAAGTGACAGGAGAGGAGATTGCAGTAAGGTTAAGATCCATGATTTGAATGTTATCTAGGGAGGAAGGTACTCTCCATTGCAAAAGCCCAGATTTAGTCGAATAGTGTCATGTTGAAACTCATCAGGATCTAGGTTAAAGTAGATGAAATTACTCTAACTTTACAATGAACTGATTAAACATTATGAGATGCTCTATCATTTGTCTATTGCATTTGCATTTAAATAATAATTGAACAACCATGTTTGTTATTGTACTCTTATGGCTCCATCCCTTTTGATTGAGCTAGTTGAGCTCACCTTTCAATAGATTATTTTGCAGGTATGGAGTAGTACCTAAAGATTCCTCGTTACAGTCGTTTGCAAGTTAGTTTCTAGGGGTTAAGGAATGAAGTATTGAAGTCTAGTGAATAGATCAAAGCTCATGTCAATTTTTTTTTTTTTTTGTTTTTTTGTGTGGGAGGATTATAAGGTTTTCCTTAGAGACCTTATAGTCTTTGCTGGCTCACTATTATATATATTCTATATGTAATGTAGTTCTCCTATAAAGATGTACAGTGTCTTTTAAAAACTCTAAAACTTTTGAACCTTATAAAGTTATATAAAAGAACTAAACTATCTCTAAATATAAAAAAAAAAAATGTATTTTCTAAAGCATTACTCCATAGGTCTCATTTATTACAGGTACCCATCTGACTGCTTCGAAGTCAATTGAATCATCGAACACCTTGTGTGGACTATACATATGTTAGCAGCTAAGGAAGGTAGCTTCTAGCTTAAGTTGGTTTACATAGTAAGGCTATTATGACTCCTCGAGTTTGGGGTGTAACAAAGCCCTCATTGTAATTCTAGACTACAAGTTTACCAAATGGGACTCTCCATGGAAACCCAAGCATAAGGGTCTATTTATAAAGAGTAAAGCTAGGTTTACAAAGAAAAACTTAACAAAATAAAAGATTCATTGAATATTGCATGTCTAAAAATAGAAGAATTGTTGCAAAAATAGTAGATTCACTTGTCAATGGATGACTACACTCTAGGTACACAATTGTGATGGCTGGGCACATACTTATTCTTCGTGCCAAAACTTCGAATTTGAAGAAATTACTAGATGACTACAGACCACAACCGTGGACCCTAGCCATGGTCCTTCCTAGACTTCATTCTTTGCTCAATTCTCATTTAAACTTCCTCTACTTCATTCTAAGATCAATGCTTTTGCTTTAAATTACTCTAAAAATCACTAAAAACCTTGAAAACTTCATAAAATGCTTTAAAAGTCCCTGAAAATAAAATTTAAATGGATTAAGCTCAAAATAATATAAAATAAACTAAATTAACATCTAAAATAGCACAAAATAACCATAGAAAATGTATGTTATTTTTGTGTTATCAATGTATAGGAAAGTATGCTATTGGATTATGCTATGCTGAAGTAAGCTTATTATGGAGAGACATCGCCTACAACAACTTGGGAGGATAAGTGATCTTTCTTGCATATGCTTAGTATAGCTTTTATGAAATTTGCACTCGTTATTTTCAGTGTTATCCTATTTCTTATTTTGTAGATATGCCACTCAAAAATTCAAACTCCAAAGACCTTCTTACTAGCTTAAAATTAGGCCAAGCTAATAAGAAGAACACTAGAGGCGTTGCTGGTAGGAATATTGGTGGCAAGAAGTTTACCCCCAACTAAGAAGAATGTTAAGGGTCAACAAAACCTTATTGGGAAAACTAAGGGCAAACTGAAAAGAGATAGGGTAACTGAGGTCAAGCTACTAAGGAAGTGTCTTGACATGGAGGTTCCCCCTGGGAACCAAGCTAAAGACAAGGGAAAGGAGAGACCTACTAAGAAGACAAATGGAGGTTGGGCTAGTAATAATGCTTGATGATGTCATGAAAAGTGTTGATTTAGCTTATAATAGATTAGGATCAATCCAATCTTACGCAGGTCATTTTTGCCCCTCGAATATTAGGAGTTTATTTTGAAGAACTCCAATCTTGAAAATTCATTATATGAGCTCATCATTCTTTTGTAGCTTAAGAATTAAAGCATGTTTAACTTATTCCCTTCTTGTTTAGGGTTAAGTTATGTTGACTCATTATTCATACTTATATTAGGAGTTAGAGTATATTTAGTTCATCCCCCTTTTTAACTAAGGCTAAGTTTTATTAAATCATAGTCCGTACTTATCTTATGACTTAAAGTTTTAATTTACTTCAAAGCTAAAAAGCTCGAGGTTGTTTACGCAAACATTATCCACTCATTAGCTTTTCACACTAATGTGGGCAAGGATGAATCCTAACTAATTTTGGTCAGATGCTATAATGTTTGCCTTTAGCTTTAGGCATTAGCTATTTCATCAATCCAAACTAGAGATCGGGTTTACTAAATTTACTTAAATAGAGTAGTAAAGCACAACATGATAAAAGTTGTATGGATTTAAAGACTTCATTAATTGCATGAGATTATAAGTTACCATTGTGCTCACACAAAACAAGCAACATAAATATCTTGAATAAACATAAACACCTTAGACTAATCTTCTTTGGGTAGCAATGTATCACATAATAGCAAACTTGAAAATATGTTAATCACAATTCATCAAACATAAACAAACAAACTTAGATGGAAACAATAAACTCATACTAGATCTAACCATGCCCTCTTACTTGAAATAGAGCCTAAGGTTGCCAACATTTCGAGTATGTGGTATGATCTAGCCATAAAGTCTCCCTAACCTATAGGCTTTCTCATTTCCTATCACTTATCAAACCTTTATTGGGTCTTCCCAATTTGGGGTTAACTTCCCTTGACTTTCTTTTGGGCTCAGGGCTTTAAGCTTCCGATACAATAGATCACCCTCTAAGCTTCCTATACACTAGATCATTGACTTAGAAATATGATATACCTCGCCAAAGACAAACAAGGGGCATGTTATTAGGTAGGTCTAAGCTCATAAAAAGCTTGAAAATAGGGTGATGAATGCACAAAAAATAGAAGAGAACAAGTAAAACCCACAAATGATTTCGAGGATATGATGCGTTGAGGAACCTCTATAGACTCATGAATTGACTCGATATGACATATCAGTAACTTAGTGGAGTCACTTCCCACCTAGCATTGCTTAAGGGATAGAATAAGAGTAAATAGAGTAAGCTTAAAGCTTCATACAAAAAGGATACTGTATATTCAATAATTAAGAGGATGATGATTGTAACTGCTTATAATAGGGCATTTTATACTCGAAATTCTATGGTAACCTACTAATCATGGAAAAGACAAAAGGGTATTATCTAAAATAAGTAAAATATAAGAAATAAACAAAGAGATAGTAGAAATTGCAAAATAGAAGCTTTTTAGAAGATTCCTTTATATGAACGGTTGGGAGATGTAGTTGACAATCACTAGGAAGGTCCCTATGGAAGTAGATAGAAATGTACAATTAGATTCTATTGATGTCGAGTTGATATGCGAGCTCTCTATGGTTGTGTTAGCTCGGATGTGCTCTTGGGAAGTCAGAACAAATGTGGCCTAGCTGGTGAGCAAGTCAACCAAGTTATCAATAAAGCAACCTCAGGTCGATATTTGGTCATTAACAAATAAGAAGGTACTTGGCTTGGCATCTATAGTAGGTTGGTAGTAAGAAGTAGCTTAGACTCCATAGGCATAGGTTGAGATGAAAGGATATGCTTTGCCATGCTCTCAAGTCCTCGTGCTTAAGATTGAGCTCAGGGTATAGTGGCTCATTTCTTATTATTCCCTCCAAATTGTTTTGTATTTGGGATCAAAGAAAGTTAGTCTTCATTTTTCTCTTCCTTAAATCGGTAGAAGCTAAGATCAGCAATATTGAAAACATTAGAAACTCTAAAGTGTTTAGGTAGTTCTAATCGATAAGCATTTTTGTTATCTTGAATGGTCTTTCAGCTTAGGTAGATAATTTGTTCTTCCTTTTGCTAGGAAATCTCTCTTTGCTCAAGTGTAACCATACTAGGTCACCAAGCTAAAACTGCTTTGCCTTTTGATTCCATCCTTTTAGTAGCTCGATCAATTTGCTAAGCAACTTTCTAGTAGATTTGTTGAAAAGATTGAGCTCTAGCTTTAGCTTTGGGGTCTTTTTGCTCGAACAATAGGTATTGGGGTGTGGTTAAGGTACAAGTCAAGATTGAAGCTGTAAATGACCTCAAAGGGTGTCTGCCCAGTAGTATCGTGTACTGTTTGATTGTAAGCAAATTATACTACGGGAAAACATATATCCTAGTTTATCAAGTTCTTTCCTACCATAGCTTGGAGTAATGAACCCAAAGTACGGTTGATGACCTTCTCTGGCCATTAGTTTGGGGGTAGCAAGAAGTGCTAAAAGGTAAGTTGGTTCCCATCCGATGCTAGAGAGTCCTCTAGAAATGGCTTAGAAACTTTAGGTCTCGATTCGACACTATACTCTTAGGTATTCCATGCAAGCGGACAATCTCTTACAAAAATAGAAAAGAAATAGTTAAAGCATCATTGGTTTGCCATCTTGTTAAATTTATCCATGACAACCATATCTGAATCTTTGCCTTAGGTAGTTTAAGGTGATCCGAGGACAAATTCTGTACTCAAATCAATCCAAGGTTTGGTTAGGATGGGTAAAGGCATTGCTCTCCCTTGCTTAGGTAAGCTTTTAGCCTTTTTACAAGTTTCATAGCTCTCAATAACATGGTGTATATCTCATCTCATCTTAGGCCAAAAGAACCGATCATTCAACAATTCGTAGGTTTTCCTTTCTCTGAAATGTCTAGAGAGGCTTCTACTATGAGCTTCTCTCACCAACAGCTCTCTAATGAAACAAGTTGGTATATAGAATTTGCTACCTCAAAACAAGTAGCCTTCTTCCGCATGATATTCATCTACTGTCCTCTTTTCTTCACAACGCTCATGTATTAGACCAAAATGAGGGTCTTAAGGGTATTGTTCTTTGATGCTTACAAACCTTAGTAGCCTGGTTTGCAGTTTAGTGAGAACAGTGTGCCTTCTTGATAAGGTGTTAACAAAGATGTTGGTCTTACCTTACTTATACTTGATCACAAAATTAAATCCTTATAGGAATTCTATCCATTGGGCCTATCTCTTTAAATGCCTAGCTTGGCCTCATGGGTATCTCAAACACTTATGATTAGTGTACATGACAAACTCTCTCAGTAGAAGATAATGTTACCATACTTATAGTGCTCAAGTTAATGCAAGGAGTTCTTTGTCATACACAGAGTAATTCAACTACTATCCTCTTAACTTTTCACTGTAATTTGCAATAAGTCGGCCTTATTGCATCAACATAACTCCTATGCCTACACCTAATGCATTAATTCAAGCTCAAATATCTTCTTAAAGTTAGGTAGAGCCAATACAGGTATAAAGGTCAATCTCTTCTCCACTTCGACAAAACTTCTCTCTTCTTTCTCTCTCCATTGGAATTTTATGTTTTTCTTTGTTAGCTCAATGAGTGGTGCAACAATAGTACTAAAGCTTTGAATAAAGCAGTAGTAAAAGGAAGCTAAGCCATGGAAGCTCCTTACCCCAGCACAAGTGGTTGGGGTTGGTCGGTCAACAATAGCTCGAACCTTCTCATTATCAACTTGTAGACCTCCTCCCCAACTACATATCTTAGGAAGACCACTTCTTCCTAAAAAAAACAACACTTCTTTAAGTTTTTGAATAGTTTTTCAACTTAGAGTACATCAAATACAGCTCAAGTATGGTTAGTATGACTTAACATGTCAGCACTATATACGAATATGTCATCAAAGTAGACCATAACAAATTTTCCAATTAAACTTCTTAACAAATGATTCGTTAATCTCATGAAAGTACTCCAAGCATTGGATAAGCCAAAAGGTATTACCAACCATTCATGGAGACCATGTTGAGTTTTAAATGTAGTCTTCCATTTATCTCTTAGTCTCATTCAAATTTGATGGTAATAGACTTCAAGTTGATCATTTTGAAAATTCTAGCACCATTCAATTCATCTTGCATAGCATCCAACCTTGGAATAAGGTACCTATACTTGATTATTATCTTGCTAATAGCTCTACTATCCACATGCATTAGCTAGGTTCCATCCTTATTTAGCATAAGCATAACTAGTACAATGTAAGGGTTGAATTATCATATCAAATAACCTCTCTAAGCCTAAAAAGACTAAGAATTAAGGTCTTCTTGGATCCTTAGACTAGCTTGGCTTGCAACTTACTCACTTGATTAGGGGTCATAAGATTCAAGATGATCTTCCTCCTATCTTTCTCAAATGCATATGTGTTCCTAAATCCATCATATATAACTTTCTGATCAAACAACTAAGGTTGGCCTAGTTACACATGAGATGCACATATAGGTAGCACATAACAAAGAATCTCATCAAAATAGTTCCCAATCGACAATGATAGCAATATTTGTTAAGTGACATGTAGTGCTCCCTTTTTGTTTAACTAATGGAGTTTGTATGGTTTCGAGTATGATAGGGTTGGCAACTTAAGCTTTCGAACTAGGTTAGTAGATATAACATTTGTGCTACTCCCTCTATCTAAAATGAGTGCATACACTTGTTTATCCACCTTGTATGTGATATGAAATAAGTTTCTGCATTGCTCCTCCTTGATAGATGGTCCAATGTTCATTGCCTGTCTAACAACTAAAGGTAGCTTATCCAAATCTTCAACAAATACATCCTCCTCGACAAGTTTCTCATTACTCTTAGTGTTTCTCTCCAATTCTTCTCTTTCTTTTGGTTCCTTATTTGTACTATCGAGTTTAACCTTCGGAAGTTCGCCTTTAACGACTATGGTTCATCTATTCGGACATTGGGTGGCTATGTGCCCAAATCCATGACACTTAAAACACTTAATCTAGCTAATCTTTCACCCTGATCCTTATCCTTTCTCAAATGTCCTCTTCAGTACTTCACTATCACTAGGTTAGCTCTTCTGCTTAGTTATGACATTTATTCATCTACTCGACTTAGTACTATATTGTCCTGGATGACTTCCTTGAGCAGGTCAACTATACTAGATAAGTTGGCTCATTGGAGGTCAAATCGGCCTATTCCTCCTCTGTCTCTCTACATGTTAAGCAATTTTTATAGCCTCATCCAAAATGATAAAATGTTATAGCTTTACTACATCTCATATCTCTAACCTCAGTCCAATTAGGAATTTAGATATTATCCGATTTAATAGCTCACTAACCTTACATCAAATCACAAACATTTGAAATTCTCACACGTATTCATCAATAGCGTGGTTCTCTTGCTTTAGCTCATAGAGACGAGAAAAAGTATCCTATAAATAGGTATCTGGTATAAATGTAGCTTTAAGAACTCTTTTTATCTCAAGCCATATACTAAGCTCTTTGTATCCATCTCATCTTTGTATGGTCTAAAAATTCCCTCATTACATCATAGCATATCCTAAAAACTCAATTGTAGCAATTCTAACCTTATCATGATCCTCATATTGATAATAATCAAAGACTCACTCTACTTTCTCTTCCTAGTCTAAGTAATCGTCAATATTCCCAAAACCATCGAAGCTTAGGATTTGAAGCTTCACATGATCGGCAGCTTAAGGTACATGAGCTCTGTCCTCCACTTCATAGTTGTCCTCTTCATTCTCTTCGTCGACTTCGCCCAAGTCTATCCTCCTTCGTACATATCCTCCTATCCTCTACCTTAGTCTTATTAAGCTGAGAATTGTCTTCGAGTAAGTTGAGTACTATAGGCAACATCACCAACTTTAGGAGCAGCTTAGGGAGTGTTGTAGATGACCTTAGCAAGTTGGGAGGCTAATGCATGAATAGTTTAAGTCAAGTCAATTATCAAGTTAGTCATTTTATTGAACTACTCATTAAAACTTCTAGGGGTGTTTTGGGGTTGTCAACTACGATGGATAACACCACTATTGTCATCTCTAATTCCTATGTTTACATTATAATAAGTCATCTTCTATAAACTCGATTTTGTTCCCACTGTAAAACATAGAGTACTCAGATTCTTACGATTACCTAGAAATAGTATATACTATATTCAACTAATCAGTCATACATACGTATACACACAACTTCCACACAAATACCGAAGTCTAAATATATTCTATTATAGAATATCAGTTTGATGGCTACTTTGACGAATAATAGAAATACCTAGTTAATGCTTACTTTATTTCCCAAGAATTAAAGTAGAGTGAAATAGAGTGCCGCATAACAGCTACTACAAAGAATAATGATACTACTTCCACTACTTACCAAAACATTATAGCGAGCCATCATTCAACTACACAAGCAACAACACTAATTATATATACACTTCCATAATAGTACTCTAATATGACACAACAATAACACAACTTAATAGCAACTTACCTAATACAAACCTTCGTGTTGATACTAAGATGATGTGCCATGCTAAAGGCAAACAAGGGCAACGTTATCTGGGTAGGTTTAAGCTTATAGAAATCTTGAAACTTAGGATGATGAACATGCGAAAAATAGAAGAGAACAAGAAAAACCTACGAACAATTCTAAGGATATGACGCACCAACAAACCTCTATAGACTCATGAACTAGCTTAATATAATTCATGAGTAGCTTAGTGAAGTCACTGGTCACTTAGCCTTGCTTTTCAGGAATAAGATAAGAGTAAATAAAGTAAGCTTAGAGCTTCAAACAAAAGGGATACTCTATATTCAATAATTAAGAGAATAATGATTGTGGCTACTTATAAGGAGGCATTTTATACCCGAAATTCTATGGTAACGAACTGTTGAGCTCTATTTTGGTTTTTCTTAATTTAACATATATTAAGCCGAGCCAATTTAATATAAGTTACTCAACATAAAACTAAGAAAAATGTTTTTCAAAAAATTTTTTTTTGGAAAAAGTAAATTAAAGTCACTAACCAATGAAAATTGGTAAAAAAATCAAATTAAGGTTTTCAGGTGGGAAAACCTTAATTTAGTTACTAGTTTGCAGATTTTCTAAAAAAATTTATTTTCAAAATATTTAAATAGAAAATATGAATTCGGAAACTAACCTATTAAGACCAAGTTAACATGTAAAAATAAAAAACAAAATGGGCCTTTATTTTTTTTGTAATTTTTCTAAAGATACCAAAATATGCAAAAATATATAAAAATACAATTAAATGAATTTTTAATAATTTTTATAACGAATTTTCAAAATAAAAAGATTTTATATTTTTTTATGATTTTCTTGAAAGTGTTTACATACCTGCTAATCGAGATCAACTTATCATAGTTCTATTTTTTATAAAAGATTTAGTAGGTTGATTCTTTTTAATTTGAAAATTGAGCTAAATTTACATTCTTTAATAATTTAAAAAAAAAAAACCTAAAAAGATCTAACTTCATGAACCTATTTTTTAAAAAAAAAAAACGACCAACTAAATCTTTTAAAAAGACTCTGGTTAAGATTTTTATCAATTAAAAAAAAAACACTACGTATTAAAATTTATTTTTCTAAATTTAAGATTTATGTGAATCTACTAAGATATGCAATTTAGATACATATATTCATTAAAGATATGAATCTTGGAAAAAACATATAACTATATCTAGAAATGCAACATTTATGAAAAGATGTAATTTTCATGAAAAATGTAGTTTTTATGAAAAAGATGCAATTTATCTAAAAAATGCAATGCAATTTATTTGTGGAAGCATGACATATATGTAATTTATAAAAAAATTATTCTATTAAAAAGAAAAAGCTAAACCAATAACTTGCACAAAGAAAAATAAAGTCAGTAAGATAAAACTATTAACAAAAAAAAATCAAAATAAAAAGAAAAATAAACCAACTTACCTAACTTACTTAAACGAGTTAGATCTAAAGGAGATAATCACGCAGGTTGGGTCGAGGTTGGTTCTTGAATCGGGTCGTCAAGGAGCTCCAACAATGCACAAGTTGGGATCTTTAAGTAAACAACAAATCCAACTTCTCATGATGTGTAGGCGCTGAATTGAAGTGGAAATTCAATTATCACGACAAAATTATTGATGAAACTTGAGTTAGTGATGGCGTTTCAAGTTGTGGTGGTGATTTGGTGGTGTTTAGAGAATAGGGCGATGGTTGCAAGTGTGGGTTATGGGTTCAATGCTTATGATGGGTATTGCTAGGAGTGTAGACATTAGGGCTATGATGGTGCTATTATATGGTTAGGATTGTAGGGGTCAATGGGTTTTTGGTTGTAGGTTTAGTTTATATTCTAGGAGAGAGAAGGATTAGATGGGAGCTCGTACTGTTCACGGTTGGGAATACAAAGGTTGAGTCAAGTGGGGTCACGCGAGGCAGTAGGTGTTCTGTTGTTGTATGCAGTGGGTGAGAGAGGATCGATGGTGTTGGGGATGTTGGTTGTCGACCAAGGGGTTAAGGGTAGCGAAGGAGGATGGTTTGTGCTAGAAAATGGGAAATGAAAATGGGGTTACTCAATTGAGGGCATGTTGTGTGGGGCATCAAGCTTGGGTTGCATGTGTTGTAGTCATGAGAGAGAGTGGTTGGTAGGTAATGGGCTTTGGATCTAGTAGCTGCAACATTGGTCTTAACTGTAGGTTGGTTCGAGCAAGAGAAGGTAGTCAACAAGTGGTTATTTGTATCACATGGTGGTTTGGTTCTATTGGGTTGAGTATTTAGTGATTGTTTGTCATTGTCTCAGGTGGGTGGAGAGAGGTCAGAGCTAGGTTTTGCTGTTGTACGAGGAAGAGAAAGGGATTATGATTATGTGTAAAGCTTGAAAATTTTTTATCAACAGATGAAAGCCACTATTTATAAACAAGTAATTTGAATCTTTTGGATCTTTTAGATAAAGATTCAATCTTGATTAGGTTTTAATAAATCTAATTTCTATAAGATTCGATGATATTTGCTTTAGATTTGTTGGTTTCTTAAATGATTTAATCATGATTCTATTTAAATCCTTAAAAAAAATCTAAATATTTGATTCAATCTATTAATAAAAAATCAGATTCTAGAAACCCCAATATTTTCTCTCCCTTACCTACACTTTATTGGCTAGATTTGGGGAAGAAGATGTGGTTACGTGCTTAGTACGTGACTTTGACTAAAAAAATCAAAATGCATACTACACATTGCTAGGGATCGAACTCCTAACCTCTTATTCTTTTCACATCTATGTCTTTAGTCCATGCTAGCTCAACTGAGCATCTTTCTCATTATGGAATGCAATCTAATTAGACTTAAAGTCTAATATCTAAGCCCAACTTTACTTTAGACTTTCACTATCAAGCTTAATTTGAACTAACCTAATTCAAAAAGGATCTTAACCTTCTTATAACCTAGAACATACATGCTAAATCTATTTTTAGCACCGCTTTTTTTTTTCATTTAATAAACATGACTCTTATTTTAATTAATCCAATTAAAACATTTAAATTGGACAAATATTCACTTTGTAAACTTAAATATTTTACTGAGTTAATTAAAATATATACTATTTCAATGAAGCTAAAAAATTTTAAAGACTCTAAATTTATTAAATTGCATTTATACATTCAACTATTGCCTGATCCAACTCTAAATGACTAACTAACTTAACTCGACACTTTTTTTATTTTTTATTTTGTTTTTGTATTTTTTGAAAATTTTTTTAGTTTTTTACAAATTTTTTAATTTTTTTGTAAACTTAGCCTAAACTACAATTAAAATAAAGGATAACAAAAACAGGATGTTTACAACTATCCCTTTTTGAAGTGAAGTTTGTAAAAACTTTGTTATAGAAACAAAAAGACATTCCCATTTTTGCTTGAATCTTGACTTGAACATAATAAGGTAAGATTAAATAAGAAGAGTCCCATCTTGAAAAGACAGGATGAAGGGCTTTGAATATCAGACAAATAGGGTCCTGACTTGAAAGGTCAGGTGTCCTTAAGAGGATATATCTCTTTAAGGATCTATTATTCAAAAGGATTGATCTTTTGAAGATAAGATAGGGCAACACTTTATTAGGGACAAAATAAGATAGTACTCTTATGAACAGGTAATCCGACAAGGAATAAGATAGCGCTCTTATGAGTAAGCGATCCTAGAAAAGACTAGATAGCGCTCCACTAAGCTGGTGACCCAACTAAAGATAAGACAGCGCTCCTTTAAGTAAACAATCCTAGAAAGGACTAGATAGCACTCTAATGAGCAAGCGATTTAATAAGGAATGGGACAGCTCCTTTGAGTAAGCAATCCTAAAAATGATTGTATGATACTCTATTGAATAAGCAATCTAAGATTACTTTAACAAATACAAAGGATAGGATAACGTTCCTATGAGCAGGCTATTTGATAAGGAATAGGATGGCGCTCTTATGAGTAAGCGATACTAGAAAAGATTGGATAGTGCTTCACTAAGCAGGCGACCCAACTAAAGATAGGATAGTGCTCCTTTAAGCAAGCGATCCAACAAAGGATAGGATAATGCTCTTTTAAGTAAGCAATTCTAAAAAGAACTAGATGGCGCTCTTATAAGCAAGTGATCCTAAAAAGGACTAGATGACCCTTTACTAAGCAAATGATCCAATAAGCAATAGGACAGTACCCCCTTGAGTAAGTGATTCTACAAATGATTGGATAACGGTTGATTGAGTAGGCAATCCAACAAGGAATAGGACAGTATGCCTTTAAACGAGCAATCTTAAAAGGATTAGATAACGCTCCTTTGAGCAAGTGACTCAACTAAGAATAGAATAGTGCTCATTTAAGTAAGCGATCCTGGAAAGGATTGGATGGTGTTCCACTAAGTAAGCAATCCAATATTACTTTACAAAATGGGTAGCGCACTAAAGGGCAAGTGATCTAAGAATTTCAAAAACTTTAATGAATTTTCACAAATTGATTTGAAACTTGGGTTTGAGGGATTTTGATGATTTTAACTTTTTCTTTTTAAGAAATATCTCTTGACAATTTTTGAAAAAATTTTCATTTCTCTTCTAAAATAGGTTTTTTTTTTTTTTTTCAAAATATTCAAAAAAGCACTCTTTAATAGAAAATTATCTTGCTAACAAGTATGAAAATCCCCAAGGTTCTAAAGATCCCAAATAAGGGGTCAGCTTGTCCCTTGCCCATTGATCACTTATCTTTTTAGTCTTATTTCTTGAAGCATAATTCATGATTTTTAAAATTTCTCAAAGCACTAATTTCAAAATTAAGGGCAAATGACCATTCATGTTTTTGAGAAAAGCAATCAACTATTCCTTAATTTTCTACTGAAGGACTAAGTATCATTAGTTGAAATGTTAAGTCTAAGTGGACTTCTTTGTACTCTTATAGGTCTGTTTTCACTCTTGGCATTAATTTTGAAAATTATAATCCATCTTGCAAATGGTATAGTATAGTCAATCAATTACGGTTTTTTTTTTTCTTTTTTTTAGGGGGTGGGGGGGGGGGGGGAGGGGGGTGTAGAATGGGGTAATGGTATGCAATGTAAGGCTTTTGTTCAATGGTTTGAGTAAATGGCTATCAATGTGCTTTGACTAATTTTGAAGAAATCATATATAATCCATCTTGGGTCTACAAGCCAAGAACTTAGGAGAAACTAAACATGGCTTGTCGTAGTTTCACAAGCAAATTTTGCCGAAGATAAGTTAATTTCTTTAGTCAAAAGAGTTTCATCAAGGGTGATATAGTAAGTGAGATCATAAAATGAGGGCTTTACTTTTGGGCTTATAAATCTAAAATGTTTAGCACTTATATATTCTTCATAAGTTTAGACTTTAGACTTATTAGCAATTTAACTCATCTTTGAAGGTGATCACATTACTAATATTTTCTTCTTCTTGTTCTTTTTTTCTTTTTTTTATGTTCTTTTTTCTTCTTTTTTTTTTATTTTTTATCAAGATGGTTACCTTCCATTATTGAGTTTTCACTTGAAGAGATTCGAAGCCCTAAATATATGGGTTCAAAGTTTATGAGCTTAGGATAAGTGTATATGGCTTTGGAATGTTTAGGAAAAATTCATGGGCTTAAGGTGTTTGAGTGAATTTATGAGCCTAAGTAAGGTGTAAACAGTTTGAAGCTCTTCTTCGTTGTAAAGAAATTGAATTATCTATGACTATATTTTCTCATGAATTGACACAACTAAGGCAAGCATAAGTTAGTATACTCCTTTTCTCCAGATTAATGACCTTAGCCTCTTGATTGCCTTAGTGTGGGGTGGTTCTTGGCTAAGTTAATTTTAAGAAAAATCCCCTAAAGGTTCAAATGGGTTTGTAAGGCATAATTGTATTTAAGTTGATGAAATGAATGCCTAACATCATTTTAACATGTGTAGCAAGTTTAAGACAGCCCTCCTTTAAGGAATGAGCCCAATACTTACCTTAATTCTACTTAACTCTCATGTGTTTAAGATTAGTGTTTAGGACATTGGTTACCTCTTTTTATCTTAAACCTTTCAAGTAATGTATTACCATTCCCTTAGGTGGAAAAATTTTAAGTTCCAAGTTTAACTTTACTTTATCCATTTTCGCTTGCCCTAAATCTTGCATAAAGTGTTTCATTTAGTAGAAAGCCAATAACATGCCCCTATTGAGTTCGTAACATGCACATGAAAATCACTTTATTCAAATTACTCATATCCATTACAAGCTCTAAAATGAAAGCAATAATTGCAAAACCTAAAAACTCTTTTCCAATTTTTCCTATTATTTTTGTCACTCTTTCAAACTTAGCCCATTCGATTAAATTGATCTCCTAGAAATATACCCAACTGCTTCAAATGGTGAGTCACCCTATTAGATGATAGTAGTAGGCCTTCAATATTTAATGCTGGATGTTGTTTGTTTAAGACTTCTTCATAACTTAGGGAAGGGATACTACTACTAATAGATCCACTAGTCTCTAGAAATCTCGACTGAATAATTTCTACATCAATTAAATCTTCTACTTTATGCTTTAATTTTTGGTAGTTCTCTATGGTATGCCCTACTTGGCCCATATGATATTCACACCATTTGTTGGGATCATGATCCTTTGGCTTGTACTTCTTTGCTATGATTTCACATGCCATTAACCTTACTTCTCTCAATTGCTTGAACACTTGGGTCATTGAAATCTTGAATTGTGTAAATTGCCTCCCTTTGTTGTAGATGGGCTTGTTTTGACTTTTCCAATTGATGCATTTGTTTCCGACTTCTCCTTCTTTGAATCATCTTCATGCTTGGGTAGTGACATCCTATTCGTATGAGGAATTAAGTGTTCAAGTTGCTTGAGTACATAACCCATTACCATTTTTGTGCCTGTGAGCATTTCTTCTAACATCACCAACTTTTCTTCTCGGGCTGTAAGCTTCTTTTTTAAAACCATGGCAGTGACATGCCCCTTAGGCTCGACCATTTAAATCTATCTCTAGCAACTTTTCTAAACTTTGTATTATGTTGATAGTAAACTCTATATGGAATTTGGGCCTTAAATCCTTGATGAAGTTCAACTGAATCAATTTTTCATCAATCAAATCTTAGACTTTATTCTTCAACTCCCAACAATGGTCAGTAGCATGCCCCTATAGACCCATGCGGTACTCACATGATGCATCGAGGGTATGTTTTCAAGGTCTATACCTTAGCATTAGGGGCTTAGGATGTAGCAAACCCTCTTCTTTTAATCACGATTCTATTCAAATCTTAGAAAAAAAAATCTAAAGATTTGATTCAATTTATTGACAAAAAATTAGATTCTCAAAACCCTAATATTTTCTCTCCCTTTCCCATACTTTCTCAATTAGATTTAGGGAAGAAGATGTGGTTACATACTTTGCATGTGACCTGACTAAATTAATAATAATAATAATAATAATGTGCATTGCACATTGTTGGGGATTGAACCCTTAACCTCTTATTCTTTTCACAATTAAGTCTTTAGTCCATGCTAGCTCAACTGAGCATCTTTCTCATTATTGAATGCAATCTAATTAGACTTAAAGTCTAAAATCTAAGCCCATGGGCTTTCATTATCAAGCCTAATTTGACCCAACCCAATTCAAAAAGGATCCTAACCTTCTTATAACCTAAAATATACATGCCAAATCAATTTTTAAAACCGTTTATTTTTTTTTTAATTTAATAAACATGACTCTAACTTTAATTAATCCAATTAAAATATTTATATTGGATAATAATTCACTTTGTAACCTTAAATATTTTACTAGGTTAATTAAAAAATATATTTTTTCAATAAAGCTCAAAAATTTTAAAGACTCTAAATTTATTAAATTATATGTATACTTTTGACTATCCCTTGATCCGACCTTAAACGATTAACTGACTCAACTCGACACTTGATAATTTTTTTATTTCCAGTTTTTTAATTTTTTTTTCTACTTTTCAATTTTTTACAATTTTTTTAATTTCTTGATTTTTTTTTTTGTATACTTGGTCTAAAAACTACAATTAAAATAAAAGTTGGCAAAAATGATGCATTCACATCTACTAAACATGGAAATGATAAAAAGGGCATTGTCTAAAATAAGTAAAATACAAAAAATAGATAAAGGGATATAATAAAAATTGCAAAATAGAAGCTTCTTTAGTAGATTCCTTCATGCCGATAGTTAGCACATGTGGCTAACAATCATTAGAAAGGTCCCTATGGAGGCAGAGAAAAAAGTACGGTCAGATTTTGTTGATACTGAGTTAATCTACAAGTTCTCTAAGGTTATGTTTGCTCGAATGTGCATATGGGAGGTCATAATAGATATAGCCAAGCTGGTAAGCAAGGTAGCTAAGCTATTAATAGAGTTATCCTCAGGTTAATACTCGGTCACTAACAAATAGGAAGGTACTCAGCTTGGCATCTGTGAAAAATTGAGAGTTAGAAGCCACTTAAACTCCTCATGTATAGGTCAGGATAAGAGGATGTACCTTGCCATGCTATTAAGTCCTTGTACTCAAGCTCGGGTCAAGGGTCTAATAGCTCAATTCCTATCAAAATACTTATGTTTCAACCACTTATTAAAGTACCTAATAGCTTATTGTTGGTATACAATGAGGTATGCCTTTGTTAGCACTCTTGTTTCGTTGATGGTGTACAAATTTGCTTAGAATCTGATGTGGTTGATCAAGGGATCATAAGCTTATACCCTTGCACTTAGGACTTCAATTTCTATAGGTAGAATGGCTTTAGTCCTAAAAGCTAGCTTGAAAGGAGTTTCCCCTATTATGGTTCTATAAGTAGTCTAATATCCCCAAAGTTTATTTGATAGCTCATTTTCCCATTTATTCACAACTCAATTTATCCTTTCTTAAAGTGATGTAAAATGACCTTATTCACTATTTCCACTTGGCCATTAGTTTGAGAAGAGGCAACAGACGTATTAGCATAGCCTGATGTAATGCCTTTCATAGACTTCCTTAAATTGATTATTGTCAAATTGTTGGCCATTATTTGTGATCCAAGCATATGGGATTCCAAACCTCATTAAGATTGAATTTACAATGAAAGCCTCTATATTCTTCTCTATAATTGACGCCATTGCCTTGGCTTCTACCCACTTAATAAAATAATCAATTGTTATATTGATAAATTAGCATTACATGGTCATTTTAGGAAATTGACTTAAGATATCCAAACCCCACTAAGCGTACGGCTATAGGCTTGTTAGAGGAATAAGATATGTGCTCAAGGCTCATTCAATTGGTGCATTTCTTTGGCAGCAGTCACAAATTTCTACTAGCCTCTTCACATCTTGTTTCATGGTTGGCCAAAAATACCCAAGCTTAAAAGTTTTAATGTATAGGGCACCTAACTTTATATGATTCCTACAGTCTACAAAGTGCAACTTGAATAATAAATGCTCTACTTCACTAAGTCGTAGACATCGTAAATAATGCATACTTAATCCCCTCTTGTATAACATTCCATCAATGATTATGAAATTGACAACTTGATATATTAATCTTGGAGCTTCTTTCCTATTTTCTGGAAGAAGAGGACTTAGTTTTTGTACATTTAAAACAAAAAAGAATTCCTAAAGGAACTTACCACAAGCAAAAATTTAAGAGGTTTTGGCCTTGTAAAGTATTGCAGAAAATTTACTCGAATGCCTTTAAACTACTAACTGACTGATAAATTAATCCTATTTTTAATGTGGCAAATTTGTGTATGTATGAAGATTTAAGGTGGTTAGCGTTGAAGAAGAAGCTTAGTAGTTCCCAAAGACAAGGACATGTTGTTGAAGATGTATTAGATGTTAAAGAGGCAAGTTCAAGGAAGGATAAATACTATCATTGTATTATAGTAAAATTGGTCAGTTAAACTAGCTAAAGAAAACATGTGAATTGCTATTAAAGATTTGAGAAAGATTTATCAAGAGATTTATGATGAATTTGTAAAAGTTTTTAGTTAGACTCGTGATACAGACTAGGGTCAAGGACAGACAAGATCGGTTGTGGGGTTGGGTCCAATCCTACTGAAAGGAACGAAAAGTAAATGAGAGTCGATGGTTTAGCAATCCCGTACACTAACTCTACGAATATGACACATTGTAAAACCATATACAGATTTAAGACTCGTGAGATGTAACACACCGATCTGAGTAGTAGGGTTACCCGCTACAATCCTTGCTAAAAGGATTGATAAGAGCTAGTAAAGTAGAGAGAACTTTCTAAGAGAAAAGACTTCAGAAGGGGGTTTTTCATTAATCTTCTATATGTTTTTAGATTGTTACAAAAGTTACTATTTATAGTACGTCATAAACCCTAGTGGCAAAACTGTAAATAATGTATAAGGCCTTAAACCCTAAAGAATTGGACTCATAAATAAAATGAAGACAAACATATACAAAAATATAAAACTATTCATTTTACAGGGAGAAGTCAACATGTGGTCATTCAACATGCCTTGGAGGTAGTCTCGTAGTGCTTGGTTGAGACACTAGACAGGTTGGCCCATAATTGTCAAGTTTTGAAGTCAATCGGCAATAGTTTCTTTGAGGTGTGCCGAGTGGATCCAACTCTTGGTAACATGATCTCTTGGCATATCGGCAAGCATAAAGCCGAGTAAGTGATTGGTTAGACATAGGTAAGGATCGGTTGTTGTCTTGGCCTTATGCTTCTCAGCACTCTATCTATAAGAAATAGTGTTATTTAGACAAAGTAAGTCGACAAGTTGATGATCTCAACTGTAGCAGTCAGGTTGGGTTAGTACTCCGAAGCCTATCAGAACATATTCAAGGTTTAGACTAAGCATTCAGCAAATTTTAGTGATACTTTAACGATTAAGACTATATCATCTACTAAGAAAAGGTGAAATAGTTTAAAATTGGATCCTTGACTATGGATAATTTCCCAATTGCCATGACTAACCTCATAATCAATCAACCAGTTAGGAATCCCTAGTCATAAGATGAAGAGATAAGGAGAGATCAGATTTTTCTATCTTATCACTTTGGGTGGTAGAAAAAGTGATAAGAATTAAGTCTTTAAACCTATTACCTGAAGCTAAGCAGATGTTTGCAAAGGTTAGCTTGGCGTTTTCTAGCCTACAAACTAGTACAAGACAAGGAAACCTATCAAGCCTAAGGCCTAAACCACTTCCTCTAAGCTTATTACAAATAGCCATCTAAGCAAGAGTGACCCTGTTCCTTCTAAGTCTAGTTTAAGCTCTTCTAAACTTAAACCAAGCTATCCCAACCTTCTCACCTGACCTGTCTTAAGAAGGGAAAGCTGATCTACTAACAATCCATATCTCTTTCAAGTTGGTCCTCTAAGTTACCAAGTTGACTAAAGAGTTGCTAACCTATTCCACTCATGGCAGATTAAAATATTCCTCTTTTCACCTTTTGTTAGGTCTACCTACTAGGAACCAACACACATCCCCCTACATAGAATGCAAGGATGATTCCTTAACAAGCATATTCTTTTTTCTTTTCTTTGTTATGCTCTCTTAGATTGCATCCTAGGTTATTGATTTTTACTTGTAGCATTCTTACCCTTTTGTAATTTCCCCTTTCATAATAAACCCAAGTTCGTAGGTTAATAAGCTACTACTGTAAAGACATCGATATTAGCTTAAACACTGAATATACTAAACCTTCTTCCTTTAAAGAGCATATTTTCTTGAATCTTAATCGTATCTACTTCTTTAACCCTTTGCTATTTTGTTTTCGCTCTTGTTTCTTCTAATACCCTCCATTTATCACTACTATGGAGTATATCAAAAAGTTGAGAGGATGATCCATTAAGTAACACTTTGATAAATGTAGATATTATGCAAGACATAATTAGATGGACCCAACATTTGGAAGGTTGAGTAAGTTTAACCAACTTTTGACAAAGAACTACTCTATCTTGACAAAGCCTTTTCCAACTACATTTTAGTAAGCATTAATCCTTAGTTTCCTTTCTTTTTTGCTACAACTATGTTGTAGTTCATTCATTATAATAATGTTATCTACCACTTTTTACTTGGCATGAAGCAAGACTAATTGAGATGTACTAAGGAATCTAAATATGGCCTTAGATAATTTAACAATATTCTGTAATTATTTTGTATATTGAGTTATAGAGCCTAGTTGGTTTGAATTAGGAGATTTGGCTAGCTCATAAAGTCTTAGAGATTAAAGCCAATAATGTTTGATCAATTTCTTAAGGATATGTTGATTTCTAAAAGCTTACATAATTAAATGTACAACTGAGTTTCTACTTATATCCCAAAATATTTTTAAAAGAATAGGCATGAAGTTCATTTTTATCTGAAGCTTTTCTACCTTCCCCTTATTTTCAAAGATCATAGTATCTCTTTCATATGAAGGGGTTCATTTAATTCAATCTTTAGTTTTTCTTATGTTACCACTCTAAGGTGATTTAGATATGGTTTCCTTTTTTTACAATTCTTTTGGAGAAAGTAGTAAATATGAAGCATAAAATTCCTACAATAAACAAAATAGGCTAAAGAGCAATTTTTAAGGTTAGTGGCTATAGTAGTTATATTGATATAACAGTCATAGATAGCATGCATGGAATTCCCAAAACAAACAAAACAGACTAAAGGTTTATATTAAACGATGGTGGCTATAAGCTACAATGATTGAAAATTCATAATAACATAAAAGTCCACCTTCTTGTATCTCATAACATGACCTATTTATTAGCTAATAAAACCCTGGAAGACTAAAAGACATCAAAGAAAATTACATAAGAAAGGAAACATCTTTGTTTTACTATTGACTAAATAGTTAACTAATATTAATGTCTTGATAAGTAATTGTTGACTCTCTTTACTAAGAAATTAACCCTATATATTCTAGAAAGGAAAATACATTAAAATAAGAAGACCTTAAAAATACATTAAAATAATTAATATAAATAATACGACTATATATTTCCTATAAAAATAATGCTCCTAGTCAATCCTAATGATGCTCTTACATCAATCTCCTTCAATCAAATAAGAGCTTGAGTTGATAGGCTTTGAGGTACCGACCCAACCTGATTACCAAAATTGAGATCATCAACTTACTGACTCACTTTGTCTGTCAAGTTGAATAACACTATTTCTTGTAGATAGAGTGCTGAGAAGCATAAGGCTGAGACCATAATTGATCCTCACCTATATCTGACCAATCACTTACTCGGCTTTACACTTGTCGATATGCCAAGAGATCACATTACCAAGAGTTGGATCCACTTAACATACCCTAGAGAAACTATTACTAACTGACTTTAGAACTTGGTAATTATGGGCTGACTTCTCTGGTGTCTCAACCAAGCACTACGAGATTACCTTCAAGGCATATTAAATAACCACATGCCAACTTCTCCTTGTAAAACGCACAGTTTTATATTTTTGTACATGTTTATTTTTATTTTATTTATGAGCCTAATTCTTTAGGGTTTAAGGTCTTATACATTATTTACAGTTTTGCCACTAAAGTTTAAAATATACTATAAATAGAAACTTTTGTAACAATGCAAAAACATATAGAAGATTAATGAAAACCCACCCTTTGGAGTCTTTTCTCTTGGAAAGTTTTCTCTCCCTTACTAGTTCCTATCAATCCCTTTAACAAAGATTGTGGTGAGCAACCCTACTACTCAAACTGGTGCGTCACATCCAACGAGTCTTAGGTCCGTATGAGGTTTTATGGTACATCGTATCCGTAGAGTTAGTGTACAGAATTGCTAAACCATCGACTCCCATTTACTTCTTGTTCCTTTCGGCAAGATTAAACTCAACCCCACAGCCAGCCTTGTCTATCCTTGGCCCTGGTCCGTATTGTGTTCAATGAATAGTTTGGTCTTCATTTCAACCAATTATATAAAAAATTCTTTTCTTCCCTAATGTAGATGCTGCTATAAGATTTGAAATTATATAAGTGATAGACATGTCACATACTTTAAGTTTTGGAACTCATCTAAGATTTCCCCTAAATAAGAGACTAAAATTAAAAACAAGTCATTTCAGTATGTTGTTGCAAAAAAATACAACATAAGCTTGTTGAGTGGCAAAACAATCTTCTTAGTATGGTGGGATGGATTATATTGATCAAATTTGTTCTCCAAGCTAAACCTATGTACCACATGTAAGTTGTGACAATACCATTAACATTCATAAGTAAAGCTAATAGGTTAGATAATTTAAATGGAATGTTTCATTAGAAACAAATAAAACTCATCGAAGTTTTTGAGATCTAATCACTAGTTCAAAAGAGAAAGGATGACTGGATATTAATAATCAAAGCAGCAGAAATAGAGCTTGTGCAACTAGAAGATCAAAAGAGTTTAAAATTGGAAAAGCTTTATGGGTGTAACCGTATCAAAATAAATACAGGAAAATATTTGTAAAAAATAGTTATCTCACTTCTAAAAATACTTCACCCTTTTGGAAAGATCTTATACATACTTAGCAATAGCTAAGGAACATAAGGGATGACAATATCAAGAAATGGAATCAACACTAGCTTTTGATTTAATTCATGGAGGCCCATTGGCTTATTAATATAAGTTCCCTTTTTTTTTTGTGTGGTTATGGCAGTATCCCAAACTATAGAGAAACTCAAAATAAAAGATATCTAGATTTTAGGGCTTCAGTAATAGATTAATCCATTTAATTCTTTATGGAAATGATGAAAAATATGTTTTATAGCTAAAAAAAAAAAATCTATAGCTAGAAACATATATCAAAAGCTAAAGAATGATAAGTAATTATCTAACTAGCAATGGATTTGATCTTCTCCTTTTACTCCAAAGATCAAGCCATTCCTATGAAGAGTGGGCATTAATAGACTTCTATATCTTATAAAGAAAGGCAAATCATACCTAACATAGAAGCAAAATGCCCTAAGTGTAGTGAGAAAGAAGATCCACAAAACATGCTTCAAGAAATTATACACAAGTAAAAGTTATGTAACAGGGTCAATGGCATAAGCATATTCATTTAGAGCAACAAATCCCTCTTATAACATGGATAGAGCTTAATTGTAAAATTTGCAAAAAATAACTAAAGCCAATCCATTAACCATGGCCTATAATCTTTAGATTTTCTATGTCATCTATATGAATTGACAAAATAGGTTGTTTTCAACCATTTAATTAGAGTATTCTCCATGATTCAAACTATTTGTTATGGATATCATTTGAGTATTGAGGAATTATGAAAAGAAGAAGAATTCTTTACTCAACCTAACTACAAAAAGTTTCATTCTTGGCATCCACTTGTTAAATGATGGATAATATTAATGCGTCATGTATAGAAAATTTGCATCAAGCTATAGTAGGGGTAGTTAGAGATGAAAGAAGCCATTAGATTATGGGGCTCTAAAGGAAAGTTAGAAATTTGATAGGGAATCATGGGGTTCCCTTTGCGATTTACACCACTACAAGCTTATAGGATTCACAAAACTAGATATCAATACGAACTCAATGATTTTAAAAGAGTTTATAAAAGAAAATTATAACAAAATTAACAAGATTATTCGTAAGGAAAAGCTCTTTTCCTTTGAAAATGCTTGATTGGATTTTGTGTGTAAGGAATAAAATACAGTAGCTCATATACTTGTAATAGCAGCTCAAGATAAAAAAGTGGAGGAAGTGATATTTAAAAAAAGATAAAATAAAATTACCTCCTTTTTTATATTTTAAAATCTCTTCTGTAGGATTTCTATGTTGTCGGTAGACTTATGGAGCATAAGCCTCACCTAATCTCATCAAACCCGGATGTGATGGCTGTTTGATCATTCTAATCATTTGGTTAAAAAAAAAAAAACTACATTTTGGTGTGCAATAGCAAAGAGATCAAATTCTTAATGTTGTGTAGTATGTAGGCCTACCACTAAGAAGGCTAAAAAAAGTCTTAGTTTGAGTTATATATATAGAACTATTTAAATTATTTCATTTACTTTATGTGTACATACTTGAAAATCCAATTGATTTGCAAGAATAATTTTAGTTATTATTGTCTATTCACATTTATATTAGAGTTATTAATCTTTCTTTATTCTATTTAAGTCTTTGACATCTTCAAAATCTTATAAGAGTCTTATATGAAATATACTAAATTTCTTGCACAGTTCGGGTAAATCTGTGTAAGGATCGATTCCAAACAGTGAATTGGCTTGGAGCCGATCCGAGAGCCTTTTGAACTGGTCAAGTCTAGATAGGGATAGACCTGAATTGGTTGACAAACTATCAGGCCCTAAGGGCCTTAGCCGTTCAACCCTAAAAAATTGTCAACCCAGCAAGCTCAAGATGACTCACTAGTTAAATTGGCGGTTCAACCATCAATTGGAGTCCATCCAAATGTCAATTTTAAAAAAAATAATAATAATAAACAAAACAAAACAAACACCATCACACACATATAATCCAAATTAATTATTTTGGAGTGGAAAAAAATTTCAATCGAAAATAAAAGCGAGTTATTTACACGTCACTATATGTCCATATAAAGTACTAGAATTATTTAGGGGGGAAAAAAAAGAAATACGTGAGTAGAGGTTTAAGTCTATTCGAATTTCAATTTAAAAATAAAAATAAAAAACAAAACAAAATAAAACAAATACCGTTACACACATATAGTCCAAATCAATTATTTTAAAATGAAAAGAAAAGAAAACTCAATTGAAAATAAAAGTAAACCGTTCACACATCACTACATATTCATGTAAAGTATTAAAATTATTTAGGAGAAAAGAAAAAGAAATACATGAGTAGACGACAAATTATTAATAGCAATTTATGGAAAAGTATAAAATTAAATATAAAAAAAAAAACATAGTTCAAAAGCCTTTGAATCACCGATTCGCGTAAACTGATGGCTTAAGGCCAAATTGGCCTAGTGTGCACCTCTAAGTTCAAGGATGTGTTAGCTTTTTATTGGTCTTGAGATAGTTGCTAAATGTAGCTGGGTTTTATATAAATTTTTTAAGTCTATTTTTCTTATTTGTGATTATTTTTATATAACATTCTATTATTTTTATCATAGAATAAAATTAAATATATATAATATAATTTTTATTCTATTATATAATTAAATACATCTAATATTATCGCTCTATCAACTTAATTATTGTAGAACAATTTAAAGTTGATACATATCACAAATTAATTGATAATTTAAAGGATTTCACAAAAATCCTATTTTTATAAGATTTTGAAAACATTAATTGCTCAAATAGAATTTAAATAAAAAAAAATTAAGGACCGAATGAAAAGGTAGATAAATGATAACTACCTTTCCCTACCTTTTAACGTCATATTTTATGGTTGGAAGTTGGAACTTTTAAGCATACTGTTGCCACGTGCCTAGATTCTTGATTTAAGGCACCACACGATTACTTTCGTATTATATCTTTCTAGTTAGTGGAGATGAATTTCATTTATTAGGCAAAAATTACATTAATTGAACCAATTGGTGCAAGGGGATCGACGTATAAAAGAGGCGAAGATGAAAACGTAACTGGATTGATGTACATATATCTTTAGGAATCAATATATCTATACAGGAGATACCATTTTTTTTTTCCAAAAGAGGAAAACCCACAAAAATGGTAAGTGAAATAAGTTCCATAAGATAAATAATTCTCATGCCTTCCTTCTTTCATGGTTCGATATTCGGGTGTTGAAAAAAAAAAAAAAAACAAAAATTCAGACTAGCTGATGGAAACCTAATTGTTTTGTTGGACTTCCTTTTGCTTTATCGGATTTGAGAAGTTTGGGAGAAGAACTCCCTAAAGATTAACAAAATAAATCGATGCTCTTAGCAGGCTTTTGACACAAACCTTACACTGTATGGCCTTGGAAATTGAATATGAAGATGAGAAGCGATGGGCATGTCAAAGTTCGAGATTTGATACAATTAGATTTCAAAAAATTCGCAAATATCCCTTTGAAGGCGCATACAATTGACGAACTAAACGAGATAGTTTCCGAATTAAGCTCCCATGTCATGGATTTCGTTCGCGAAGAGCTCCACGATGCCGAGCTGCCGGAGAATAGCAACTTTAGGCCACGCAAACTCCACCGGTATACATACAACCCGGGTAGAGCTGATTAGAACGCTCAAAAACCAAGCTTTCCATTCCAAATGCAGCCGAGCCAAGCTTCGACATCGGGCACAAGCCCGACCTCCGTTTGGTTAAGGGTGGCTTGCTAGTCCCGACCTTTACGAGGTGTGAATTTCAGCAGCCAAATAGTAGCTTTCTGTCCAGCTGTCCAAGCTCCGATCCATTTTCTTTATGTTCGTCGACCTTCTCTGAGGTGTGCAAAGACGGAGTCAAGCCCACAAAGCCACCTGTCCGAGATGCGCATGGGCCAAATGTCGCTGGCCGAGTTGTATACTTAATGCCAAGCATAATTAAGGATTCCGGGCTTTTGATTCGTAGCAATTGCACTCCTGATCCAATCTTCGAAAGCTTCGACTGAAATAAAGCGGCAAATAAGTTCGAGCTTCATCCCCTACATGTTCGAGCTTGACAAGCACCTAATCGAGCCTCATCCTGTAGCAGTTGCAAATTCTGAGCTATTTTCTTGAGTAATCAAATGCCTATGATCGCTTGCCAAGCTGCAAATCTGTGAGCACCCACAACCCCTTGCCAAGCTGCTACTCCACCTACTGTGCTTCAATAACAGTAGAATGAACAACAGCAAACCTAGCCGGCAAATCGTGCCGAGCTGCTACTAAATCCGAGGCGCCATGCTCGCCCAATTTGCAGCGGCCAGCGGCTTGTACATGCCCCGAGTTTTCCATAGACAGTAGCTCCTCTCAAGCGTCTTGACTCGTTTTTCACAAGCTGCATTCCAAAGTCCAAGCTCATGAAGTCTGCTCATGGAGTAATCCATGATGCTGCAATCCGAAGTCCAAGTTGCATTCCAAAATCTAGCAACCAAGCTAGATAATAGTATTCTAGTATTGTAAAGGAGCTTAAAACTGAGCTGCAACCAATGTCAGGGCAAGCAGCTTTGGCGGAGTGGCAAACCCGAGATGCAACATCTGAGCGAGTGCCAATCTTCAACTCCGCTGTTCGAGCTAACCCCATGAAAGACGACATGGCCAAGCTTTGTAGCAACACCATAACCGAGCTTCGTAGGTCTTAACCAAGCTTAAGCTTTCCACCTTCGGTAGCTATGTCGAGCTTCAATGGCAGCTTGCAAGGATACATACGGGATGTCCTGATCTGAGCAGTGGCAGACAAGTTCACTTCTATAGATCAAAGCTGCTCGTCGAGTGCTTCTTCCAAAAGTTTCGAGCTTCGATTTCCCTTTGGACCAAGCAGCTGCCCTGGAGCAAAAATACCGAGCTACGCCTAGCAGCACTGCCGTTAGCCAAGCTGCACTCTATTCTAGGATGAATAGCTTCGACGGGGTGGCAAGTCCGTGCTTCCCATTGTGACCGAGCTAAAAATCCAAGCTAATCTTGGTACTGGTTTGGGTCATTGTTATATTTTTGGTCTATTACATCAAAATATGAACGATAAGGTTCAACTTTTCAAGCCATTTGATTTTCTTGGCTTAGAACCGTGGTGACCCTAGTAAGAACAATGATCCAGAGGCATACAAGTACTTTATGGAATACATTTCTAAGACAGCGGAACACTTTGACCGTGCTTCCTCTAAGCACCGATTTGAATGGTTTAATTCTATGCAGGGCGCACAACAGCAGCTGAACCTTAGTACCTCCTTGAGGAAGCAATCCGAGCAAAGCTACAGTTCATAAAACACAAGGATTAAGTAAAGCGTGACATCTACACAGATCTTTTTACCGATATTCGGGCCACTTATTATTAGCGTATAAGAGTGGCATGTAAGCAGCTACGTTCCTAGTTATAGAACACACGACAATTGCAGCAAGCAACTTACCCAATCCTTTATGTGAAATCAACACATGGCTAATTGCAGAAAATGTGGCCAGCTTACGAATAGCGCATCACGCGTGTAGAAAAGCCCATATCTGAGGCCTATTTCTCTTGGAGCGGCGTAACCCCTTGTGCACTAAGCTCGACAACGGACTGCCTGTTCGGCCACTTAATCCGAGGTAAAGTTACGGGTTATATTAACGCGACCCAATACAGCTCTCAATAGCTTTAATAAAGGACTCAAGAGCGAACTCACGATATCTCTCATTACCGAATTTTCGGCGACCAGAGTTGGCTCCCTGAGGCGCTAGAAACTATTCAGATAATCTTGTTGGTACAAAAGTCCAAAAAAGATCCAACTTGCTTCCTTAGATAATCTCATTGGCATGAAAGCTCAAGAAAAATCCAACTCAACTTCCTCCGATGATCTTGTTTACACGAAATTTTGAGAAAAATCCAATTCACTTTCTTGGATAATCCTTTTGGCATGAAAGCCCCCAAAAAAATCTAAATCATGTTTTGGATAACCTCAATGGCATAAAAATTTCAAGAAAAATCCAACTCGTTTCTTTGGATCACCTAATTGGTAGAAAGCTCAAGGGAAATGTGGAACGTGTATTCGGATAACCTCGTTGGCTCAAAAGCTAAGGAAAATCCAACTTGCTTCTTCTAGCTATTCAGATAATCTCAAAAGCATGCGAGCTCAAGGAAAATCTAACTCTTATCTTTAAGTACTCTAGATAATCTTGTAGGAAGCGAAGCTCAAGAAAAATTTCTAGGCCTCCTCTACTCTTCAGATAATCTCGTAAGTATAAAAGTCAAAGGAAAATCTCTTTTATTGAGCACGGTAATATCAAACTCAAACGATGTATGGCTCCATCTATCCACTCAATACAAGTCGTGTCCAACTTACACACCTTACACACCATGCTACTTTGCTTAAGTTAAGACTCCAGCTCACCAGATCATAGGCAATGTTGAAACGCTCGTGAGAAGCTCCCCCTACAACGCAATAGCTCGACCTAGAGCCTTAAGGGCACAATTTATGTCAAATCTCCTTGTCGATACCTCATCAACAAGATTAGAGGGGCAAGTGTTGATAAGCTTTTTGGGACATGGGATCCTAGGCCCTAAACTAACTAACCCAAGTCTTAGGTTAAGCTCTAACAAGTCTAGTTTGAAGACAACTTGTCCTTATCCCCCATAAATAAGAGATGAGACTTTCGGGGAAAAGGTCTTCACTTCCTCTCTCTCAATTAAGGTTTCTTATTCCCTCATCGTCGTAGTTGACTTAGGTATTAGAGTGATAGAGTTAAAGCAAATTCCTACACCCTCCATATCCATTTTTATCTTCTAAGTGATCATGTGATGAAGCCGAAAACACCCATCAACAGAGACAAACAAAGAACTATAAATCAAGAAGGTTAAATTTAGAAAAATGTTAAGATTTACTTTATAAAATATATATAACATTTGTCATATTCTTTTATAGTTAAGTTTTTGTTGAGTTTAGGGGACTAAGATCCCATACATTTGTTCGTGGTTGGTCATATGACTGCCTTCTTATGTTATGAATTGTTAAGGAGTTTTAGAGAGAGAGTTTTCTATGCACATCTCCTTTTATTTGCTTTTATTTCATTTTAATATAATACCTTAAGTTAGTATTTTACAAGCCATGTTGCTCCCATTTCGTCTATCTTGGGTAATCTCTTTATATATCGAAGGTGTAAGAATAATGTAGGGTTAGCGTCATATTTGGTACACAAATTTTATCAAATTGTTCAATTTACTACCTAGTTACATTTGTTGTAATTATTTACACTACTTGACGTAACTCCATTAGTTTTGGCACCATTAGGAATTGACACATGATATTTGACACATTTACATGTGGCATCCACTTAGTTTTGGCACTACTAGAAATTGATACGTGACAAGTAACATGTGATATATTTACATATAGCATCTGTTGATATGGCACAAAATACCACGTGGCACCACTACGAATTGACACGTGTCTTTACACATGACACTCATTAACATGGTAAGAATAGACATAAGGTAGCCACTCCAATCGTCATGTGTCACCACATGGCGTCACATCCCAACTAATGCCACGTAGTACAATTTTTTTTTAAGTGAAAAATATTTTTTATTCTAACCAATCAAGGAATTAAGTAAAGACCATATCATGCTCATGAGCATAATTCTTCACATATTACTTAGGATAACTTATATATATATAAAACTCTTTCCATGCAAATATTCCTTGCGAGAGTTATGAAAGAGGGATGAGAGTTTTGAAGTGCAACTTGCAATCTTTTGCAAGAGAAAGAGTTGACTTTAACTCGATTTTTCTCACTTAATTTAATTTTCAATTTAAAAAAAATTGCTCAGTATTTAATCTAACCATAATTTCTTTTAAATCATATAAAAATTTCTATAAAAAATATTCTAAAACATTGTTTAAATTCATGTCAAAGTGGGCTCTTTAACTACAACATGTGCTTGAAGGGCCCACTTTAGCATAGATTTTAAACACGTTTTAGAAGCATTTTTCTAAAAGTTTTTATATGATTCAAAAGTAATCAAAAGCAAATTAAAAATTGAGCATTTGCTTCTAAATTAAAAGTTGAATTAAGTGAGAAAAATTGAGTCAAAGTTAACTCTTTCTCTAACGAAAAACTATAAATAACACTACATAAACCTCCTTCCTTCTTTCACAAGTTTCACATAGAATGTTTTATTATGTAAAGAAGTGCTCATGAGCTGGGTGTAGTATATGCTATGCTTAGATCTTTGTTGTGTTTGATTGAAATAAATAAAAAATTTATATATATATATATATATATTTTTCCCTTAAAAAAATTGTGCTAGTATTAGTTGACACATGATGTCATGTGGTAACATGTGACATTTGAATCTAATGCCACGTCAACGAATATAAAATAGTAAGAAAAAAGGTACCACGTAGCAAGCACATGGCAATTGCAACTACTGCCATGTGGCAATTGATGCCTTATCATCAAATGTAAACTAATATGGAAAAAAAGACACCATGTATCAATTTAATCCATTGCCACATGCAACTAATGCCACATCAACAAATGAAGTTTAGTTAGATAGTATAAATTACTACAAAAACTTCAATTAGGTATTGAATCGATCTTTTCAAACTTTGAATAGTAAATTATATATTTCAACAAAGTTTAGGTATCAAATGGGACATTAACCCAATAGTATAATTACGTTATATATATATATATATATATAAATATGTAGACACCCATTTTCAACTTGGTGTAGTCTTAATTTTAGTTTTCCTTAGGGGTACTAATTCAAAAAAAAATAAAAAAATTGAAAAAATGATAAAAAGACAAAATATAGAAAATTTTTAGAAAAATTCAAAAAAGATTAAAGGAATTGGGTTGTTATAGAATCTTAACTAAATAGTTGTTGAAAAATGCAAATTTGATATGATGACATTAAATCTAATAAGATCAAGATTTGTAAGATTCGAATTTATTTTAGATTTTTATCAATTTAGATTTGATTTGATCCAAAAGATGTGTTTCTAAGTCTTATAAATATGGATCACATAGCGTGAACTAAAAAAGAAAAATCCAATCACAGACTCATACACAATTCCCTTTGTCCATACTCCAATAGTAACTGACACTATTGATTCACACCGTCTAGACATCTCACATTCACTCACGTTCACTATATGCCACAATAGCAATCCATGTATACCTTTAATCCAATACGCTCAAATCCACTTCATAGACCAATTCTATAATTGTGTGCACTATAGGACTTTAGATCTCACTTGTTCCCTTTTATTAGGCGACCTTTGCCTATATTGTTTATTATTAGTATTGTTTTTTTTTTTAGTACTCTTAATTAATTGCTCTTATTAGCTTTGTGTACTTTGTCTCGTAGGTACATAATAGTGGTTTTTAATTATTATATATAATTTGTTTTATTTTTTATTTCACTTAGTGCAATTTGTTTATTTATTTCACTATTTTGATGCGCAATTATTTTTAAGACTTAGACCAACTTTATTTTCATTAAGTCTTTAATTATTAGTAGTCAGTTATAATGTTAGTGTCTAGTGAACATATGTTAGGCTAAACTTTAGTTAAATTAGTTTTTTGTTTTAGATTTTATATTTTCAAAATGGCATTTTTTTATAAAATCTCATCCTTAGCATATTGTATTAATTTAGAAAAATTGCATTAAGCATGTTAAGGTTTTCTAAAAAAAAAAAAAAATCATTTTGTTGCTTATTCATATCTTCATAAAATAAAAATAAAAATAAAATCTTTACTTGATATCTTTTCTATAGTTAGATATCTTTTCCATAATTTAAATTTCTTTTCTATAATTTATATTTCTTTTTTTTATGGTTAAGATATCTTTTTTACGGTTAGTTTAAGCTTCTTTTCTATCATTTATATATCTTTTTTATTATTTAGATATCTTTTTCATAGTTTAGACATATTTCATATGTTTAGGCTTCTTTTCTATGGTTAGACATCTTTTCACATTTTTTGTATAGTTAGGCTTCTCTTCCATGATTTAGGAATTTTTTGTATAGTTAGGTATCTTTTCCATATAAAAGTTTTATTATCTTAAAAAATTTTATCACTTAGTTGTTTCTTTTAAAAAAAAAAAATCTTAATTTAGAACTTTTCAAAAATTAGGTTTTTAGGGTTTTTTAGTTAGGAATAAAAATTAGGCCTTTAGGGACTTTTTTTAATAAAAATAAAACGATTAATAAAAATATAAATCTAGTCCAATTGTTTTTATAAAATGAACCACCCAATTAAAGTTTTTCTAAAAATGAACCACGATCATCTAATCTCGACTAATAGATACATAGATATTTCTGAAGCGACATAAAATTTGTAAAAACCTTAGTTTTTCTTTTTTTTTTTGTAAATTATAGCTCAAATTAACTATTTTTGTAAGATAAATTCAATTTAAATCATTTATTGTCGAGTGAAATTTTTTAAAATATTAAAAAGGGTAATTTTGAAAACTAAATTTAATTTTAAAAAATTAATGGTGATACTCATAAGGGTTTAATAGGGTAACTCCCGAACTCAAGAAATCCAATTTTTTAAATTCTTTTCAAAAAGTTTTTAGAATGCAGAGTAGTGACTAAATTAAAATCGATCTACATAATCGGTTCTAATTTAGTCACTTTTCCTAGTTTTATTGGATGGCGATTCCAAAATTTTTCAAAATAAAGAAATAAAGTTTTCTTTAACTTTAGTTGAGGATTGAAACTAAATAAACATAGGGTATAGTTTAAATCAAGTTAAAAAAAATGAAATTGACATAAAGAAACTGAAAAATCAGAGTCAACAATATATATACATATATATATATGTATATATATTATAAATGTTTGTATTCTATACTATTAAGCAAAAACCAACTATTTGATCTATCGTCTTAAGATATTTGTCAGTAGTGATAGGGCTCTACACGTAAAAGGCTTGCAAAACAATACACTATGAAGAGATGCCGGGGGGTTGTTCGGCGTGACCACTTCAATACTTAAGTCAACAATGAACTCTTGGAGAGCAAAAGATACTTGAAAATATTATGCAAGCTTAATGTACAAAGTGTAGAAAGCTTTATCGCTAGGTAGTAGATTGGTATTTATAGTAGAGTGACACCAACAATTAGAGGTCAGTTAGTAGGGAGAGATCTTCTCCTGCAAATATAGGAGGATGGGGTCATAGTGTCTAACGTGTCCTACTTATTCCGGACATAACTGTTGACTCAGTATTTTATCTTTATCTTATGCATTCTAGGCATTATAGGGCTTGTTGGGCTTGATCAATCTAGGCCCTAAGGCTCAAGCCTATGGGGGTGAGCCGTACATGACAAGACGTATTAGATCCAAATCGGCCTAAGGGGCCTATGTCTAAAAAGCCCTATCAACACTTACCTCCTCGCAGTTTCATTACCGAAGTGAAGGCAAGGAGAAAGGATATATGGGCTACTTAGGTAAGTGACTAATCTAACTGAAAGGGGCCCGACTTGGTGTTACGCGGCTGACATGGTAAGGGTATAGGTCCGAATTGGAAGTCGGCCGAGGCGAAGATGTCCAAGGCAGTAGATACTTAGGCCAAAAATGTTTGAGGTGGTCAACAATTATTCCAAAGCGAAGTGTCGAAGACCCGAGTGAGACTAAGCCTTGGTTGGGGTATTAAAGTAGGATACCTTGGCATCGCAGTAGGCAGGCGCTTCAAGGCTACAAACTAGTATGTTTGGACAATACTCATCATGGGCCCAGCAAACACGACTGCACCGTATCTTTATTATGTTGACTAAGTGGAAGTTAGATGGGCCTTGAAGAAACTTCTTATCGAAGGAACTTTTTCAAATTGTGACCCTTGTACGCCCATTTTTCGTGCATTAAATGTGATGTGATAGGTATCATGTTGTAGCATACTAGCGTATAGCTATATGTGCTTTACATTTTAAAAGTGATCGTTTAATCAAAACTCATTCCATGTGTCTGTTATGCAACATTCCAAGGGATTCATCCTTATATGGATCCTTATAACCGCTTGTATGGCTTCTCAGATACTTTACCTATAAATAGCAAAGTTACAATGAGAGACCACCTTTATGCAATCTCTTTATTCCAGTTATTGTGTCATTGCCTTTTGCAAACATGTCAGCAAATACACGTGAGGCAAGTTATGACTCATCACGGTTCAACATTACTGACTCTGAAACAATAAAGAGTTATCCCTAACGAAACGTCACGCCTCATAACTTGCCGCACGTATATTTGCTGACACTTTCAGA
>JAMXBB010000006.1:99446694-99477179 GCA_024138015.1 Lumnitzera littorea | reverse complement strand
GGGGGGGGTGGGCAGGTGAGGTTGGTGGTGGGCAAGGTGTTGGGCTGGGGGTGTAGTTTAGGGTGGCGGCAGAAACATCTGTAGATACATTTTTTTACATTTGCTTATCCTTCTATTTTTGAAATTAATAACCACTTTTCCCCCTTTTCTTGGCTAATAAATTAATAGCTTATTTACTTTTTTATTATAGCAATTTTATTCACTCCATTTCTTTCTTTTTCAACCCAATTATTTGATAGGAATTAAGTTACGGGACTTCTGACCCATAGCTGAGATCGAGAATTAGAGAGGCTGGCGCGACGAATCTTTATATTCCAACTAATTCCTACCAAGACCAAGTACTTCCTTGTCAAGTCACCTTTAATACCATGTCGTATGATTGCCTATTATTTTGTGGTATGCCCAATTGATGAGTTGATGATTACCCTCTAGTGCCGAGCCGAGCCGACTAATCACTCGGTATCATCCTTACTGAGAAGCCAAGAGATAGAGAATTCGGACTAATTAAGCCATTCCTGTTTGGACAAGCCCATCTTTCTATACTCTTTATCCGCATCTCCTAACAATCTCACTAATGTAGCATCACCACGCGTACAGTATAATATGTAGAATCTGTAGAGCCAATAATTGTTTTTCTTATATATTCATTTTTTCCCTTTTGTATCGTGTACATTACTTCTTTAAGAGATATCCTTATTATCTTTTCCCTTTTAGGTAAGTTGTCTTAACTTACGAGTATAAATACCCTTATACTTGTAACTGTAATAGAACAGATTATCTTTAATACACTTGATTACTTTTTTTCTTGTATAAACACTGTTTGTTTACTCTTAATATTACCTTATCATTTCCCTTAAACAAGGTTAGGTAGCGAGTAACCTCATTAGACCAATTCATGCGTCATATCAAATTGTGCCACGAGTCCTCAAAAGTTCCATTGGTACGTCATATTCTCTGGAGCTGTTCGTAGGTTTTTGCTTACTGTTTCATTTGTCATTTTTACCCTTTCATACCCTTCCCCATTAACCCTTTTTTGAGCTTTTTGCAAGCTTGGACCCATCCAGCGACCGGGCTTATTTGTTCTTGGTTACGATTTGCAACATCTTGTTATTAGAGCGAAGGTTTTGTGTGAACTGTAGTTAGTTCTTGAAGTTTTGTTATACTCTGTTTTACGTATGTGAAATAAAGTTAATTATTGTGTTCATTTGACTGATATGTTATTAGTTGTTCAGTTTCTGAAGTGTTTGTTTAAATTCTGAATTTATAAGAAAAAAAATGACAGACCCAAATATGAATGTTGGTACTGGTGATTGCAGTGGAATTATCTACCATAGGTGTTAGTCTTAAGGAACTCTCAAAAGCACTGATGAGAGGCTTGATAAGGTTGCTAACCTCTTGGTAGATTTAACCTGAGCTGTTCATGCACTATCTTACCAACTTACTGAGGTTACGTAAAACACTTTATAAGCTGCTCAACCTGTTAGAGGTTAGAACCTAGCTTAACTAGTTTGAGATGGAGGAATTGGAGGACGAGTAAGACGAAGGATAAACCTGAGAGAGCTTGATGAGGTGGAAGAAGAGTATTTTTAAGAAGAGTGTGTACGAGTCCTCAGGGCATCCGACCACGTGAAGCTTTGGATTCCACGTTTAAATAGATCTGAGAATGTTGATGAGTATTTGGATTGGAAAGAGAAGGTAGAGCGTATGTTTGATTACTATCAATATGAGGATTATGAGAAAATAAGGACTACTGCTGTTGAATTTTTCGGATATATTACCATATGATAGAAGAATTTTCAAGCCATGAGAAGAAGAGAGGTGTACTGAGAGATTAACACTTGGCTCGAGATGAAGAGAGTACTTAGAAACAGATTCATGCCGGAAAAAATATCCCTAACATACTTTCGCTCAGCTTCAGGAGCTGAGATAAGGAGGTCGAACTTTTGATGAGTATGTTCAAGAATTTCAAATGCTTATGATATGATGCAGGGTGGAGGAACCACCAGCCCGAACAGTCTCAAGATTTATTACTGGATTGAGAAGAGACATCTGAGACATTGTGAAGCTCCAATGACTAGACACAATGGATGAAGCTATTAAAATTGCCCAGCAAGTTGAGAGGTAAAGAAGGAGCCGAGTAACGACTAAAATGACAACTAGTCGACCTAGTCAACTAAGTCATCGAGCTCAGTCAAGTACCGAACTAAGTAGAAGGGTTGGTGTCAAAGTTGAGTAGAAAGGCCAACCTAAAGATGTAGTATCGATCCGAACTTATGAGAAAGGGTAAGTGTCTAGCAGGAAGACCAGCTAGATCAAGTGTTTGAAGTGATAGGGGTTTGGACATATGATTACTTAGTGCCCGAACTGAAAGACGATGGTCATTAAGTGAGATATCCTGAAATTAGAAGTAGAGAGTATGGAGGAGGAACCCAGGGAGGAGGAGGTTCCTATCGAGAAAGAAAATGCCGAGAAAGAATTGATTATAGAAGATGTGTTTCTCGAGTACTTAGACTAGTTACTCATGGTTGTTTAGCGCATTATGAGCGTGGAACCCTTACGAGAGGAGGAGTAGAGAGAGAATTTTTTTTGTACCACCTACAAGATGAATGATCAAATGTGTGCTCACATTATAGATAGTAGAAGTTGTACCAATGTGGCATCGGCCGATCTTGTTTCCAAACCGAAGTTGCCGACTATTGTATATCCTAAGTTGTATAAGTTGTCCTAGTTAAGTGAGAAAGGAGTATTACATGTTACTCGGTAAATACTACTACCAATCATTATAGGGAATTACTTTGATCAGATCCTTTGCGACGTATTGCCTATGTGCACTTCCCACTTGTTACTAGGTAGGTTATAGTTGTTTGATAGGAGAGTTATACATGATGACTATGGGAACACGTATATATTCGAGAAGGATAATTGGAAGATCACGCTGAATCCGATGCCGTCGAGAGAAGTTAACAAGTTGTAAATGAAACTTACTCGTGGATTGAAGAAGGGTCTGGTGATGAGTAGAACCGAGCTCCGAGAGGCCATCAATGCTGATGAGCTAACCTTATTGTTGCTTAGGCGATAATTGGAAATGAAGGAGTGGAGTGAGCTTCCCCAAGAAATTAAGGAGTTACTTGATGACTATGCCAACTTGTTCCTAGAACAGTTACTTGATGGGTTATCCTCAACTCGAGGCATAGAGCACTGCATTGACTTAGTACCAATGCTACACTGCTGAACAAGCTAGCTTGTTGGATGAATCTCGAGCTAGCTTCTAAACTCTAACGTCAAGTCAATAAGTTGCTGGAGAGAGGTTATGTGAGAGAGAGTCTCAACTCTTACACTGTACCTACACTTCTAGTACTGAAGAAGGATAGAACTTGATGGATGTGTGTTGATAGTCGAGTCGTGAATAAAATCACGGTCAAATAGGTATCCAATGTCAAGGCTAGAAGACATATTAGATGAACTAAGTGGAGCTAAGATTTTCAACAAGATTGATCTTAAGTCTAGCTACCATCAAATCCGCATGAGGTCAAAAGACGAGTGGAAAACAGCGTTCAAGACTCGACATGGACTTTACGAGTAAATGGTCATGCCCTTCTGCTTGTTAAATACCTCAAGCACTTTCATGAAACTTTTGAACTATGTGTTGAGACATCTCATCGAGAAGTATGTCACGGTGTAATTTGACGATATCCTAGTCTACAGTACCGATATGCTGAGTCACTGTGAACATCTTAGAGCAATCTTAGATATCCTTCGTGTTGAGAGACTATTCGGTAATTTAAAGAAATATCGCTTCTGCCAAGAGGAAGTAGTATTCTTAGGGTATGTAGTTAGTGGAGGAGGTTTGTGAGTCGATGATGAGAAGATCAAAGCAATTGTTGAGTAGTCGACTCTTACTACTTATGTCGACGTAAGAAGTTTCTATGAACTAGCTTTGTTTTACAGAAAGTTTATCAGGAATTTCAGCACTATCACCACGTTACTTTCCAAACTAACAAAGAAGAACACTAACTTCTGATGGGGAGAAAGGGAGGAGAGGAGTTTTGTCGCCATAAAAGAAAGATTGACCTTCGCCCCAGTATTAGTAATACTTGACTTTGACAAAATTTTTAAGCTGGAATGCAATGCATTAAGTATTAGAATAGGTGTTGTCTTGATGTAGGAAGGCCAACCAATTGCCTTCCATAGTGAAAAGCTCCGAGGACCACAGTTGAACTACTCCATATCTGATAAGTAACTTTTGGCATTGATTTGAGCAATGCAAGTGTGGTAACATTATTTACTGTCGAGAGAATTTGTTATATATTCTGACTATGAATTATTGAGGTACCTTTAAAGTCAGACTAAGTTGTCAAAGCAATAGGCCAGATGGGTTGAATTCCTTGAGGGATTTAATTTTATAATTAAATACAAGTAAGGAAAGAGTAACGAAGTTGCAGATGCTCTTTCGAGGAGATATCGGATTTTATCAGAACTGTAGACCAGGTTGTTTGGTTTTGTAAATATCCAAAACAGTACTTCGAAGATCTTGGGCCAATAATTTCATAATGCATGGATGGGAGGACTATAGATGAGTATTATGTAGAGGATGGCTACCTGTTCCTTAAGGGGACACTGTATATGCCAACTTGTTCCCTATAGGAATTATTAATCAGGGAAGCCTACAATGGAGAATTCTCCGGATACTTTGGAGAAAGGAGAACCTATGAACTATTGAATGGCTGATTCTTTTAGTTGAGAACATGAAGAGATGTATACCGAGTTGTCAAAAGCTGTGTTATGTGTAAAAAGGCTAAGTGCCAAGCCGAACAAGGGAAAGTAATGCTTCTACTTATTTTGATGAAGTCGTGGACTGAACTTAGTATGGACTTTGTTCTTGGACTGTTGCGAACTGCTCGAGGCAAAGATTTTATAATGGTCATTGTGGATCGGCTCAGTAAGATGGCATACTTCGTGCCTTACACCAAAACTAATGATGCTTTGGCTATTGCTTTTCTTTTCTTATAGGAGATTGTGCGGATACATGGCATACCGAGAAGTGTAGTCTTCGATAGAAACCTAAAGTTTTTGAGCCATTTTTAGAGAACCCTGTAGCATCAGCTAAGAACTAAATTACTCTTTAATACCTCATGTTACCTTTGAAATGACGACCAAATAGAGTTAGTTAATCATATTTTGGGGTCATTGCTTTAAGTTGCAGTAGGTAAGAACTTAGCTGATTGGGACATCTGCTTGCCAGTGGTCGAGTTTGCCTATAACCGAACCATACATGATACCACTAAGCTGACTCCCTTCGAGGTGGTCTATAGATTCAATCCCGAGTTGCCCCTCGATTACGCTATTGTATCAGTACCTGTGCAAGAGGACCATGATGCCTTGCTAGAGTACAATCTCATTAGTACATCTATGATAAGGTCATTCGGCATATCGACTAAGCTGCCAAAAGAATATGAGAAAAGACCAAGGGTAGGTCGGCCAAACAATTTCAGTTGGGAGACTTGGTATGACTACACATTAGCAAGGAACAGTTCTCGAACAAGAGGAAGAACAAATTATCTACAAAAGTAGAAAGACCTTTCAGAATCCTCTAGAAAATCAGTGACAACGCTTACATGTTGGAACTGCCTGAGGACTATGGGGCTTCTGATGCCTTTAACATTGTCGACTTAAGTTCATATCACCCTAATGAAGAACTGAGCGAACACCATTTGGATTTGATCCCAAATCCAAAACAACTTGGAGGGAATAATATGAATTAAGCTATAGGACCTCTGACCCGCAGCCGAGTCCGAAGACTAGAAGGGCTAGCATGATGAATTCTTATGTTCCAACCAACCCCTATTGAGGCCGAATACTTCCTTATTGAGTTACATTTAATGTCGTACCGTATGACCGCCCATTATTTAATGGTATGCCGAGTTGATGATTACTCTTTAGTGTCGAGTTGACTAATCACCTGGCATCATCCTTGCCGAGAAGTCGAGAGATAGAGAATCTAGACTGATTAAGCCATACTTGCTCGGATAAGCTCATCTGCTCATACTTTTTGTCCGATCTCCTAACAATCTTGCTAATGCAGCATTGCCACGTATATAGTATTATATGTAAAATTTGTAGCATCAATGATTATTTTCCATATAAATTCATTTTTACTCTTTTGTATTATGTACATTGCTTTTTTAGGAGATGTTCTTATTGTCTTTTCCCTTCTAGGTGAATTGCCCTAATTTACGAGTATAAATACCTTTATACTTATAGCTGTAATAGAACATATTATCTTCAATACACTTAAGTACTTTCTTCCTTGTGTAAATACTGTTTGTTTACTCTTCACATCACTCTTATCCTTTCTCTTAAGTAAGTTTAGGTAGTTAGTAACCTCATTGGATCAATTCATATGTCATATCAAATTGTATTGTAAGTTATCAGAAGTTCCATTGGTGTGTCATATCCTTTGGAGCTGTTTGTAGGTTTTTACTTATTATTTTATTCGTCATTTTTACCCTTTCGTATCTTTCCCCATTAACTCTTTTTCAAGCTTTCTGTAAGCTTGAATCCATTTAGTGACCGACCTTGTCTGTTCTTGGTCACCGTTCGCAATACTATTCACTCTAGAGAAGGTATTATATACACAGCAACGTTGGAGTTAGCCATACCTAATCTTAACTTTCCGTCTATAATCACATGAGCTCCTCTTTATATATCAGTTTGTACATCATCTAACAATACGCTTCCCTGTTTAGATTAAAAGGCTATATCAGGTTGTCATCTACATTCGGTAGATCTAAAGTATGGAGTCGATTGCTAATAGATCCCAATCTTACTTTCATTTGTTCATCCAATGGAAACCCAATTCTACTTTCATCCTAATGCCCATTTAGACTCCAGGCCTCCATCACCGCAATGTTTTCCCCATTTCTCACAAGGGGCCCTATTAACCAAGAACGAACCAAACTGCCTCTAGATTGATGTTCGAACTAAAAATTTGCCTGTTGGATCTTCCATGGGGGGAGCATTAGTTTTTCCTCTAGCTACTCATGTTTTTACGCTAAGAGTTTAAATGAGCTATATCCCCCTTTGATGCAGAATTTTCCATTCCTCTAATGGTACTTACTTTTAATAAGCTTGGCTCACAATAACTCTTTTTGCCTCACTTACTATGCCAACTTAACAAAATTTGCTTTGTTTTTGTCTTTCAAGTCTAACAGACCAAGTCTACCCTCCTTTATAAGTTGTTTCACTTTATCCCATGAGATCCAATGTGTCTTTTTCTCCCCCTTCTTGATGCCCTTAGATGAAGTTCTTGTACATCTGTTCTAACCATTGACAAGTTTTTTTTTTTGGCATAGGAATCATTTGAGAGTAGTAATTTACTATACTCTCCAAAGACGACTTCACCAGAACCATTCTCACTAGTGCACTTAACATCTTCACTTTCCACCTTGATAGCTTTCTATAGGTTCTCTTTAGGAGGAATGCTAATTCAATCGCTTTTAACTCATTCCCTATCTTTACAAGTACCCATAGATATTTACCTAGGTTAGCATTACTGTTGATCTGGAAAATATCACACATTTGTTGTCTCAAGAGAGAGGGAGAATTTTTCAAAAAAATTGCACAAGACTTATTATAGTTAACCTTTTGCCTTGACATAGCACCAAAGGTTTCCATCACTTGGTACATAAGCCATCTGTTACTTGTAGTGGCTTCACATATCAAGATGAGTTCATTTGTGAAGAACATATAGGATAACAAAAAATTTTATGCTCTCATTTTAATTGGCTTCCATATGCCTTTATTTACAAGTTTTGAAATGCTACGGTTGAGTACCTCTAGGGCAAGAACGAACAAGTATAGGGATATGGGATCACCCTAACGTACCCCTTTGTTAGGAAAAAATTCCTTAAGTATTAAACCACTGAAGAGCATCGGATAGGAATTGGATGCAAGAAACGACGCCTTTAGTTCTATCCACACGTTTGTGAAGCCAAAACTTATCATGGCATTGTGATTGTAATCCTACTCCAATCCATTGTATGCCTTCTCAAGGTCTAGTTTGATAATCATCCAAGATTGACTTCTTGATGTGTCTCTGAAGTTGTACACATGGAGGTCGTACTGTAACAGATGAGAACAAGAAAATAAAAAGGTAGTTTTAACAAATTTGTGAGCTACTTAACTGGATATAAGATACTAATTAAATCCTACAAGCTTACTAGATATGACTCATCGGTTCCAGTGATAGAGTTATTTGTCACAGTTCTTGTTAAAGGGATTGATAAGAGTAGGTAGAGAAGAGCTTTTTAAGAGATAAAACTCAAGAGTTTATCATTAATATGCTAAAATCTATCTAAAACCTTATACAAGTGTCCTATTTATACATAGTGGCAAACTTGTAAATAAAATGATTAAAATGATGCTCTGGTGGCATTCTTGTAAATATAAAAGAAAATATGAGGGTAAATTAGGAATAATACAAAAATAAGAAGTTCAAACAATACGAGTAAAATTAGATAGTTAAATGAGCTATTTAGGTGAAGAGTAGATGAGCTAGGTTGATGAGTTGTTAGAGATCTTGGGGACCTAATTTAAGTAGACCTGAAATTTTAATCGACTTAAAGAACTAACCAGTTGAGCAGAGTAGACCAGGTAGAGCAAAGCAGACTTGTAAAGTGGATCAAACCTGGTAGAGCATAGTAGATCTATAAAGCAAAGCAAACTTGGTAGAGAAGAGCAGAACTAGTAAAGCAAAGCAAAGCAAACTTAGTAGAGTAGAGTAAACTTGTACAGTAGATCAGAGCAGAGTAGAGTAGAGTAGACCTGATAGAGTAGAGTAGAGCATGTCTTCCATCATTGGTAGAGCTCATAAATAGGTTTTTTATGCATGAGGAGCTTATGAATATGTCTCAAATTTAGCCTAAAACTTGGCATTTGGTTGGGTTGGTACCTCCAAGCCTATCATCATCCCCCTTTTAAAAAAGTTTTGACCCAAAACTTGGCAATTGATTACTCTAACTTCTACTTAGATAAAAAAACAAATATGTAAGAGCAAAACAAAAATAAACTACAATAGATTAGCTCAATGTTGAAAGCAAACACAATTTAGTGCTTTTTCCACTTATCATGAACGTAATCAATCAAGCTCTTTGTTAAACACCCTTCTTTCGACTCATCATGTATCTCGTCAATTACCCTTAAGTAGTTTTAGTAGCTATTAATCATGGGGAATAATACAACCTCAGACTCAAACATGACATGAGCTTGGAGAATCTGAACATGTAAGAACTCAAATTGCCTTACTTCCTCAAGTGTTCTTAGAACTTAATGCTCTACCAATGTTGGCCCCATAACTTTATTTTTAGTAGTTAGCACCTCTTTTACTTCCACATAGCTCGATTCTTCTCTCCTCCATCTATATACTTCAAATTCTTCCAATATAAGAGAACTAAGGATAAGAACAACATAACCTAAATAGGAATATCTATCACCATGACCTTGGAAAGCACTAATAAATAGCCTATAGCATCTCACAAGTACAAAACTACTATAACACATATCATCTTTAGATAACCCCATCAGTAGATCAAAACAAAAGTATCTAACATATGGATGGCTAATGTAGTAGTACCTATGATCATCAATAGCACCAAGTGTTAATGGCAATAGGATCATATTAGGAACATGGGCCATGGGCCTCAAGTAGCAACACTTGTCCTTCCTTTTCAACTTGCTTCTCATTCCCAACTTTTACTTCCTTTCCCCTAGATCTCTCCTCTTCAATATTCTATAATTGAGAGTTCTTTTACTGTTTTATTTCATCCCTGATCTCCTTAAGCCTAGCAAGTGGAATCTCTAATTATTCCAACACATAAGGAGAAATATGATTTGTGGCTTGGTAAGAAGATTTCATCCTCAAGCCTCGTACATTACAATGCCTATGTTGAGCTTTAGATGCCATGTCGAGTAAATTCCAATTCTACATATTGAAATAAAATCAAGAATTGGACAAGATTTAATCTTTCCAATCTGTTCCAAAGGTACATAATAAGTTGTAAATTTATATAACTTTGGCACTTCAAAGCGTGGTATTTAGTGTCACACAACAACAGCAGCTATCGATCAAGTTTCACAGCTTCGGCTCAATGTACACATGCACTTCAACCTGCTGTCTACGGCTCAAATCTCTAGTGCACATACTTGCCACATGCACAATAAAACACTTGTCCAAAACATGACAACAATGCAGTAAGTAATAGCTCAACAACTATTTCTAGAAAGTGGATAGTAAACTTGGGTACAAATTGGATGGGCAGCTTTTCAATAAGGGCGGCTCGGAACTTGAGAATAATAGTAACACTACTCTCTCCAAAGTCACAATAGCTCAAACAATTCAATGTCAGTAGCTCGGATCACTATGCGACAACTTAGGTTCGGTAGAAATCAAGCCCCATATGCGGCTCTCTGCTACACACAACTCGGCACTTCAATACAGCTTAGAAGCTCTCTACTCTCGTGCACTCGGTCACATGCATAGCTAAATAGGACAGTAAGACACTTATGTAAGTTTACACAAGTAGATCGGCAATTTGGAAAGAACAGCTTGGTTTGGCGTTTCAACTACATACTTATCACATTTGGACGCACACAACATAGCAGCTTGGAAAAGTTAAATTTACGGCTCGGTAAAAGTTTAAAGTTTAGTAAACTTCGTACTTCCGAAGGCACACGTCACAAATTGACAACACAGAATTAGCTTGGTTCAAAGCACTTTGTCAACTCGGATTAACACGCCATACACGACGGTGACATATACAATTCCTCGGCATGTACAACACAACAGCGTACACAATCTCGACTTGGTAGTTTTCACTTGACCTCGGATGAGAGATAGCTTGGCTATTAAGTTCAATTGTAGTGCAGCTTGATAATCTTCCTGTTGCCCAAACTAGACACTTTGGATGTATAGCAGCTCGGATCCTAAACTAATACGAGCAATTTAGCTCTTCGCACTAATATCAGAATAAGGTAGCTCGGCTTGTATACTTCAACTCAATAAAGGTAGTTGATAGTTCGGTACAATTGGCAGCTCGACACAACTCCAAGATCAATGAAAGATGTTCAACTCGACACTTTGGATCACAACAGCTTGACACGAACCTAAGTTGTCCTTCACGAAGCAACTCAGGCGATTTTTTCTATAGATAAACTGGATAGGAACTTGGTTTATTGTATGCAACAGCTAGCTCAGATCGCCAATCTCAGCTTGGTGCTTCAACACAACTACTTAGCAATTACAACGGCTTACACCTTGTATGACACACGTAACTTACACGCCAGCACGGAAATGAACGGCAGCACAAACTACGCAGCTTCTACTGTTCAGTAAGTAAATTAGCTCAACACTTGGTTGAGGCCAAATTTTGGTCTTCACAGATAAGAGTTCAGCAACAATCAGCTAGGCAACAAAAGAAAAGCATAGCACTTCAGGTCAGCTATTATACAGTGGCACAGATCTTCGTCCCTAACCAAGAAGTAGCTCGGTACGTCTAATCGTAGCAGCTCAGAGACATATTGCAGGAGCTCGGCTTAGACAATTAAATCATCTTAAAAACACTACTTGAGTTAACCCTAGGTGCTTGCGATAGCTCAGTAATTGAACAGTGACGTAACTCAGATCAGCTTGGCACAATTTGGCTCTTGCAAGTGCAGCTCGGCATGTACACAGAAGCAACAATGCAGCTTGACTACTACACCATGTTATACAGCAGCTGGGAGAGCAAACAGCTCGACAAGACGAGGAAAATAGCAACTTGGTACGTTTGGACTATAGCAGCTGGACACACATATACGACGGTCGCGACACTAACTCCGTTGCACAACCCTACCAATTATATGCTCAAAGTAACAGCACACACACCTATAATTGGACTGCTACACTCCATCATATACTCTAGAACCACTAATTGCGTACAATCAACTCAACTCTGGTGACAGCCACACCCAAACTCACGTATGCTACTAACCCTCACCTGTACACTTGCTGCCCAAATTGCAGCACACTATGGTTCATGGAATAATTCACTCAATTGCATTTCAGCATAAGTTAATAAAACACACAGACCCATACAAACTCCGATGACCATCACTATCATCCAAAAAGCACTCATGTAAAACCCAAGTGACCCCATGCATGAGACATTACCATAACTATTACAATCCCATGGGTTCAATCAATCTTACGTGACACTCCCAAATCACCAATCGAGTAAATCAAGCCCCTTAATCAAGTACCATTTGTTGCAATAATAACTTACCCAACAAACCTTAATAAATGCTTCAATGTCTGAAATGGATGTCCCTGACTAGATCTGGGGTATGTATCAATTAATGCACAGTCGTCATTACAAAACCCTAGCTGCAACAACGGTTACACACCGTTACTATTACTGTAACACACAATCGAATACCTAAGACTGCTACGACTTGTTTACGTGAGAACAAGGCACATGCCAACAAGATGAATTGAGCACCTCTTATCCCTCAATGGCATACCCAAACAACCCTTAACACGTAGGCAATAACTACAATGAATGAAAAGCAAAGCTGCTAATTATTCCCCTAATGTCTTACATATAGGTATAAAATTTCCTTATACCGTAACCTTCCAACAAACTTGCAACTACAATAACTACTCACAGCAACTTTAACATACTCAATATGATAGCTATGAAAGGAATATAACAGCCACCAACAGTACATACACAAAAACTTCACTATAACTTAACATGTTCCTTCGTTGGAATTGTGCTTTGATACCAGCGAAACTGATGCATCTTCGGGGTCATACACATGTAGGCCGCACCATAATGGATGAGAACAAAAAAGAAAAAAGGGGGGGGGAGGGGGGGTTTGTGAGTTACCTAGTTAGATACGATGTACTAACTAGATTCTATATGGTCTATAGCTCATCGAGTGTGACTTACTAGTTCAAGTGATAAGGTTGCTTGACATAATTCTAATCCTTATTAAAGGATCAATAACAACAGGTAAAGAAGAGCTTTCTATGAGAAAAGACTTAATAGTTTATCATTAATATGCTAAAATATATCTAAAACCCTATATAAGTGTCTTATTTATATATAGTGGTAAACTTATAAATAAAATGATTAAAAAGATACTCTAGTGGTATTTTCGTAAATACAAAATAAACATGAAGGTAAATTAGGAATAATACAAAAATATGAAGTCCAAACAACATAAGTGAAATTAGATAGTTAAATGAACTATTTAAGTGAATAATAGATGAGTTGAGTTGATAAGTTGTTAAAGACCTTAGGGACTTAATCTGGGTGAACCTAGAATTTTGGTCAACTTGAAGAGTAAACCAGCTAAGTAGAGTGGACTAGTAGAGTAGAGTAGACCGGGTAAAGCAGAGTAAACCTACAGAGTGGATTAGACTTGGTAGAGTAGAGCAAAGCAGACTTGTACAGTAAAGCAGACTTGATAGAGCATAGCAGAGCAGACTTGTAGAGCGGATCATACTTGGTATAGTAAAGCAGACCTAACAGAGTAGAGCAGACCTAATAGGGTAGAGCAAAGTAGGTCATCCAACATTGGTAGAGCGCATAACAAGTCTTCTATGTATGAAGAGCTCACAAATAGGTCTCCAATATAGCTTAAAACTTGGAATTTGGTCGAGTTGATACCTTAAAGCCTATCACCCTCCTTTCTTCTTTTTGAGTGAATGAAGGAGCTCTTATAATATGGTTACATCGTCCTTAGTCGAAGCTTGACTTTTCAAGGCTTATAATGTGATGGAGGGAGGGTCTTAGGTGATTAACAAGAATTTTCCCTAAAGTCTTGTATAAAGTTATGCATAAGATAATGGTTTGGAAATCCTTGAAACGGTTAGCTCCCTCTTATTTTGGAATTAGCATAGGAAGTGTTTGGCTTATTTCTTCAGGAACTTTTCTTGTCCTCCAAATGTCTTCAATAATCTGAAAAACTGACTCCCTTAATGTCGGCTAACATGTCTTAAAGATATGGGAGTGTAAACCATCCACACTTAGTGACTTCATATTGGCTATGCCCTACATAGCCTTTTTAACTTCCTCTCTAGTTACTTCTATTAAGAGGTTCCAATAGGCTTGTTGATCAAAATAAGCCCAACTAGGTAGCCATTTTGGTAGGGTTGATTTTGCAAATAATCTTTCAATGCAGAATGAGTTTGAGAAGTACCTAGATGTTAGTGATTCTAGTGCTTAGTGGTTAATGATCTAGTTGTTTAGACTATCAAAAAGTCTCACTATCTAACTTTTTACGCTTCCTACCATTGTTGTCGCAAGAAAAAACCTTGTATTGCATTCCTCCTCTATCATCCACTTTGTTTAAGACTTAGTGGCCCATAGCCTTTCTTCTTGCCATAACACTTCTTTTAGGGTGTTTTGTAGAAATAATTCCCTATCAAGAAGTACTTAGCTCAAATTGCTCTGAATCCTTTGGCAAAGTTGTTTAATCTTTTCTCATGAGGAGTTTCTTCTTAACATGGATAATCCCAAAGACTTCTTTATTCTACTATTGTAACTTAGAGATAAAGGCTTTTGTATCCTCTACAAAATTGGATTTGGAAAAGGTCCAACGATTGGCAACAAAATCTAGGAAATTTTGGATGGTCTAGCTACATCGGTTGAAAATGGAATGGTCTTTGATCCTTTAGTCTTAACCGAATATTAGTGTGTTGACAAAAGAAGAGGACAATTATCTAATGAGATAGTAGACAAGTGAAAAACCTTCATTTTAGGGTAAATAGCTCTCTGTTCAATATTGGCCCATGCTCTATCAATTCTTGACTAAATTAGATCGACTAAATTCTTCAAACGTTTGGATTACGTAAAACGACTACCCACGTATCCTAAGTTAGATATAACACATATACCCGTGCAAGCTTGATAATCCCTTGCTCTAGAGTGGATAATATTCCTCCCACCTCATTTCTTATCGTTAGATAGGACTTCATTGAAATCTCCTATAAGAAGCCAAGGCCTATCAATATTGCTTGCTAGCTCACTAAATTCATGCCATAAAGCTTGTCGAGTTTCCAGCCGTGGACTTGCATGAATACCAAAAATAAACCAGGAGAGATTAGAAGAAGTTACCTCCACTTGTGCTAGAATTTGCTATTGCGAAATGCAGTGGTTTCTGACCCGCACCTGATTTGGTTGCCACATCATAACAATCCTACCACTCATCGCAGCGGCTTTCACACATAGCATATGGGCAAAGCTCAAGGACTGATGTAAGTTTTCCGCATTCATCCCGATCTAGCTTTGTCTCCACAATAACAGCCACTTGCTGATCGTGACGCCCCACAAGATCGGATGACTTTCTGTCTGGCTCTTGAAGAAGCCCCACGTGCATTCCACGCCAGCACCTTGAAAGGATGGCGTCTCATAGTAGATGAGAGCGTGTCCATTAACTCTGGATTGGCAAGGTTGCATTGGAAATCATACCAGTCCGATGTAAGTGGTGCATTGCCTTCCCTCTGAACCCTCAGGTTCCACTTGCATGGACGAAAAGCTGTCCTTGCCATCACCATTGATGCTTCCTCAACCGGCATCAGCGTGGAGGTCCGCACATACTCGAGTACTGCCATGGAGAAAGGCACTCGTTGAATCACTAGTCGTTCCCTTCTCGACACCATGATGAATTCTGCTAGTCCCTTGCAAGTTGCTTCCACATGGGAAAGGAAGTCCGCATTCGACATGATCTTTCTGAGCATTAAGTTTAAGTTGCTTCCACGTGGGAAAGGAAGTCCGCATTCGACATGATCTTTCTGAGCATTAGCATGCGAATGAGAACGGTTCTCTCGTTCGGTCGTTCCTTCCCTCCACCATTCCTCGTCTTGTCATATAAACTGGTTGATCCTGGAGGGTTGGTCGGAATGTCAACTTTGGCACTCGGTTGCGGCGCCATCTTATTTGAGTTACCTCTGTACGATCACTTCGGCATATACTTGGATTGTCTCCCTTTCGTTCTATGTTTGCCAAATTCTGGAGTCCACGTGCACCTCTGATAGTGGCCCCTGTGGTGCCAAGAGAAGTAGAATCAATTCTACTTCCGCTACTCCATCCATGCTGTCGCGCATGGCTTTTCAAGGAGGAAGATTTGGTAGCGGTTTTCTCTTGTCCGAAAATGAAAGTTGGCTTAGAAGCTCTAGCCTCTCGTGGTATCCGATAATCCTGCCGATTTCTTGAAGGTTGCGTTGATTGGGAATGAAGAGATACAATATCTACCGTTTCCATAATAACAACATTCTCTTTCCCTTGAAAAACCGCATCATCATTCATTTCCTTCTTTGACTCAAAACTGCCTTAATTACTCGCACTCATTTTCACTTCCTTTCGTATGTTGCTATTCCCGAACGGCCGTAGGGAATTGGCATTATCATGAGGCTTTGAAACTGACCGCTTTTTTGTTTGAAACGGTGCGCGAGTGGATGTATCTTTCCGTGCTTGGTTTTTCCCCCTACGCTTGATCATCACTTTTGTCCACCCTCTGTTGGCATCCGGTTCCTGCAAAGCACCACGTGAACTATCACTCTCCACTATTACTTGATGTGTGCTGACTTCACTAGGATTGTGATAAGCGTTTTCAGCATTAGAAGCATCATGCGCTGCCAGATTCTCATCTTCAGAATTCTTGTTAGCCGATGGACGAAGCACTGCATTGTCTGAATGAGATTCTCTTTTTGAGCGTGGATTGTAAAACTGGCCGAAAAAGTCAAAGACAACACAACCTCTGCTCTAGTCTACTACCTTTCCCTAAAATATCTGCTCAAGACAAACGTAATATTTTCTGGTCTAAGCTAACCAACTATGGAGGATTAAAATAATATAATAATACCAAATGGGATTGGATTGGAATACAAGTTATTCCCTTAGAGGACTTGGACATGGACTTGGAGTAACCTCTTTCTTACCAAGTTGAGTTGAAAGAAACTTCAGGTTCAGGTATCAGTTCCACAATGGGCTGAATCAGGTTGTCAAGTTCAATCGTTTAGGGCTTCCACTGGACCTTACTTGAAAATGGTCTGGACTCTAGGCCCTAGGGACAGTAATAGTTAGGTCATCAACCATCATCTTCCCAAACTTACTGGGCCGCTTTTTATTATTCTCCCTATTGCCACGGCCTCTTGCTTTAACCCTTTTCTTGCTTTTCTTTGACAATGATGGAATAGATGGGAATGGGATTCCATCTTCATCTTCCTTAACCAAAACCAAAACCTGCTCCATCTTTCATTAACCAACACTGTTTATGCCAATAGTTAGTCAGTGGTCAAAGACAGACTTATCTTCTAATATTTGTTTTTCTTGCCTAATTTATAAGTAAACCGATCCATTCCACCACATCACATCATCATATAGCGTAAAATCTTTTAAATGAAATTTATAAACTTTTTGGGGTTTTACCAATATTATCATACCTAACCCAAATAGTTAGCAGATAAATCTAAAAAGGGGTCAAGAGCAAAAGGGATAAATCGAGTTTGATAAAAAATTATATCGAGATTGAATCCAATTAATTTATAGAAATATCAAGTCAAATTGAGTTTAACTGTACTAATATATATTAATCCCGATTTGACAATATTAAATTTTATATTTTGAAAAAAGATTCATTAAATAATACATCGAATCACCTATTCTATCTACCATCTTAAAAGTTTAATTCATCCCTTTGCCTTTTGTCTTCACTATCCGTTGAGGGAAAGGAAGAGAATACACTTCTTTCTTTTTGGCAATTAACTTGAAAGATGAAAGGGCATGCATAATGGCTATGCATTTTCCAACATCTTTTTTACAGTGTACTGTCCAATAAGCAGAGCATGTGGGGTTTCTTCATTCCCAATCCTCCCTTATCACCAAAGTGGGTGGAACATGTGAAGCTTTTTCAGAATCCACTTACCGAGCAAGCCTTAATAAGTCTTGATGTGCTATGCCTTTAGGCCTTTAACTTTAGCTAACCACACCACACATGCACCTCTGTGAAACCCGAAACCTAATACATGCCCTGCCTGCCCATTACTACTAATCATATCAAGTTGCGGTCCCAGATCCTGGGACCCGTGTTTTTCTTAAAATCCCCTCCTACGGACCCGGAACTGGACCCGTTCTACTAGTTATATGAATCTCACCGAGCAGATACTATACACTCTATATATATATATATATATAGCCATCTAATATGTTCAAATTTAAATTTCAATATCTCTAAGTACTACCGGAATAAATAATTCTCAAATTTCTAAAATGTTGTTCATGTATTCAATGTTGTGAAATAAACTTTGAATTATTTCTTGAGCCAATATTTGAGGTTTTTATTTATTTATTTATTTTACATAATTAATATCTTATCAGTCAATACAAATTAGATTGGATAGTAAACTGATCTTACAAAATTATTACAATTATATATAAAAGATTGCTTTGGTATTGCAATTTTTTTAGCTAATTACTATAATATTATAACTTTAGAGGAGAGGAGGAATGGAATCTAGTTTGTACAGTAGGATAATCAGTATTTATGTTATTAAGTTACAAGGACTTTGGCAAAATTATATTATATTAGATGAAAAGTTTTCTTAAATTTATATTTATAAACTAGTATGGTCTTAATAGTTTTTTAGCGCTATAATTTTTCATCCAAGATGCGGGCCTATCCTTTGTGCCATCAACATAAAATTTGAGCTTCTGATTTGATATGAAGATCCTTTTAAATAGATGAACATAATAAAAGACCTTTTTTTAAGTTATATGATTAGGAGGGGGGTCATGGACTGATGCATCTGCGTTACCATCACTAATCATATGAAAGTGAAAGTGAAAATAGATGGCGTTTGGTAAAACTAAAACCTAGCTTAATTTGATGCTGTGGCTGTGAGGAGGGGGGGTACCATTCTATAAAAGAGCCACCTAATTTTCATTCAATTCAAGGTTTACCTCTTGCCAGTGCCATCTCATTTTCAATTCTCCCTTTTTTTTTTCTGAAGAATAGGAATAAGTAAATTAATTCTATTGGAAAATTTCATGCTAATTATATCCTATAATAATTCTTGAGTTGCTTGCTTTAGAAAGGAAATAAATGTCATGTTTTTGGTATGTATGAATAGTTTAGGATGGAATGGAATGCAATGAATTTGAATGGAATGGGAATAGTAATAACAAATTTTTTTTCTATATTTAAAAATATCCACAAAATGAAATAAAATGAAATTAAATATGTATATATAGTAATTGTAAAAAAAAAAAAAAACTCAATCATAATTAGTTTGAGGGTTAGATAAGTAATTTTGATTTAAAAAAATTAATAAGAGGAGAATGGAACCGTCGTTCCTTCCTTTTTTTCAAAATGGAATCAAATTTCTTTTTGAATCAATTCTATCTTCTAAATACAAAGAAAAAGAATGAAATTTGAAATTATAAATCCATTCCTCCGTATCAAATGTTAAAAATCTATTGTACCATTAACCAGTGGACACTTTACTTTGTAGTTTGTGCCAGTTTTACTAATGGCACATTTCTTTTCGGTAATGTTATAAGAGGGACTGAAGACAGATGATTATAGTGGAAGACTAATTAAGTTGTGAAAGCTTTAGCTTTATCAATAGGCATTAGCGATGCTTGTTATAGATTATAAAGAAATAATATTTTAAAATCGTACATTTCCTTATTAACCATACTTTCCTTGTCTCATTTTTCTTTTTCTTTTTAAATAACGTGCCCCATGAGTTGGATGGCTTAGGTGTTGCACAAATAGCTCAGCAGCGTCAAAATGTTTTTATGTTGGTCATTACATATTTCTCTATGCCGATGCCACTAGTGAAATGCCCTAGTGGTAGCAGGGGAAATGTCCCTGTCCTCTCTGATTAGTTATCTAGGAAAAGAGCAATACGTGCCTAAGGAAGGGGAGGAAAAAAAAAAATAAAAAAGTATCACTTATAATGATTTTTGAATTTATGGCAAGTGAAAAATTATATTGAAAAGAAGATACATGCGATAATCTTATAACATACATATACAAAATATAAAATGATTATATGGGTTCGACAATCCTATACATTAACACACAATTAAAAGATATATCTATTTTTACGAACAAATTGATTTTATCCTACTCTCTCTCTTTTTTTATTTTTTTATTTTTTTTAAATGTAGGTTGATGATTTTGTGTTGAGCTCAAGATTTGATACGCATAAATACTGAGTTAATTGGCCACTCCGTAAAAAGTTACAACTACAATATAACATTTACGTAACGCTTGTCTTTATTTTTGTGTGCATGTGTGTTTCTTTTTTTTCAACTACCTTAACCAACCGAGACGCCTCATTAGTTCCAAAAATATTAAAGTCACCCGAATTTGCAGCTTCTCCTCTATATTCTTATTTTCGAAGCAAACCAAATCTGAATTTTCAATCATCCACACCCCCCTCTCCCTCCAATTTACCAAAAACACATCTTCTTTCCATTTCCCACCTTATGACTCTTCCTCCTCCTTTTCATCATCGCCATCTTCATCTTCTGTCTGCTTATTATTTTCATTATCATCGGATCCTCACCCTCAATGTGGCGGACGAGGTCCAAATCCACCGTTAAGATCCGCCGTATCCCTTCCGGTTCTTCTCTCAAGGATATTCAAGACCTTTGCAGTTGCACCTCCAAAGACAACCACCACCCCGACCACCAGAACGCCAAACATCAGCCCCTATTTCACCGACCCCTTGTTGCCTCCTCATCCTCTATTCTTCGCACCCTCTCCACACCCACATCTTTACCTTCCTCTCTATCGTCATCGCCGGAACGACAACCGAGACCCCAACCGGAACCAAAACAGGATCAGCAGCAAGGACAGGAACAGGAACAGGAACAGCCTGTTCCCTGCTCCACCAAGACTGAGCCGAAGCCGCATTCCATCCCTAACGCTGACAACCGCATTGTGGTTTATTTCACAAGCCTCCGGGTCGTGAGACGCACGTTCGAGGACTGCCGGACAGTCCGGTCCATCCTGCGAGGATTACGCAGGAGGACGGATGAGCGTGATGTCTCAATGGATTTCAGATTTATAACAGAGCTGCAGGCCTCTGGAATCCCAGGTAAATCGAGCCTGCCCCATGTTTTCATCGATGGAAGGTACATTGGTGGTGCGGAGGAGACGAGACGCCTCAATGAGATTGGGGAACTCAAAAAGATGGTGGAAGGCCTGCCTGAAGCAGAACCGGGCGTATGCCCCACCTGTGGTGGCTATGCTTTTATCTTGTGCATCCAATGTGATGGGAGCCACAAGATTTATGTGGAGAAAACTGGGTTCCGCAGCTGCACGGCCTGCAATGAGAATGGTCTAAACAGATGCCCCTCTTGTTCATCCTCTTCCACTGAGTAGGAAAGAATACATTAAAGGTTCTGCCTTGTTCAATTTTTTCTTTCCGGGTGAAAATTTTCCTTTTCGTTTTTTTTTTTTTTTGAGTTTTTATTTTGTTTCTAATTTGTTTGATAGCTCAAATTTTTTCCCTTGAAGTTGGGAGAGGAGAGAGTTTTGTAATTTTAAGCTTCTTTTCCAATAGGCTTTCCCTTGCACAGCTAACTCGTCCGTCGTCGCATTTCTTTTTCCCTTCCATGTTTTGCATATGACTTAATGAGAGAGGATAACACTATTCTATATTATACTTTATGACGCTAGTTGTTACTGTCCGAGGTTTTCAGGTTGTTTTACTTGGTGCAACCTTCTATTTTGCTGTCAACTCCAGTTACAAAATTGTTATTGTTGATTCATAAATATGCAAGCACACAGCTACCTTAAACTTTGAGATCAACCGATTATGGAGTTAAACTCACCGTAATATCAGTTCAATCCCATTTAATTAAGCCGTCTACTTAATGAATTTCAATTAAAAGTCCCAACCCATAGGTGAGGAAAAATGCTCAGGAATTAATATATAGAGCACAAATCATTCTACATGATTAAAATCTTAGATAAACAAGGTAAACAAAAAAGTTTGAGCAATTGTTTAATCCTATAAAAGTTTAATTAATGAAAATTCTTTTTATCATAGTCCATTAATCCTTTCAAGTGTAGGTATATACAAGAAAATAGAATAATTATACCACTCATCAAACTGTGACCGGTCTATTCCTGTTCCAGGGCATCCTGCAATTAGATAGAAGAAAAGAAATCATACTGACTCTGGAAAATTAAAGATTACCCATTTTCTGTCTTTGATCCTTTGGGTATGCCAATATATTTTCATCCTTGATGCTTGCCTGCATACCAAAGACATTCTTCCACCTTCCCAAGTCCCAACCAATAATGAGGACATTGGTTCATTTTATGAAGACCTTTTTTACTTATCTGGCTACATAAAATGGAACGAATGATGGAAAAGGTGATCTTCACTTGACAAATGTTGACGAAGATCATAAATTTCAGTCCCCTTGATTTATGTTCCTGTTTTCACCTCCAACCAAACATTGAGATCTCATTGTTCAAGGTAAGAGGCTGGCATGAGATCCACCTGTTAGTGGGCTACACGAGCAGAAGCCATGTTTCCTTTGATCTTATAATTGTAGGTAATCCCCTTTCTGTGAAAACAAGCTGGCTTCTCTAATCTCAATTAGCTTTCAGGTTTTGGTTTCATATGAAAACCTCCGTACTCACCTCACAAACAATCTTCCAGTTGGAGTATGCCGATTGGTTCAGCACATATTTAAGCGTTTAGAAGACCATGATCATTTGTGTTTTTGAGTTGCTTTGTCTTGTGATCGGCTATATAAGTCAAGTGTGTCCACATGGGTTGGATCTAAACAGAGAGCTGCAGCGCAATCTTTGATAGAAGAGGCATAGTTACCCATTGATTCAAAAAATGCTGCTCGAAGGTGAAGCATTTGTAAGTCTGGCTTAAATTCTATTGCCTTTGTAAGCTCTTCAACAGCTTCCGCTTCCTTCTGCTCATCCATCAGCACTGACAGCATATATATGTAGAGACCTTAGAAACTTTGAAGTGACAAATTCTAGTAACAACATAATAAATCAAGAGGACAGGGAAAAATGTATTTCAGCTGAAAAATCAAAGGAATTATAATTTTGAAACTTGAGGAAATTTGTGTTTGAAGATTCAAGAATGTTCTGAAGTCAAATCTATGTTGTTAAAGATAGGCTGCTATTCTATATAATAGTTATACATTTCCTTCATTTTTACTTTTTGCTGTGAGAGTTAGAAATCATTTTCTCCAACAATGTTGTCAGTGAATTCGACCTAGGACAGTGAGTTTCAACAAATGTAAATCCATAGATATTTCATGCAAGCAACTCATGTAGATGGATGGTGGTGATATGTTGAGAGCTGAGAATCTAATTTGCACTTTGTTTGGTATAAATGACATCTCTGCAAGGAGCAGGCAAGTATGGAAATTACCTGCTGCCTTGTATCTATAAGGATAGGTCCTTAGTGGATCCAATTGTGTTGCCATATTGAGATCACTCTGGGTCTTTTCACGATCATTGCAATATTCAGACCTTTTCTCATATGCTGATGCCTTATACTTTGCCTTTTCTATGAGCATCGTCATCTCATCATATGCAGCTTTCCTTTCATTTTCTAGGTGACGTACCCTTGCAAGACCTTGATGGGCTCTTGTATGCTTGATTTCTAGTGCGTTCATATAGCAAACTGAAGCCAGTTCTAGTTGGTCACAATCCACATAAATGCTTGCTAAATTGTTTAAAGCCTGCAAAAGCATCATGCTTGATATCAGACTGATTCAAAGGGAAAGCTGAGCTAATAGATGGTACAGAAGCAAGGCAATGGTTCCACTTACCTGTCCTTTTCTTAAACCATCCGAAGGACAGCTAAGAGCTTCCTTTAGGATTTTGATTACATAGGAAACGGATTCAGAGTCCAAACTTGCATCTGCCAGGACATATGCCTTAAGGAAGAAGCCTTCAAATGACCTATGAATAGCAATAGATTTATCAGCTGCAGAAAGGGCTTCTTCCCGATACCCCAAGTCATATAAGATCCATCCTTCGTAGACCAGCCTTTCATGTTCAGAATCTGCAAGATTGTGAGCGAACCACAAGCACCTCATGGCAGCTTTTTGATGGTTCAACCTAGAATATTGACAGATATTGTAAATTTGTTTGTGTCCCATGTTGTCAAGCAATCCTTCAACTTGATGGGAGGCATTGGATATGGCTTAATACTATCCTATGTTATTAGAGCTACAAAGACATGTGAACTGAAAGCTGTTTGGAGATTTCGCATGCAAAATCTAGTACCCAAAAGGATATAATTACAACAGGAGAATCAATGTTTCAACAGTTGATAACTAATGCGATATAATAAAGCTCCAGTTAAGGTGCCTGGCAAAATTGTCAAACAATAAAAACCAGCACAACTTGATTTGAGGGGAGAAGGGTCTGAAATGTATGGATTAATGAGAAAAAGAGAGGAAGCTAGCAGATGCACAAAGCAATTGGAAATGCTTTAACTAGTTCTCTTTAGTTTCAACACAACAGGATGATTGCATATCTTATGCTAAGTCAAGTTAAAGAAGCAATTAATGTAGTCTAGGGACACGTACCTTAGGAGAAGTAGAGATTTTCGGAACCACAGAAGGCTCTTTTTGGGTTCATTATCAAGCATTTGATGTATCACAGCGAGAGATCCAATGTCGTCCACAGAAGACCATGTTTCATATAGTTGCACCCAGCAATCAGCCTGACTTAGATGCTGAATCTGATGGTTGAGGATCTCTAAGAGCTTATTCCCACTGACCTTTCCAGCAAACATCATGTAATTAGGTTCTAAACTTAGTAAAGCCTTAATATCTCTTGAAGCACTTTGATAATCTGCTAGGGCTATCAAGAACCAAGCACGTAATTCAAGGCAATCAGTTAAGAGCTTGAACCCAATGATTTTGTCCATTTCAGATATAGCTGCCTTAATTTGATTCTGTGAAGCCTTTGCCACAGCTCGAAATTTATATGGAAATGGTAGTGTTGGATCCAGCTCAGTTGCAGCATTCACGTCTGAAATCTTCCTACTCCCTACGTTGTATAAAGATCTTTCCTGATACATCCACCCGACTGGCTTATGCTTTGACACGAGAGTCTCAATTATTCGATAGGCTGAATACTGTTGGCCCTGCAAGTACTTGGCTCTTGCAACACCAGCCATTGAGTAAACTTGTCCTAACTTAGCTGCTGCCTCAAAATAACATTCGGCACTTAGAAAATCTTCTCTGTGAAGCATCACACAACCCAACTGATGAAGTGCAAGAACCTTCTGCCACATTTCTGTTCCACACTCCCTCAGCCTCTCCAATAACATCAAAGTTGTATCAGAAACCATACTATGCTCCATTGCCACTTGGCTTAAGAAATAATACAAGAGGAATGAATCATGCCCTGCAGCAGCCAGTCTCCCCCTAGCCCCTGAGCTAGAAAAGATCTTCATTACCTCCGGCTGGTAGAGCGAATTTGGGAGGCCTCTTAAGATCACCTGCAAGCAAGATGCGACAAGAAGATATGCAGACTCCTCCAATGCATGATCGATTAGAATTAATGCATCCTCAATGCTGTGGACTAAAGAAGCTAAAATGGCATCACAAGAAGATTTCATCTCCTCACAACAGAATTTATTAGCAAATGACAGGATTTTTAGAACAATGGCAGGATCCAATGAGGCTAGACTCTTGGTCCGGCTGTAAACTTCAATTGCTCTCATTTCTTCCACAGATATCCCATTATATGTGAAATCGATCCTTTCCCTCTCCGCTTCCATAAAATTACCATATAACATGGCTGCAAATGGAGGCGATAATGCAGCTATTTTGCTCCTAATGCAAGTAACCTCCTCATCACCAATGCAAAAGACTACTCGGCAATCTTCCTCCTGACTCAAACTCTCCTTTCCATCTTTCAGCTGGATTACATCTTCATAAATCTTAGATTCGTAATCATCCGTTATGGTTTTATATTTATTGGTTAACAAATCTAATGGTGGCAGTATCTGACAACCCCTGTGTTGCTTAGAAATCAAACAATCGAGTTTCTTACATTTCTCGGCAGCTGGTGATGTAGAAAAGCCGACGAGCTCATCCTCCCTTGTTTCGAGTTGCAACCATGCGGAAAGCACAACCTTGGTATGCAAATCGACGGAGTGGTGGTGAGCAGAGCGAAGGCAGCGAAGAAGCAACTTGGGGTCCCTAAAACTGCGAAGAGTAGCATGCTGCTGGATGTATAGAGAGGCCTTGTGCGACGGGGGGCACGCTTGAAGGCGGAAATAGATATCAGCCAAGGTCTGTACTAAATCCAACGGTTTAAGGTGAGGTTCAATGGGGGGTTCGATAAGGGATAGCGAAGGAAGACCATATGCACGAAGAAGAGATTGAGAAAGGGATGCAGATTTCGGCTTAGACCCGACATGGACATATTTCAGTAATACGTTGCTGTTGAATTTACTACTGGAAGTGGAGGTGGTCGTGTCAGCTTCAGAGACAGGGACGGTCACAGCATGTACTTGGGAGCTCTTCAAGCTGAACCCATCTAACAGCTTGGGAAATCGCATTGTAATGATTGCTGTGTGCGGAAACAGAATAGGTCAAAGAAACGAAGCAACAACCAAAAGTAATAGAGCAAGAGTTAAGGATATGAGCCAGAGCCACGGCCTCGAGCAAACGAAACCGGATGTTGTCGGAAAGTAACAGGAGATATATAGATTTAACAGTTGACTTACCTCAAGCTGTATATAAAGCTGAAACAGCCAACCTTGTTTTGATCTTCTTCTTCTTCTCCTTCTTCTTGATGGTGTCTCAGCTTTAAGTAAGGAAAAAGTGTGGTGTTGTTTGAGTGTAGGATTGTTATTTGATTCGTTGGCTAGTACCACTTCCACTTACAGAGGGAAGGTCAACTGCTTTGCTTTCTTTAGTTTTCCATGAATTATTATTATCTTCTTCCTAGAGCCCGACTCTCAACTTTTGGGTGTTTTAAGTTAAAGGCATAACGTAGATTCTGCATATAAGTCACCTTTTTCCTTGCACTATGTTTGGCAATTTTTCAATGAATAGTAACAGAAATGGAGAGAATTGTAGTTGCAATTTTTTTTTAAATAAAATAGTAAAAATTAAAAGAAAAATTGTATTTTTCCAACTTACCACGTGTCCGCCAATATAATGTGAAATTTTTAATAAAATTCTTATATATACTATTTATGATTTAATAAAATTCTTATATATACTATTTATGATTTGATATTATATTCATTTGTTAGAATTTTCTTCAAAACGAATAGATATATAACTTATCATTTCTAATAAATTTTTTTACAAGAGGGATGAATGAAATAAAAACGTTACTGTTGTTACATGTATTTATTTATTTTATTTATTTTGTTTCATTCCATCGATCTATGACTCAAATATATGACTATTTTATATTTAAGTGGTCGGAATAAATCATCGCATGATATGCGCATGAGTTCACCTGTCTTATCAGTATGTGCTGTAAGTTAAGCTTAGAATACTTCAATTTTCTAATTCCCCCTTTTTCTAATCTTCCCTCTGACTAAATTTACATCGTCTCAAAATCTTTCAAATAATTTTTATGTTAAGCCTAATGTTGATTTCCTGTCTTATCAATTGGTTAGAGTATCAATTTTTAGCATAGGATATGAAGACTATTCAAATTTCGCTGTCAATCATCTCCTTCTTATTTTCATAAAATTTTAGATTTTCAAACTAACTCGGCAATATATCAATTCGTGGATGGTATTAGGATAAATCACTAATATTATATTTGCTACAGAGAAATAGATAATTGTAAAGTTGTGGTTCCGGATCTTGTTCTCTCTCCTTTTATTATGCACTTTTAAAAGTTAAAATCATAATTCCCCGTAATTATCAATTCTAGTTTTAAGAGGAAATTTGCTTCTGATTTTAAAGAATTGGACTTGTGACTCCCTTCTAGCTCGTTCTACTTTATTCTATTCCGTTCTGTTCTCACATACCAAACATTACATAAATGGGGAGTTATAAAATTTTCAATCTAAACTGTTAGGTTAATTCATCAATTAATATCTATAGTCAAATCTCTAATTGGGGCTGCAAATGAGTCAAGCTAAGCTAAGCTTTAGAAAACTCAAGCTTAACTCACTTAAAAATCCATAAGCTTAAACTTGAGCTTGAGTCGAATTTTTATCGAGCCTGCAAATTAAGACTCGAATTTGACTTGTTTAAATAAATGGGCTTTATCTTAAGTTCGAAGTTAACTCGTTTACTAATTAGGTTTGAGCTAAGCCGAACTAAACTTGAGTTTACTTATGAGCTTAATCATACAAAATGAAAAAATAATCGAATAAATAGATCAATAAATAGTGAATAAAGATTATATTATATATTGTTTATTATCTTATAATATTTTATATAATTATATTTATTCGATTATTTTTTCATTTTGTATGATTAAGCTCATAAGTAAACTCAAGTTTAGTTCGGCTTAGCTCAAACCTAATTAGTAAACGAGTTAACTTCGAACTTAAGATAAAGCCCATTTATTTAAACAAGTCAAATTCGAGTCTTAATTTGCAGGCTCGATAAAAATTCGACTCAAGCTCAAGTTTAAGCTTATGGATTTTTAAGTGAGTTAAGCTTGAGTTTTCTAAAGCTTAGCTTAGCTTGACTCATTTGCAGCCCCAATTAGAGATTTGACTATAGATATTAATTGATGAATTAACCTAACAGTTTAGATTGAAAATTTTATAACTCCCCATTTATGTAATGTTTGGTATGTGAGAACAGAACGGAATAGAATAAAGTAGAACGAGCTAGAAGGGAGTCACAAGTCCAATTCTTTAAAATCAGAAGCAAATTTCCTCTTAAAACTAGAATTGATAATTACGGGGAATTATGATTTTAACTTTTAAAAGTGCATAATAAAAGGAGAGAGAACAAGATCCGGAACCACAACTTTACAATTATCTATTTCTCTGTAGCAAATATAATATTAGTGATTTATCCTAATACCATCCACGAATTGATATATTGCCGAGTTAGTTTGAAAATCTAAAATTTTATGAAAATAAGAAGGAGATGATTGACAGCGAAATTTGAATAGTCTTCATATCCTATGCTAAAAATTGATACTCTAACCAATTGATAAGACAGGAAATCAACATTAGGCTTAACATAAAAATTATTTGAAAGATTTTGAGACGATGTAAATTTAGTCAGAGGGAAGATTAGAAAAAGGGGGAATTAGAAAATTGAAGTATTCTAAGCTTAACTTACAGCACATACTGATAAGACAGGTGAACTCATGCGCATATCATGCGATGATTTATTCCGACCACTTAAATATAAAATAGTCATATATTTGAGTCATAGATCGATGGAATGAAACAAAATAAATAAAATAAATAAATACATGTAACAACAGTAACGTTTTTATTTCATTCATCCCTCTTGTAAAAAAATTTATTAGAAATGATAAGTTATATATCTATTCGTTTTGAAGAAAATTCTAACAAATGAATATAATATCAAATCATAAATAGTATATATAAGAATTTTATTAAATCATAAATAGTATATATAAGAATTTTATTAAAAATTTCACATTATATTGGCGGACACGTGGTAAGTTGGAAAAATACAATTTTTCTTTTAATTTTTACTATTTTATTTAAAAAAAAATTGCAACTACAATTCTCTCCATTTCTGTTACTATTCATTGAAAAATTGCCAAACATAGTGCAAGGAAAAAGGTGACTTATATGCAGAATCTACGTTATGCCTTTAACTTAAAACACCCAAAAGTTGAGAGTCGGGCTCTAGGAAGAAGATAATAATAATTCATGGAAAACTAAAGAAAGCAAAGCAGTTGACCTTCCCTCTGTAAGTGGAAGTGGTACTAGCCAACGAATCAAATAACAATCCTACACTCAAACAACACCACACTTTTTCCTTACTTAAAGCTGAGACACCATCAAGAAGAAGGAGAAGAAGAAGAAGATCAAAACAAGGTTGGCTGTTTCAGCTTTATATACAGCTTGAGGTAAGTCAACTGTTAAATCTATATATCTCCTGTTACTTTCCGACAACATCCGGTTTCGTTTGCTCGAGGCCGTGGCTCTGGCTCATATCCTTAACTCTTGCTCTATTACTTTTGGTTGTTGCTTCGTTTCTTTGACCTATTCTGTTTCCGCACACAGCAATCATTACAATGCGATTTCCCAAGCTGTTAGATGGGTTCAGCTTGAAGAGCTCCCAAGTACATGCTGTGACCGTCCCTGTCTCTGAAGCTGACACGACCACCTCCACTTCCAGTAGTAAATTCAACAGCAACGTATTACTGAAATATGTCCATGTCGGGTCTAAGCCGAAATCTGCATCCCTTTCTCAATCTCTTCTTCGTGCATATGGTCTTCCTTCGCT